>JAVRXN010000009.1:20691106-21226106 GCA_033556935.1 Timema podura
TTCAGGCTATACAAAAATTCAAAATTATTACTATATTATGTTATTAATTTTATCTGGTTGTATAGGTTTTATTTTTTGAACAAAATTTTATAGTGTCAAATACTTACAAGTATCTTAACTTTGGACACCTCAATGAAATATACTCATTCAAGTTTAGCCCCAGGATAAACCCAGACACAGTAAAAATAAAATATATTTTAGGGACCGCGAGTAATTGAATTATGTCATTTTTGTTCACAGCGTTCGGGATATCAACATATTTATAAAGTAAAAAGGAGGATGGTATAATTGAGAGGAGTTGCACCTACTTTTGTGTGTAGGGGGAGTGAAAAACTATTTAAGAAAAGGCACTTCATTACATCTGGCCGGAATTCAAACCCAGACCTCCCTCTACCTAGTTAACCATAAAATGATACCTTAATCCACGAGACCACCAGTGCGGGCAACGTATTAATGATAAAACAAATTTCTTTGAGCACTCCTTTGTTTGAGAGATTATTTTTTTTGAAACTAGTCTTGCTACTTTTCCGGACTATGTGCACGTATCACCCTCAATGGAATAGGGATGAAAAAAGTAGAATTTGAAGAAATGTACCACGGTTTTGAAACAGGAGATTAAGAAATATTTTAAGAAAAAATATTCTTAGTACAACCGTCCAGAATTTGAACTACAACTTCATACGCTCCTCGTTACCGACAAGTAAGACTGTACGAGCTTGGCGTTTGGTTCGTTTACCCACCTATGTAAGTTAGATAGAATAATAGTTGTAAAGACTGAAATAATATTTTTCAAATAATTGTATTTAAACATATGAACAAATCGCGCTGTTACCCCTCACCCCCACACCACCCAACCTCTTTGAAATGCGAATGAACCTCAAAATTACCGACGCAGCATTCCTCTGCGGAATATCAAACAATGCTGAATAAGCTAGCACATAATTTTATCCCATTTCAAAATGGTTTTATTTTTAATTTCATGCTATTAATAATGTAACAGAACAATAAATCTGATGGAAATTAGTTGTCGTACAGCAGTTTGGTCCCTTTACTACTAACACAGTAATTGTCTCTCTTCTCTCTCTCTTTTTATTCTTCTTTCTCTCTTTGTTTTCCTTCTCATCCCACTCCCCTCCACCCCCCAAACCTTTTATCATAAGAGCCACATTAAAATGTTAATGGAGTTGGAGGAAAGGGAGAGGTTTTCGTAAACTGCCAGCAAACCCTAATTCTAAAGCATTGCACATTTAATGAACCTAAATAGTTTATGAAACTAAGTTTAATTCAATAAAGGGCCGTATTCACGCTTGATCAGTCTGAAGAAGAGTCAGTGCTTTCTCCTATTCCTGTCCTCTTCTCTTTAAATCAATTCTAACCCATTCACCATAATAACTTTTTTACACACACCCACCTGGGTGGCGTAGTTAACTAACGCGCTAATTTCGTGTTGAGCTATACTCTGAAGACGGGGAGGTTGAGGCTCAAATCTCGTTTGGGTGAACTGGGGGTGGTTTTTACTTAAATGGTGTTCCACTGTCTCTCTCCATGCAAATGTGGGTTTACTTCCTCTATATTCAACCTTCCCAATTCCTAACTCATTAGCGTAGTCAGTACTTAATCGTATAACCCAAACGGGTAGTAAGACGTGGTTCTAAGTATTATTATTTATTATTATTATTACTATTATCACCGATATATATATGATAACAATATACTCCCTCTCTCGTGTTTATATGCCCTTTCGCTTTTAATATATAAGTAACATTTCTGAATTGGCGAATAGCAGCCCCTTTCGCGTTGATGAAATGGACAATTATTTAATGTTAAAATAACTCTTACAAGGTTCACCTAACCGTACTTGTACAAGGCCATCTAGATTTGTCGAATTCGACTTTTATCATAAAAGGAAAGCTAAACTCAGAGAGTTATTTAAGGATATCCCATATCAATAATTTATCTTGTAGAGATTCTGCCTATATTATTTAATACTATTTAAGTTTACATTGTTTAAGTTTACAATATTCTGATCTATTTTTTGCATAATGTTACTGCTTTTAACCACTATTTGGTTATTTATTTTTAAGGTTACTTTTTATTCTTATCATTATTAACTACTTTTTTGTCTCGTGGTTGTTTATCGGTATATGGCATTATTTGGCCATTTTTTGTCTATCATGTTTTCTTATGTAAATGTATGTATTGTAGGGTATGTACTTGTGTGCTTTTCAGTGCTGGCCTGTTATAGGTCTTACGACTGTTGGTCGGCACTATAATAAAGGAAATTGAAATTGAAATTGAATTGAAATTATTATTATTATTATTATTATTATTATTATTATTACTATTCACCACATATAACTAACTACTCCCTCTCGGTGTTTATATGCATTTCGCTAATGGATAGTAAAAATTAAGGTAACATTTGAAGGTAAAGCACCCGCATTTGCGTTGATGAAGAGTGGACAACTATTTAATGAAAAAAAAATCCTTGAGTACACCTAACCGAAACTCGAAACCTGATCTCCCAGTCATGGCAGTAATGTTCAACAAGAAGGTGACACGTTAGACCAAGCGACCACGATGCGGTTGTTTCTCGCCAGTTCTAAAGGCTGTTACACAAAGACTGCTAAGCTGAGCAATGATCCTTCTTTTCACTCCAGAACTCAGTGTTGTCTCTTTCTGGTCTGCTCCGGTGAAGTTTAGTTATGATGGCCTTCTCCAAAATGTCTTGTTTGAGTTCAGATAATAGTACTGAGGAAGAAAAGATGCTGCTGTTAGCAGTTGCTTTAGAAGATGAAGAAGATTTAGGAGGTGGAGGCTTAACTTGTTCAACTAACGCTTCAATTTTAACATAAAAACACTTATTAAATTTAAATCCTAAATATAACATTACTTAAATACAAGTGAAACCAAGTGAAAACAAACTTCTACACTTCTTTGGTTATTTTCACCAAACAAGAACTGCGTCTGTTCAACACGGAGCCCAAGTTGTGTTATGCGCATGCGCAACGTAAGATGGCTAAGATGGGAGATGGAAACATTTCCCGACCAGCAATTGGAAAAAACATTAGCGTGGCGTAGCAAGGCATAGCTTAGCTTGCTTAGCGTTCTGTGTGTACCGGCTTTAATGTTCAAACTAGTTGCTAGGCTCTTTGGAGATTATTTTTAGTATTCAGTCAGTTTAGCCGGATTTTTTCACAGAGCGCCATAGTTATTGTTTTGTTTTTTAAGCCCTGTGCTTTGATATAGTAAGACATAATGGGATGAGATTTGTGATGAGATGAGATGAGATGAGATCTTTTCATGTCAAGCAAGAGCCATGGTGTGTATAGGCCAAAACATACGTCTCTTGTTGAACCCCACAGGTGAGTTCATTGACAAAGCTTCAGTCTCGTAATACCGGTTTGGTGGTTTAGGGGTTGAGATTCGAATCCCGACGGGGCGTACTCAGAAAGGTTTTCCTCAATTATTCTCCACCATTTATCTATGTCAATACATATGTGTCTACTATAAGACTTTACGTTCCTCATACACTTTCTGTCGGTGTAAATATGTAAGTAGCCATGATATGTCGTAGGACGCGGTGCACACAAAACTTAAATAGCTGTGTAGAGTAGTTCAGCACAGTATCGCTGGATCATTCAGTGCAAGTCCCCAACACCCAGTCTGCTTACACAACTGATGAACTAAATTTATATTATAATGGTGGGATTCAAACCCGGGTCTTTGTTAATTGTTTGGTCAGCTTCTGAAACTCAAAGCTCTTAGCCTATGACATATTAGATTATGTATCCAGCTACTTGAATGAAAAATTGCAGCTCTAGTCTAGATAACTGAGATTAACGGCTGGTTGGCTAACCAGGATACCCTCTATTCACAGAAGTTGGCACAATCTTCACCAACAGATGGCGGCACTTGGTAGGTATGTTTCAATTGCAGGCTGACGCCATGAAGATTTTTGGATATAAAATATATATAATGCTCGAAACTGAGAAATTGAGATAACACATACAACCCTTAACAGGAAAAAAATATTCCAGTTAGTAAAAGTAAAAAATCAAATACCAAAGCTTTAAGCCAGAACAATAGAGAGGGCGCTTTAGTTTTATGAGTAAACCAATAATAAAATTAATTAATAGCCACTTTATTTGTATAATGGTTCAATGCGTTACTCTTGCAACAGACTTGAACTGCTGATAATGGGGGGACTAGAGTTAAAATACCTGTTTGATGTACTGAAGTTGATTTTTACTAAATTGTTTTACACTCTCACTCCAAGTAGATTCGGGTGCACTTCATACAAATTCAACATTCCTCATACTTAACACAATAGCGTGAAGCCTGAACGAGTACTAATACGGGATGACCAAAACAAAAATCGATCAATAACAATATTAATATTGTAACTTGTTCCACATGTTATCAAAGTTTGATCCATATGGGGTGCTTCAGTAAATGAGCTTCATCTTCCAATTTAATTTGAAAAATATTTAAAGGCTAGAAAGAGTGTAAAAAAAAGTGTTGTTGAAATCTATTACCCTGGTCTTTGTGAGGCCCTAGCCAATAGACGTCCGTGTATCCAAGGATTGGGTAGTTTCTAATAACTCACAAGATAGACACGTTCCTTGCTGTAGTTTATTATTGAATTCAAACAAATATGTACACGGACTTTAATAAGGTCTAATCTCCCGTTTCTGGGGTTTGACTCGTTGCGCCCCCAGCTACATATGGGTAGCCTGGGTGGGCATTTAGTCAAGGCTGAACATTACGTCACCTCTTCGATATAGGCCTGAACTAAATACTAGCCAGATTAACTAATTTTATATGAAATTTGATTTTCAATATTTTTTTTTAATTTAAAAGTTTTGTTTATAGTACTTATCTTTATCTGATTGATTATATTATACAGAATATTTTCGTTTACAAAAAAAATTCTTAATATATTGCAAATAATTTAATTTTTTCCAATAAATAATGAAGAGGACGCATTGGTGCTTAAACGTCCCGTTAAAGAGTCCCTCGTCTAAAAGGAAGTGACCAAGAAGTCCATTTAAGGGCTAGAAAGTTTTTTACCTTCTTACATCCTTCCATATTCCATTCCTTGCTCTCATTCAGCCATTAAATCTCAATTGTCTTATCCAGTTGTGAGTTCTTGTTCATGACACTAATGGCCACTGCTGTGTCTTTATTTTTGTAAAAAGTTTTACTAACCATTCGGATTATCCACATTTAATTAATCTTGTGTAGTAGAGATGAGGAAGATCGGTTCACCGTCAACAAGACTAGATGAGCGTGGCGTTTATTCCGAGGGCCTGGAAATGAAGAGAGCTTTGTGTTTATATATATTTTGTCCCAAGTAATAATATTAGTAATAATAATAGTAATATAGTGTTATACATGCGAATTCACAAAGTCTTCCGCAGTCCCTCCACATTCCTGGTTGACGATACCACGACGATGCAATATTGGTCGTCTGAAAGTATCTTAGAAGTGGCAAGTTTCCCAAACACGTCGATGTATTTATAGCTCGATGTATTGCAAGATAAGTACCGAAAGTTTGAATACATCAAGCAGAATATATCACTACATTAATGTATTACGATCAATTGAATATCAGTGATACAGGAAGTGGAAACGGTGCTCTTTTGTTTTGTTTAAAAATGTTATCTAAGAATACTTAATAGTCTGAACTTCATTTCCTATTTATTTCATTATTAGCTATTATTCCCAAATTTAATTCAGATTATAAAATGAATTTTGGTTTCAAGAAGAAAATTGTTATATGGCGATATGTAAAATTATGATAGTAATGGAATAGTTCTCCCTTTTAATATTATAATTCACTAATTGTTTATGTTGTGAAATGGATTCCACCATCGTTGATATAATAGCACGGTCTTTTATTCGGATTAAGAAACGATCGCTTTTGTAATCTTAGGAACTAAAGGATAGTATTATTTTATTTATTTGATAAGGTATTTGAATATTAACAACATGCATACACTTTTATCCAACATAATTTTATTGAGATTAACGCCAGTAATTATTAGGGATTGTCAGTGTGGATTTCACAAAATATATCAACACTGGATCATATTTTTACTATTCGATAAATATTTAAAATATAAATGGTACGTATATCCACATGGACTTTCTCGCTCCATTGTTTAAAAATAGAGATATTTACTCAAAACTCTTAATATATGTGAAACGAAATAATATATACTAGCAAACCCAAGAAAAATTGCTTTATACTTAGGTAAAACTTTTTTGACTCCCGTTTTTAAATTTTTAATATAATTTTTAAAGACTTAAAGTCCTCGTTTGTATATTTGGACCAAAAAAAGATATATGTTTGGTTCACAAAGGTCAACACTTCGTATTAAAATTTCAACTGCCAGTTAAAATTTTCGACATTTTATTAGGAGTTGCACATCTTATGGTTATCGCATTGCAATTAAATTCCTCAATTATAAATTTAGACCAATATAAAGAGTTAATATTGATTATTGAGTCTAAAATGATAGAGATAAATCGTTGCTGCACAAAAGTTAGCCCTAAGAAGTTAAAGAAACAAGAACATACACTTTTTGAGAGACTTATTTATTTACTTAGGCCTACTCTATGGCATTAGAGAAGTATTGCGTTACAACTTAAGTAGTATCTCTGAAACTAAATCTCAAAAAATTATATTATTATATTGGCTAATATCTCAGAAACTATTGGTTTTATAGAGATATATTTCAAACAAAAGTTTTTATTCTTAATAGTACTACAATTTTGCAATGATTGTTATTTAGTATCTCAAATAGTTGTGGAGATATGAAAATTTTCGCTTCTGTAAAGTACCTTAAAAGTCATTTTCATGGGAAAATGAAAATAGAATTTTTTTATAATCCTTATCAACGCCTCGTTACGAATTTTTATTAAAATCGTTAGAGCTGATTTTGAAAGAATCGAATTTTTCTCTTTTCAGCCTTTAGTAAATTACTCTTAAATCTAGGGTTAAGCAGACACACAGATAGGCATTATAAAAAACTTTTTAGGGTCCGGAGGGCTATGAAACGTCGACATTCATAATTTTCTTGGTTTTTTTTTACGGTCGCAATACTTTACCTTTAACGTTCGTAAAAATAAAAAATATATGTATTTGCTTATAGCTTGAAAATTATTGATTTTATAAAAATATGTTTCAAATATAATATTTTTATTTATAAATAGACCTACATATTTGCAAATTTAAGTTCAAATAGTTACGGAGATATGATAGAAAATCTACGCATCAGTACGGAACCCAGTCATTTTGACGAAAAATTGAGAGTAGCTATTTTGTTTTAAATGTTAATCAAGGCTTGGAATTGAAATTTAATCAAAATCGTTAAAGTCGATTTGAGAAAATTGATTTTTTCTCTTTTTACCCTTAAGGAGACTACCCTTAATTTAGGGTTAGATATCCAATTCCAAAAATCCCTCGGGTAAGATTATGAAAACCCTATATAACAAGTTTTAGCCCAATCGGTAAAATATTTTAGTCTCTATCCCGAGGTACAAACAGACAGACGGACAGACGGAATTGCAAAAACAACATTTTTGGATTAGGGGTTAATGAAACGTTGACATTCATCAAAATCTCGAGTTCAATTATTTTTACGAACAAAACATTGTTCTCTACCTGTAAGGTAGCGAGAAAGTAGAAATGGGAATACAACATGACGTTTCATCAATTTATACATAGATTCGAAGGACGATTATGAATAAGTTAAAAGAAACAAATTATATACAAATAGCTGAATCCCCGTTATTCGCACGGATATTGTGTTACTATTTATTTTTGAATGAAAATGATGAATTTTTGTTTGGAGCTTGATGGCATGGTTCTTAGCGCTAACCGAGAAACACCGCGAGAAGGTGAGCATGTATCGTTTCTCATGGGAGTTTTATTTTCGACAGGTCCCCTTGCCTACTGCCTGGGGCGTTATCAGCTGAGCGTGGCTGGACAGGTCTCCCCCTCCCAACACTCCCCACTACCACACACCACCCCGGGCCGGGCCCTCTCACTCACACACACAATACAAACACCACAAAATTCAGCAAAATATAAACTACAGATTTATACCCTCTCTTGGAGTTGCATATTAAAATGTAATTACATATTTTAATTAATTGTCTGTATTCGTTTTTTCCACCCCTTAGAAGCATCTACGGGGTTAAAAATAATTCTATTTTTTTTCGAAGGCTTATTATAAAAAACTTAACTCTTAAAAAGAGTTTATAAAGCAATATTGTTGATTAGTATAGCTACCCCAATTTCACCCCCTTAATCACAAAACTTCGCAATTAAAATCTTCACTCTTTCTAATCAGCTTATAAGGAACACCTGTGCCAAATTTCAACCTCCTAGAGTCGTGGGAAGTGTGAGAATTAGTGATGGAGTGAGTGATCAGTCAGTCATTCAGTCAGGCAGGGCTTTCACTTTTATATATAGAGAGAGATTTAACTTACGTTTGTGATATCTAAAAATGTTGTCAAGCTGATACGCACGGCAGGGTACGGGGTTTGATATCACTTATCAGACACATTTGAAATACATAATGAGGTTTAACTAAACAAGAAGATGCACTTTCCTCAATACTTTTTAATCTAGCCTTAAAGTATGCTATTAGTGTAGTGTGAGAGTATAGAATAGGGTTGACATTAAACGGTGGAATGCAGCTATTAGAATATGCAGTTGATTTAGCTTTGTTAGGTCATATTCAGGAAGCCGTTGCAATAAATGCAGACATTTTAAGAAAATAGGTTTAAAGTGAACTCTGAAAATACTATTGTAAGTATGATAACACAGTGAACACAGATTGAGGACGAAAATTTAGAAACTACTTTAATCCATATATCATTCATATAATTTGACAGGGTTAGTGAGTTTAAGTATTTAGGAACCCTTTTAAACCCGCATCGGTGGCCATATGGTCTAAGGCACTACTATTTAAGAAGGATATAGCTCCGATGACAGGGAGATTGAGGTTCTAATCTCGGTCGGGTGTACTGGGGAGAGTTTTCTAAAATTATTTTCCAATCTCCTTCCACAAAAATGCGGGTACGATTCCTCTTTAAATATAACCTTCTTCATTCCTGGAAAATTTAATTTTCTAGCCACCCTAGAAGGTTATTTCCACTTTTATACCACTCTCTATCTCCCCCCTCCCACCCCGCTCCCCACTTATCCTCTCCGCTCCCGCCCCGTTTAGCCCCCCTCCCCCATCTTCCGGGGTTTCATTTTGAAATCTAACATTTTCAGATTTAATGTTTGTTTGTAGATTCTAACAGCCCCTAAGCCCACTTGCCTAATTTCAGATTATTCTCACACAGATAAGAATTTTATTAGTTATGAAATTTGACACCTCTCCCTCATTTCTCCAATTCTCTCATAGAAACCTATATTTTTACTTAGCAATGTGGAGAGAACCCTCTATAGTCTATATATCTATATACCCCCTTTTATCTTATTTCGTGGGCTCCCATTTAATACTAAAGACATCCACTTAGTCAAGTTCTTGCATACGGCCTTGCATACGGCCCTATGTCTTAACGGGACGACCAAGCTATACCTTAATTTTGGTTGGAGGAACAGTAGAGAGAACTCAAACATATTTCCTTGCGACCAACATTATTAACATTTTTAATTTGTTATTTGTTTTATTCCTATAGGTATTGATAGTGCCCATAAAAATTGACGGTGCAGATCAATAAAAATATCAAAATTTGTTTTGGTAACTTTAGTAACTAACTTCTAATGTTCTTCCTACCAAAATCAGACTATATTATATCCATACGAGATTTCAGCGGATGCGTTAAAATGGAACACATAAATACCAACTCATGTATATATATGTTATAATATATAAATATATTCAATACATAGATTACGGTTATAGCCGGTTCCAAATAACATAAAATATATGAATAAGGATATTTATAGTAGATGTGGCTATAACCATAATTATTAACAAATATAAAAGTTTATATATTCAATCCATCATTGAATAAGCATTCGTACGGTTGTAATTGTACAATTAGAAGCATAAGGCCCTCCTGAGTCAAAGATGACCGCGTTATCTAATAGCTCGTGATCTTAATTGATCACTCATATGTAGCTGACGATGTCTACAAGTCTATCACAGATTCTACTGTAACATATTTAGACATGTTAGAAACGTGATGTTCAAACAATGGTATTCACACAATTACTTCCGAGGAAACTTCACTCGTCCTGCCCACTTCAAAGTACCCGAGTGTCAGTCATGGCCATCACGAGGTGTCGTACCAGATGACGTCATGAGTTATATGCCAAAGATGCCTCGATACCTCAGTAGAATGGTATGGATGCGTCGAGACTGTTCCACGATTATAACTTTCAGAGCTAACACCAGTTTTATCATCGGCCCCACGCATTAACCATGTTCCTCTTCCTTTACCCATATCTGCCCTCCTTTTAATTCCCTTATATCCATCAATGGGATTACGTGTTGACTTTCAAGGATTATAAATTAACATGTTCCGTTTGTATTGGTATTCATAATTCCACCGTCAATTGTTTAGGTAAGCTAAGCGCTGCCATTGTTCAGGCTGCAATTCTGCATTCACAATTATTCTCTATCGACTATTTAATTCTTTGTTAATATTTTCAAAATTATCCTTTTAGATTAAATGTTAAATTGTAATTATTTAATGTAATCATATATTAAATTCAAAATCATATTTCTGAGGTCACTTTAATTAGTGTTGGTTACTAGTTACTCTGTCTTGAGACCACTAGTCTGCTTTAGTATGTCTCTAAAAATCTTATTTCTATTTAATTGCTGCCATATTGAATATGGAGTTCAATATCGTTTATAATTTAAATACCGTCATATTGAGCGTGGATATAATGTTTTATATATTTGTGATATTGACGTTCGAGGCGTGGAAGCTAACTACTGATTTATAATCATTATATCAATAGAATTAGTTATGCTCACTTATAGATTATTACCTCTTGTTATGATACTGACGTGGGAATTTTTTGTAACTTAAACTTTCATTATTTAACTGTGGAATGTAGCTTAAAATATTGTATTGAAAGTGATTAATTTAATGCTTTTATTATGGACATTTAAATTGAGATTCATCCTCTTGCCCGGAATTTGTGTTTCATTCTTTTACACTACACTCTCAGTTTTTGATCAGTTGTATATATTTAGTTTTAGTGTTTTTTTATCAATAAATATATAATTTGGAACCCACTTATTGTTTTCATTTGGGATCTATTTAGGGTAGGAGTTTACACTGCCTTAAAATATGACTGTAGAATGACCCTGGGCACGGGGTGACTCCAAGATAGCTCAGTGGTTAGGATATTGATGTAATAAGCCACAGATTTGGGGTTCAATCTCCGTGTCGGGTGTCATTTTTCAATTTAAGAATATGTAGCATTATTATCACTATTTGTAGCCTCTCTAAATTTTATAGAATTCTCATCCCTAGAATAAGACATTTCAGTCTTATTTTATCACTTTATGCTGACAGGGGAAAGGATAGTAATATTTTTTTTGTTTATTGCCCTATCATAAATTAACCAAACTTAGGGATAGAATTAGCCTTAAATAATATTCACACCATCCATCAGGTTATAAGCTAGATTTTTAAGTGGAAAGCGAGGCCATGTCACAATTCCTTTTAGAGGAGAAATCATGCAGTACTAGCACCTAATTGCCTTTTCACAATCAAACAGTATGGAGGAAAGTAATCACTACTAATCGCTTTATCCCAGTCAAACAATACGCAGGGGAAGGAATCATTCAGACTCGCTTTTTCTCATTCAAATAAAATGTGGAGGAAGTAGTTACTCCAACTCGCGTTCACGCTCCCACGAGTTGTGAATGTGAAGATCACTTCAACTCGGTTTTTATCATTAAAGCAATAGTTATTAATAATATATTTTTAGCATCGAGTCTTCCTACCCGTTCTGGTTATACGCCTATATAATATTTTGTTTAGTGGTTTTAGGGATAAGGAAGGTTGTATTTATGGGAAGTGTACCCATATTTGCGTGGAGTAAAAGTGTAAAACCATTTTGTAATAACCACCTTTAGTCCACCCTACCAAGATAGTATCCTCTTTATTTTTCATAACGTCAAAGCGTTGACCTTGGTGGTCTTTGGGTAAAGTGCTCGCCTAGGAATCAATGTTAGTGGATTAATACCCAGCCGGGGGTCGAATGATTTCTCTTGAGCGATAACAATTTATAACAAAACTTCCTTCAGAGAGGAAGTAATTACGTTGGTCTTATGTATATTGTGGCACTAACATAACCCTGGAAGGGATGTAAAAATATATTCCCCTTTCAAAATTAGTAGGTACTTTCATTCTCACTCATAGAAATTCAGTGTAGAAGGAAAATTGAAAAAACCAAACTTCCTTAACTTACCTAGTACGCGAGATTTATACCAGATGGTGCAGGGAGCACTAACCAGCTGAAGAACTAGGTGAATGCCCAGCTCTGGATGGATAGAGATCACATCAAGCCAACCTTATGGTTGTTGGCTTATGAAGGAAACATAATAGCACGTCGGTATTAAACGTTAACCACCTGATGTCCATTTATAGGATAACACAAACTAATAACTAACAAATGAGGGCCACGAATGACACGGTCAGGAGTTAAAAGAACAAGATAATTTGGTATTTTCCCAGATAGCTAGTTATAACTTGACTTCAGCCTATAGGAAAAATTGTCCAAGTAAAATTTCTTGTCCGTCCAAATCACGGGGTTTGTAACAACGCCCAGAATCCTTTTGGTCATTTTTGTGTAAATGTATAGCTCAGTATCTATTTTAGAGCCCTTAGAGACTTTTGTTTGTGACTTTGGGAGCACTGACATAATAGCGTCCATAGCCCACTTAAGTGGCAGCATATCCTGATATTGCAATGTATTAGACTGCCAATTATGGGGAGATGATGGTTCGACCTCGGTCGGGTGTACTGAGGGTTGTTTTTCCTAAATTGTTACTCACTCTTTCTCTCTCCATGCAAATGCAAGTACACTTCCTATACATTCAACGTCCTCATCCCTAAACCACTATCGTAATTAGTAGATAGGCGTAAGTCCTTAACGGATCGTAAGATGCGATCATAAAAAATGGCGTCCATACAATCACCGATTAACGTCGGTATTAATAAAATATAAATAGTTAGGAATACGTTGTGTGATTACTATGGAGAGACAAGCTCCGTCTACGGCTGTGTGCAGAGAGTAGAATCACGTGATAGTGGCAAAGGTAGGACAAGATGAATGAGCCGCTGGCCTAGTATTTCGGTTGTTTGCACGTCTGATTAATGGTATAACTGAGCCCCCTATCATCCCTGTAAAGAGGACAGGGAAACATGTGGAAATGGAAATTTACCAGGGCGAAACAACCGGTGCTTTTAACATCTTCAGGTAAGCCAGACTGTTGAAAGGGAGTGGGAGATTTAGGAAGGGGAGGGGGGAGGACATCTGACATATTACCGTTTACTAACATAAATATTCAACAGTTGATTGTCGTTATTAATAGCTAAAATATAATGTAATTTAAATCATAAAACCCTTTTTGTCACTGACACTATTCAGACAAAATTAAGAAAGCTTTTTAATAGCAATTTAATTTTGAAAAATAGTTTTAGAGCAAACAATTTTTTTAAATTTCTATTTATTAAATAGCTAAATTTAATATCATCAAATATAAATTAATAAAAAATGGCAACCGCAAATTTTAAATACCTAAATCTTAAATGTTCAGCCGTTAATAATATTGGTTACTAAGCATAGTGTTTAAGGTTAAGATGGTTTCTAAGTCTTATGGTGATTTGTTTGGTGTGTATAAAGTTAGATTTGAATAAATAAATAGATCTCAGTGGCTTCAAATAGTTTTTGAATAGCTAGAACGATCGAAATATTATTTGTGAAATGTTGATACTGCTGGATTTATAAGAGACTCAAAAACGAAGTCTTCACACACATATATATATTTATATATATATATATATATACATATATGTTTTTGTGTATGGTGTGTGTATGATTGTGACCACCTTTGTGATCTAATGGTCAAAGCTCCTGGCTGCAGATCCAGACGTCCCGGGTTCGATCCCCACGTTTATATATTTTCTGTAAATCAGTGGGTCTGGAATGGTGTCAAATTAGTCTCGTGTGGACAAATGAGCTACTTGAATGAATTAGTAGCATCTCCGTTCTATAAAACTGAGCTAAACGACGAGAGGGTTCATTCTGACGTCCACATGACACTCTCTATACATGAAAGTTGGAACTGTCTACGCCAACAGAAGGCAGCCCCTAGGTCGGTATAGGTCGATTGTGGTCTGACGCCATGGAGTTAATATATAGGCTATATATATATTATATATATATTTAAATAGGCCTAAGTCCAAGAGTAGGAATATATTTACGCCATATTTATTCAAAATTAGTTAAAAGGAGTTTAGTTTTTGGTCTAACCAAGAGATATTATTGGTATATTTCCAACTATAGGCTCAATACAATTTTAACCATTTTTAACTTGATTTGATTAATTTATAAGTTTGGCTTGATTTTCAATTTTATTTATATAGTCAAACCTTAAGAAATAAATTGGTTATTATTTAATTTATATTCACTATTGGTGCCATTTTGGTTACCTGAAAAATAAATGGTACGGTACACTGCGCAGACTTTCTCCCACTTTTATCTTAAAATAGACATTTACTAACGACTCGTAGGATTTGTGAAACTAAATAACGTGTCTATAAATTGTTGTAGAAACACTACAACAAAGATCATAAATGAAACAATATACACTGTTACTTATTCTATGGCATTAAGAACTAGGAACACTGTTACAGAAAAATAGAGAAAAGAGAAATATCTTTGTCCACCAAAGAGCATAAGAATCAAATTCATGTTCAAAGACTTGAATTAAAAAGTGTATATATTTGCTTATAGCTCGGATATCATTGGTTTTATAAAAATATATTTCAAGATTTTCATCTTTAGTATTACGACAACTTTACAATGATAAGATATTTTGGGTTTCAAGTAGTTACGGAGAAATTATGAAAATTGTAATATTTCCCCAAAGTAAATTACATTCAAAGGTAATTTTAATGATAAAATACATTTGCCATCTTGTTTATAGCGATAAACAGTATATATAATTAAATCTAAAACGCTACAGCGAGTTTTGAGAACATCGATTTTTTTTTTTTTTGCCCTTCTGTAAACTATCCATAAATTTATAACTTATTCCGAAAATCCCTCTGGGCCTTATGAAATCCCCAGATACCAATTTTTAGCCCAATCATTAAAATAGTTTCGACTCTATTTGGAGGTACGGACAGACTGACAGTGGAATTACAAAAACAACTATTTTAGTTTCAAGAATTTATGAAACGTTGACATTTATCCAAATCTGGAGCGCGATTTTTTTTTTGCTCTTGCCTGAGGTACAGACAAACAGACAGACGTTATTACGAAAACATTTTTTTTTTATTTCAGGCGACCATGAAACGTCGATATTTATCAAAATCTCGAGTTCAATTATTTTGACGAATACAATACTTTCTCTTCTAGGTGTCAAGAGAGAGTAAAAATAATCTAAGAAAACGAATCTGTAGAAAAAAACGTATATTTAATACATTCGTTCAAAATCCCCCGATTAGTTCAAAAACCGTAAGGGATGCAAACACACATATAAATAAATATCCAATAACCTTCTGTTTTATATACTTTAAATGAAAATCTTAATACATAAACATTATTTTAGTAAAATCGTTTTAAAATATTACCTGTTTCTTTTGCATTAAAAAGATTCAACTTAAAAAAGAAAATGGCTTCGAGCATTACTGTCCATTCATGATATATGAAAAGTACACTAAATTAAATACACAAGAGGAGTTAGGAGAATTTAAGGAAACTGTAACAGCTTTCGATTGACTTGATAAAGGGAACAGTGAAAATCACAACGTAAGTTGCTCAGCTGGGATTCGAACAGAACCACCAATTTCATATAGTAGCGGGTCATTCTAGCACACAAACGCCAAGTCATCTAAGTTGGTTGTTCTGATATTGCGTTTAACCAACTGCTGGACATTCACCTTTAAGAGCACTATTTATGGACATAGAATAAAACATCAATGTTATCATCGATACAATAACATCGATGAGAAAACAACATTGATATTATACAGCGTGAGTTGTTATTTAAAATCAAGTAAGTAACTGTAAATAAAATGCATTTTTAATAAATGAATCTAAAATTTAAAATTATTTAAAAAATTGTATTCATAAATACGGTTACGTGCTGACAGTATAAAGGCAGACATTGTGAACCTGCTTTGTGGTGAATCAGAAGCCCACAAGGTAGGTACTGTAAACTAAATATCACCATTGTTTGTAATCTCTGAGCCCCATTATGTCTACACCACATGTTGGTTCGTACACAAACACATCTTGTATATAATTTTGATAAGCCCGTTTCCAGTAATAGAAATAACGAGGAAATGACAAAACAGAATTTGAAAAACGAACACTCATTTTAACGGTTAGGAGTCCAGAATGTCGGGGAAAATAGTAGATATTTTTTTAATTATTTGTTTAGTCACCATGGTAACCGTTACTTGCTGCATGGCTGTAAATCTCTAAATAAAATATATCTCTTTGGCTAAAAATAATAACTCAATCTTCATTAATTGGTTGGTCCGAACCATTAATCTCTATAACATACCTAAATTAAGATGCCTAAACTGGAGAAAACTTTATTTTTAATTCTCATTTAAATAAATGGTATTGAGCATAATTATAAAATTAAAAGGTTAAGTTGTTAAGTTCGTGAAAATATTGTCTACGTTTTGTTTCACGCATGATAAAATTATGTTTAAATATGTTTTGGTATGTATTATAAGCTCAAAAACGATAAAATTATCTTTAATAATGTTTGAAAATAGTCATTTTAATTATTAAGTATGAATTTTGGTGTGAGTTTTTTTATTCAAATAATGGGTATTGATGTTCATTTTATTCAAATAATGGGCTTTGATGTTCATGTTATTCAAATAATGGGCTTTGATGTTCATTTTAGAAAAGGTAATACAGTATAAATACAATAAGTTCAGTTATGTTTCCATGTTGATACTTAATTTTGAGGATATGATATTTAAAATAATGTTTTTTGTGCCCCATATATTTTTTCACATTCTTACAAATACAATAAATTCAGTTATGTTTCCATGTTGATATTTAATTTTGAGGGAATTATATTTCAAAGTACCTACAGTAATGTTTGAGTACCACATCTATATTTTCACATTCTCTCTTTCTATCTTACACTCTCTCTCACGCTCTCACACACTCTTTCTCACACTCTCTCCCCTCACATATTCATACACACACTCTGTAACATACACTTTCTCATATAATATTTTCTAATTCTTTCCCACACACTCTATCCCTTTCTCACACACATTCTATCTCCTCTCTCTCTCTCTCTCACACACACACACACACATTTTTATATATAGTTTAGTAATCTCATTTTTGGAAGTTGAAATTAAGAGTAAATGGTTTTACCGATTTTAACCAACGAAATTATTTTTAAGTTTAGGGGCCCAGGATTCCGGCAAAAATATTAGCCTAAATCTAAGACTAAATTTTCCATGCGAATTTTCTATATTTTCATTCTGTAAGGGCAGCAGCTAAACTGTACAATCATTCTTTGTTTACATCACCATAGAAACCATTATTTGCGATTATTGTATATCAGTAAATAAATATTATTTCTCTTTGGTTAAAAAGAATAACAGATTAATAATTTAATTCTGATTGCCAAACCCTTCCTTCACCTCTGACAAGATGTGTATTAATCACAACTTGTGAATGTGAGGAATGCCAGGCCTCCACCGTGGTTCGGATTCCACGTTAAACTGTAGGTCCTGCATTTCATCTCACAATCACCCTACCATTGCACATTAGCGTAAGTGCGTATAACCCGAACGGGTAGTAAGACGCGGTGCTAATAATAATAATAATAATAATAATAATAATAATAATAATAATAATAATAATAATAATAATAATTTAATCCCTCATTTTAGAAAGGACTTTACTCCAAAATCCACGTTTTTCAGGAGATAAATAAACATTTCGCAACGTTAGTAGAAACATATAATGAATTTATAATGCCACAATAAATAATACTACATACAGCAACTGAGATGTTATAGAACAAGTATTTTTTTGGATAAATGTTTCTATTTTATTATAAGGCCGTTTCTTAAGCTAACATATAGAAAAATGCCCTTTCTAGTATGATCAAAGTTTTTTTAGGTTTAACCTATAGTATGAAATCTTCCAAAGGAATATACAACTAACATTTTCACTAGAGAACTTTGAAAAACTAATATAAATGTTTTTATTTTTGACTAAAGAAAACAGTATTACATATTAGAGCTTCTTATACACAACATTGTAACAATCATTAACCATCATTGTTACTTGATTTACAGTCTAGTGGCTAAATATTGAGAGATGCATATCATTACTAAATAAACAATAAATAATATCACATGTTTTTCAATCAATTATAATAATACCAAACACATTTCTGCAACAATAGAAATAAAGCCCTTTCTTAACTGCCATCTGAAATTGCAGTGCCATCCATATTAATAGTTGTAATGTATCCCTTTCTATATATTATATATATTAATCCAGTTATGGCAATATCTCATTTTTTGAATTTTGGAATAAAGAAAGTCCTTTATAAAATGAGCATTCAATTCTTATTTGAGTGGTTTGGTGCAACGAATAGATATAGAGCTGGGAGAGGGGTCGTTCTTAAGTTCTCATTGTGAACGGAAGAGGAAAAATATAAGTTTTGATTTAAATCAAACAACGAAAGCTAAACATCAATGTAATTTGATAGCCTTTGACAAGTAAACTTTTAATTAGAAAGTCAAGTGAGATCTTATTGTATATATTTTTTATCCCAATAAAAATCTAGAATACAATTTAGTGCAATAATATGCAGGCATTGCTGCAACAATCTACGAGTCTCTATTTCAATTTGAGTTGCATTGTGTTTGCAGCCTAACTAACTTAGCCTAGCCGAACCTAATATAAACCAACCCTTTAGTTTTATTATATTATTTTTTGTAGAGAGAAAGGGGGTTATTTAGAATACATGTTTTTCATGTTGCCACGTTATGCTTTTTTTTTATCTGTGCTCTTTTGATACGAAGTCTATGTGTGCTTTTAATCCCTATCTTGGTACGCTTTTAATATGAGGTTTCTCCCGTTTCACAGCAATGTTATATGCATGGATATAAATTGTAAAAAAAATCATATTTGTAAAAATAAGTGAAGTAATTCGAGTTTTCAGTTCAATTATAACAATCAAAATCAGTCTTCGACTTATTATGTATAAATATGTTCCCACTACATCCGTAGAGTGATTCAATTTTTCAAAATCATCAATAAATAAACATCGATAGTGAAAACATCAAACCTTCTAAATTAATAGTGGAAAATCATTTGGCAACAAACATCGATAGCGAAATCATCGAACATAAAATCTCCATTCACTATCGATGTTTGTTAATTAATATGGTTATTCGTTTTCTATCCCTAAGGAAATTTGAATCCTAGCCTGAGATTTCAAGTTAGAGAAGGCAATAGTTTAGAGTAGATTTTAATAGGAAGTTTCCAGGCGCTAATAGCTCGGGCGTGTTAAGTGCCTTAAAGACCACCAATTAAAACAAAAACTGTTATATTAAACCACGTCGTGCCTCCTCGCGTTTACCCCCCTCACGTTGCCATCCCTACCCTTACCCATTTTCTTGCGGGTCAATAAGTTACGCCACTAACTTGGGTAACATTCTTGTGGGTATTCTATATAAGTTTTCTATCGTTATATACGTGTGCAGGAATGTTCTAAAATGTCTTCCAAACTCTTAACACGTGATCTACCGGCGCAGTAAAAGTAGTGGAGTCAAGGAAAGGAAATAAAAGGAACACGTAATTGATACATTCAGAAAATATGCTCGTACAGGATTTACATTCGTGGTTCTGTGGCGTAATACACCTCGCTGATCCACCTTTCAGGAATACGAGAACATCGGCTACTAATGATGCGGTGGCTCAAACATAAGTAGCTCAAATCACTTTCTAGGTAATTTAAAAAAAATTGCTTATGGAGGTTTTCTGATTGAATCTTCATACCGTATATAATATTACTTACATGTTTGCTAAGTTTTAATTTTGACAAACATTTAATAAAATGAAAGACTTTGACACCCGCTTATTGACCAACTATACCATTTCCTCTGATTTCAACTTATGGGCTTTAGTAACTTTTAATTAGTGGTAATTTCTGGGAATGATATTAGATGATTGCAAAACCACTTTTTTAATCGCTTGAGGAAGTTTTTTTTAAATTAGAATCTGCAAGTAGTTTATATCTAAGAATTAGATAGAAAACACTGACTTAGTAAAGTTTAGCATCTTTCTGCTTATCAAGTGTTCTAAATGCTTGATTAAGAACTATGAAACGCTTAATCTACTTTTAAAGGAAATATATTTGAAATAAAGTAGGTATTTACTAGTATTTTTTAACTAAAATTTTATATTAAAAATAATTTAGAGTTATAAAAATATTTTTTAAGATTAAGTAAGTAATAGGTTTAATTAACATTATTAATATATAGTTTGTACAACAAAGCTCCTGGTATGACAATTTTAGTAAATTTGGTGTGATAAAATTACACATAAAGGTCTGTTTATAATTTAAAAAGATTAATAGTTTACTTGGTCCCATAACTTTTAAGATTTAAAACAAATAAAAAGGCCCCATAAAACCAACATGATTATTTATAAGTGTATTGAACCGAAAAAATGTTATTTCTATATAAAAATAAAAATGTTATCAAAGCTTTTATCTCCCCTTATATTATATCATTTTATAAAAAAGTATTTATGTTCATAGGAAGTGAGCTACAAAAATCTTGAGATAAAATGTTTCTAACTGGTTATAATATTTCCTGTGTCCACTTATTTCACTTTTAAATGGGACAATAAAAGTGGTTTAGTTGAAACATTGATTACAGCCACATTTAACAAAACTAGTATCAGTTTTTAAAATAAAGGTATATTAATAGTGTAGTACAAGTGAGTTTAGACCCGGTTTGGTGGCCGCATAGTCTAAGCCTAATCTCGCTTTAGACTAGACTGACGATTACGCGTTATCGAGGTTCGATTCTCGGTTCGGGTGTACTGAGGCTGGCTTTTACAAAATGGTTTTATATTCTGCCTCCACGCAAATGTGGGTACACTTCCTATAAACATAACCTTACTTATTAATAAAACCACCATCGTTATTAATACAAAAGCGTATAACCCAAACTGGTATTAAGACGTGTGCTAATAAAAAAAGTTCATTAACATGAGCTATTTATATTCGTACTAGAAATTTTAATGAGCGTAGTACTTGTCAAACAAGCACTACTAAAACGTTGTAAAAACTAAGTGATATAAATATATACTTAAAGAGTATATTTAATAAAAAATAATACTAAGAGGACATACCTTATAGTTTAACAAAAGCAATGAAACAAAAATCGTAATTTAAATATTTGAATAATTTGAAAAGTTATCATGTATCTTCGGGAGCTGGAATTTAGTCGGAAGGCCGGAGTTCTTTCTTACTGGGTGCTCTCTCAGCGGAGTCAAATTTGGTTACTTTTCTTTTTATAGCCTGTGCGGATGGATTAGTTAGTTTTTATTTATGTTCCACATCTTACCACCCATCCGAATTATCTCCATATTTCCACTGATACGGCAAGGACGAGGAAGGTATGGATTTAAAAGGAAACCTTCTTGAATTTGCGTGAAATAATATTGGGGAAACTATTTAGGAAATACTTGTTTCATACACTAAGCTGAGATTCGAATCCCCAACGCCCCATCATAGCGAAATACAGACAAGACAATATTGGTGAATTTGTCCGCGTGACCCACTGAATTGTTCTAGTTAGTATAAATTTAAGATATATTTGGAATGGGAAGTATATCAAGTAAAGCCAACAAAGAAAGACCTCTCTTACTGTACATCCACTTTTCGATTATCTATGATTTGGCTCTTAACTCAACTTTGTCCTCATCAGTCAAAGTCCACTTTTTTTTTTGACCAAATTACTAGAGGCTGCTTCGGAATACCGATGTGCGATCACTCACGTTGGCCGCTCGCTACACGGAAATGGTTTCTCAACTTTATTTTACGTTAAAAAAAATTAGATGAAGTTTGCGAAACGGGTTCTAGAAGAAATAAAATAAAACTGGTACCTTATTAGTAAAGGGGGACTTAATAAAGTAGAATAAAATATATATTATCAAAATATTATAATGTTGATACATAATTTAGTAGAATATTTTTGAAAATATATAGCACTGTGCAATGGAAAACTAAAATAATATATATAATAAAATACTATATAATTATCTTAACGTGTTAGGACAATTTAGTATAGGGTCAAGATATATATTATGCATCTGTCAAATTGGCACCATCTGTCAAAAGTGAGACATAAAAAACATATATTTTAGTGAGTAAATTATTTATTTATGGTACAATTTTCTTTGAAAGTTGCCTTTATTTTACAGCTAGAGGAGTTATCAGACATACTTTAACATATAAATATACATAATCATGTGATCTGTAGCTGTCCCTTTTGATAAATATCATTCAATACCTATAAAATAAAATTAAAGCATTAATAAAATGTACAAATTTTTGCTTATTAATTGGATATATTTGTAGTTTCTAAAAGGCTCTTCCTGGGAAAATTTGACTATAAAGTTTAAAGAGACGTCGATGCTAAAGCTGATAGTGTGTCATTGCAGTTATTCATTTAAACTAATCAAAGACGAGAGGAAAGCTGAGGTAATTGTTAGAATATCGTTTTGTGAAGAAGATGAATAAACCTTTAGTGAACAATTGAATGGGGAGTGATATAATTAAAGAAGAAAATGTTGTGTCTGTTCTAGAATTCATTTAATTTGTACATAGTCTGAGGAAATAATAACTTGACTAAGAAAGTACCTGCCAGTATAGCAAATGTATAATAATGATAATAAACATAATCAAGGTGAGCATGTGTTTATTACTACCTTAATATTATTATTATGGCTATTTTTTAAATTATATTATATAATGACTAGGCCCCAATGAACAAAAAAATATTTGTTTGGAAAATTAAAAATTCATAACAGGAATTTAAGAGTATTGATTCTTATAACTTGGTGTTTCTAGTAATTATCTATCTAAGCAGCTTGCATCTATTTGTGATGCCTATATTGCTATGCCAGCCCAATTGTTTTCATAAAAATAACAATCAGAGTTTTTATAAAATGACAAGCAATATAATTTGAATTAAAAACTAGTTAAATCCAAACATTTTGGCTTTCTATTAATTTACATTTGGTAGCTGTAAATCATTTTCGATACCTTAGCTCAGTTGGTAGCGTGTATGTCTGCTGAGATAAGGTTCCCAGGTTCGATTCCTGGCATGGTCAAAAATGTATCATTTGTGAAATATAGGTTTAACCTCTCACATTAATAAATTAACGATATGGGACTGGTTGTTGTGCCTGTCCTAATTTTAAGTTATATTATAAAGCATATGATGATACGACAGGCCTAGCAATCTGGTTTTGGAGAATATATGCCTTGAATAAAAAACTGCCCCCAACCATTGGCTGGAAACAGTAATGAATGTATAGTAAAGCTGCAAATAATGTTTTCATTTAGAGCCTGTTTGTGTGTGTATATATATGTATATATATGTATATATACAATCATCTATTCAAGTATCCACTTATTCAGTCGTTATTAAAGAGGAACGCTTATTTCTATTTTATTTTGCTACGCGCATAAATGGACATCAGCTAACACACTTTCGTGGCCAGCCTGCACCTCATCGTAATGGCGTCGCAAATATAATGAGGTCAACACGGGATGAATGTTTATTTCTTCAATCTATTTTTGTTGTGGTGATCGTATAGTGGCTGCGTTGTTGATTAAAAATATTACAATAATAACACATTAGGTATTTAAGTTTTTTATTTATTACTCAGTTGGCTTCTATTGTTCCTTTATGATACCCGTTACGCGTCTTGGTTAGCGTGAGAGTGGCCGTAAACAGATTTAAAATATCAACGGCTTTGCCCGTGAGGTACTATAACTATTGATTATTGTTATTATAATAATTAGATCCGCGGTTACTAACCGAGCGGCTAACGCAAGGTATCGTTAAATGATTACAAAATATGATACCCCAGAGTCGATCCGGGAGCGTCCTTGGCCTAAGCCCGGCGAGACAAGACTAAAAAATCTCCCACTTGACTCAACTGATAATTTTTCAACCATCTCACAAAAACACTCCCATTGGTTCCCAAGATTCAAATATGGACCAACCCAACTGTTCCCCGGACCGTTAGCGCGGTCCAAGACAAGGGAAGGAACCCACCCCCCTTACTAGCTTTTAGGACGCTATTGTTGTTTGGCGGCGACTCTCACACGGCTTCTTAATACGGGCTAGCAGGTTATTAACCTTGCCATCCCCCTTTACTGCCTACCAAGTTGCAACCCATCTTATTTTCTAGTGTGTTCAGTAAGGAACCACAGCAATTTTTATTAGCACAGCGTCTAACTACCCGTTCAGGTTATATGGATAGAATATTGTTGACTACGCTGATGAGTTAGGGATGAGGAAGGCCTAATTTAGAGGAAGTGTACCCACATTTGCGTGGGAGGAGAGTAGATAACTATTTAGGAATATTCGACCAAGATTCAAATTATCATCTCCCTCTCATTGGCAGTCTAGTCTATTGCAAGAGTATTGCCTTAGACCATGCGACCATCTAAGCTGGCCACTTCTATTTAAATGTCTTTGCAATACAGAAATCAATATTAACTTTACGTTAAGGTATTGTGACGTTCACTTAATGCTCGTGTAACGTAAATAAACCAAGTACTTGATCAGGATTCTTTCAGCGTAAAGGCAACATACAATATTAATGGGATAAAGAAATAGTCATACTTTTTAAAAACAAATTGTTCCCAAAATCTTAATTCGAGTAATCAAGAATGATTAATCATCAATTACTTGAATGTGGAGCTTACTGGATCTACAAAATAGAGCGAAAAAAGAATCCACGACCTATGGTGTTCGCGAACTAAACCACAGAAGGCGTCTGTCCTCCCCTCACCCGCAAACAACTGAGGTGATAAATAACAGTGTTGACGTTGCTCTTAATATGACAGATTGGAAGGTAACGTGGTGAATTTTACTCAACATACAACCCCTAGACAACCCATATGTTGACTCAACGTTAGGGTAAGTGCATCGTGATGGCTTCCATTTTAAAAACACGATGATAACCTTCATTCATACATTACGTAACGTGCCATTTTAGGCCTCCATTTAAAAACGAAGGGGGAAGATACGCTCCTTGAACGTTAAGCTTATCGTGATCCTAGCATAACGCTTGAAGTTCCTTGTACTACATTTAACAGAAGTAACAGCAAAACAACAGGAAAGAGAGAGTGAAAGAAAGAAAAAAATCAGGACAAGTTATTTGATATAAAGCCTGGTGTTTAGAGGTTCCCAAGAATCGTAAACCTCAATCGCGCCTGTATTTTCAAGAGCCGACTTTATGGTCACTATGACTCCATAAACAAGCCTAAGTGCTGCTGTATATGGTAGGAAAAAGCTTTTTATTGCAATGCAATTCTCAAGAGTTTTTTTTAAAGCCACGTGCACTAGGTAGGTTAGCTACTTCGATCACGTTATACCCAACAAGGCTTGACAGGAAATAAAATTGGCAGAAATAAAAAAATAGAGGAGAAGTAAATGTGTTTTATATTTTTCTGACACTCGTATTTTTTTCAACTCAAGTAGGTGTTCCTGTTAGCTTTTTTTTTATAGAAGGAAGTAGGATGACATTTTCAATACAACAGTAAAATATAAAAATAAAATGGTTTATTTATAACGTCAAATTGATTCTGAGCTCAACCACTTAATCTACCTCATTTTAAAATGTTTTTTTATTCCACAACCACAATGAATATGAAAGAAGGTAATTAAAACTATTAGATTTAGCAAGTTGTATTTTAGTTGCACATATTAATATTAAATTTGAGCATTTCAAACTATTTAACCGAATTTAAAAACCCTACATGTAATTAAGATCTAAAAGAACTCGTAATTTATTATTTTGCACCGGATGTATATGAAGTAATAACACACGTTAAACCTTTTATCTCGTATGGGGTTTTCTAATCACCTTGTCCTACTACCTGTTCAGGTTATATGAGTGTGTGATAATTACTCAAATAGGTTAGGGATGAGGAAGGAAGCATTTTAGATTTAAAAGGTAATCTAACTACTTTGCGTGGAAGGAGAGTGGGGAAAAATTTAATAAAACCACGCTCAGTAGACCCAACTGGGTTTCGAACCCCGATATTTCCATCTTCAGCATGCCAGTAAAATACGAGAGTGAACCATTAGACTGGTTTGCATTAAATCCTAGTGAAAGTAATTCAGACGTTTAGTGATGTTTGTGTGAATCTACGGCCTAAGACTATTTTTCAGAGACGTCACTTGCTTTTATTATAATATTAGAAACACCTCAATAATACTTTCACTGATTAACGTAAATTATATATAAATAATCTGTAAAGTATTATAAGCAAGATAGCTTTTAAATATAGATGGGATAGTATTTATATGAATAGTAATTAAAGGGAAGAAATAAATAAATTAAACATTATCTTCAATATTTTATATCCTAAATATTCTCACATTGTTAATTAATATCTATTAAAAACTATTTAATTCCTGAATTAAATATTCATTTCCCACTATTAATTCTTTGATTGCATATCCAATATATTTAGAAAATTTTAGATTATAATAGTAAATGGTATAATCTAAGTGCTAAAACAATTATTCTGAACTGTTACATTTATACACATGAAAGTAGATATAATTAGCTTTCCTTGCTGTCAACCGTAATTAAAGCCCAATTTTTTATAAAGGGCCTTATTTGACAGTTAGAAAAGTTAATATATATATATATATTTTCACGTATTCATACGGTAGGTCTGGTTATCTGAAGCTGTCACGTTTTGCTATTTATTAACAATATTTATGAAATAAAATAATAAATAGTAGGTGCTATCAATTTTGGTGGCGATTTTTTTTGTATTTTTAAAAAGCAATTTTTATCAATATGAAACTGTACCTAAGATAATGTTTACATTATACAGGATGTATGTAGTCTTAAATCGTATTATGCCAACGTATAGTTGTTGTAATTTGGGTGGAGAGTTTATCGTAGAGATTACCATAAGCTGTACTACCTGTCCAAATAGAGTCTAAGTATGGAAATATCTAGAGGTTTAAAACAAATATAACAAGAAATTATCTTGACTAGAATATTTAGCCAACAAAATTAATTATATTTAAAATCAATTTGAATTAAATGCAGGTAATTTATTTCGATATTCTTGATATTTCATACTATGTTTAATCATAAGAGTTATTTATAGCTTAATCCATAGGGTTAGGATGAGGAATATTATTTAAGATAATGCACCCATATCAGCTCTTAGATACGAAAAGAAAATCAAAGTGATAATCACACACGAAAAACAATATTCAGTTATCCGATTCGAGTTTCGACCTTCCTGTCAAATACGTCTCAAACTATTGCAATATTAATACTAGAGACCACATTGCCATCACTGGGAGGCAAATAGATTGAATTAAGTGTCATAAAATGATTAAATACCCACGAGTCAAAATATTTACCAATTTTATGCCTTTAAAACATAAATAAATCGTTTAAAATCATAAGTGTAATACTTCATACATAATGTAATAAAACTGTAAATTTGCCTTTACACTTGATTTCATTCTGTTTGTTTCCTGGTAACCTGACGGTCTAGGGGTAATGTGTCAGACCTCTGTTCTGGAAGTCCGGGGTTCAATTTTTCGTTCCCGGCACAGATTTATCTGATTGCCAAACCCTTCCTTCACCTCTGACAATATGTGTATTAATCACAACTTGTGAATGTGAGGAGTGCCAGGCCTCCACCGTGGTTCGGATTCCACGTTAAACTGTAGGTCCTCCATTTCATCTCACACTCACCTACCATCAAACATTAGCGTAAGTGCGATAAACAGAACGGGTAGTAAGACGCGGTGCTAATAATAATAATAATAATATAATAATAATAATAATAATAATAATAATAATAATAATAATAATAATAGTAATAATAATAGTAATACTAATAATAATAATAATAGTAATATAATAACAAAATACATCTTTTAGTTAGTAAGATATGTTACTAGACGTGTCTAAGGTCTGATGTTGTTCTTACTCACATGAGTGGTTGGACGGTCTAAGGCGTCACTATCGCAATAGATTGGATTGACGATGACAAGGAGATCTGGGTTCAAATACCTGATGAGTGTATTGAGTGTGTTTTCTCCTGTATGGTTTTTCATTCTACCACCATGCAAATGTGAGTAGATTTCCTCTGAATTCAACCTCACTCATTCCAAGCAAACTAGTTTAATTAGTATGTATGTATTTATTTCCAAACGTTTAGTGAGATGCGGTGATGAAACAAAGATCTTAGCGTAATACGCCATATAGTAAGACACGGTGATGATGATAATAATAATAATAATAATAATAATAATAATAATAATAATAATAATAATGTTTTTGGATCCAGTAAACTCGAAGTACTCATCAGATCGAGATGGGACTTCTTCTGTTGTACTCCTTATCTTTAGGAATAAAGGATAAGCTATAAGCCATCATGTGATCTCGTTAGTGAGCGAGAAAGTGTTAAAAAACTGACTAGTGGTGTGGCTACACACGTTTTAAACTTGTAACAATTCAAATATATTAAATTTAAATGTATAAATCTTATTTGTAAGTCTCCTTGGCAATGAGAGGATTGTTAATATCAACAAATCAACAATGTATTTTTGCTCTGTCTTACTTGATCGCCAAATCAACTCCAAACCAAAGAGTAATTACAGAAGAAATGGAGACTTAAATCTAAAGAAAAACTATATTTTTTGTTGGTTTTTTATATTCACATTAATAGGAAAAAAGTGATTATCTAACAAACCAAAATTACATTTAAGTAAAGTTCAACATCTTTATGTAGTTTGATGTTACATTTATATAGATACATATTCAGAAAAATAGATTAATTATTCCATCAAAAGTCAGAAAATATTAATTAAAATGGTGTACACAAAGCAACAGTACTTATCCGATTATTTAAATGTTAAGAAATGTATTTCATTAAATTTATTCTAAACTGTTATATTTTGTTTTGTTTATTCTTACCTTTTTCACTTACGGTTAAGGTTAACAATTTAGGTTTAGGTTTTAGTGAGCTTGGTGCACTGTGAACCAAACATCTGGGTTCACAGCTGGTTCACTATAAGAGGAGTTGACTGTATAGAGATATTTACGCCTTCAGCCCCGTGATCTCTAGTGTGTGTTTAGTTACAAACCCAAGAAAAGTAGAGAATTAGCACTTTTCGAGTATTATTAGTGAAACCTCAGGGGGTGCACCTCGGGTGTATTTTTAAAATTCACATATATCGAGCCTAATGCCTTGACCGCGTGTCAACCGGGAAGAGCATTTTTAAACTCAATTAACTAAGTAATTCTAAACTTTAAATAAATAATTAAAGAAATCTTTAGTATTTACATCTTAGCCCTTATTTTTATAGCCATAGTGAAACTAGCATATTAGACATTTCGACTACATATTCGGTTAGCTAAAGAACCAAGGAACATAGAAAGCGAAAACTTGATACTAACCACTTTCTTTGGGAAGCCCTTAGTTGCTGTTAGTACACATATTGTGAGCCTGAATTATTAAATTAGAGGATTGCTGGGGTGGGAGGATGCCAAACGAAGGACCATGAAAATTTTAAACCTTATATAATTGTTAATTAGATAAACTACCGTAACTACCTTGGTTTTGATTTTTACTTTTACCATATTAATTATAAAAAATGAAATATCTGTCTTTTGTATTTTGATTGTTTGTTGCTCAGGTAACCTTAAGCCACCGACCACATGTTCTGCTGGAACTTCGCATGGCTATAAATTGGACGTCCAGTTAATATATTCTAATTGCAAATTACGTACACCACTGTGTTTCTAGACAGAGGCTACAAAAAACTTCTTTTTGTCCTTTTTTTCAACTCATGACTATTGGATTTTCATTTGATCAAGTTTTAAAGGTTCTTAAATATAATTACATTATATATTAAGGCCATCTTGAAAAAATATGGTGGCTAAAGAACACTAATTCTTAACTTGTCCAGAGCTTTAATTCATAAACTTGGGGAAGTCTGAAAATGGGAACCATTTATCAATCCTCAATTTAAATAATATAGGATGTGTTTTTGTTTGTTTGAATGTATGCGTATCTGTGTGTTTGTGTGTATGTGTATGGGTGCTATAACTCGAAAATCATGAAATATAGAGAGCTTAAATCACACTAATATATAAATATAAAATGTTGTTTGTTAACTTGTTGCTAAGACACGTCCAAACCACTGTATACTTTTAGGAGACATAGAAAAAAAATGCTAGAAATGTAGTGGGATTATTCTATATACCTCAATAACTCCTATATATATGAAATTTATAAGTGGAGGTTGATGAAATGGGGGATATATAAATTTCCCTAACTTATGTAAAGAACTACTTTTTCACTGAATATGCTCCGGTGGCCACATGGTCCAAGGCAACACTCTCTCAATAAATTATACTGCGATGATAGGGATATCGGGGTTCTATTCCAGGTTGGAAGTATTGACGGTGGTTTTCCCTACATGTTTTCCCCTCTACCTCCACGCTAATACGGGTAAAAACTTTCTAAATTCAGCCTTCCTCATCCCCAGGTCTCTAGCGTTATTAATACATAATGTGCGTATAGCCTGAGCAGGTAGTAAGACAAGGTGCTTTTTTTTTAATCTTCTCGCCCCAGTAGAAGATTGAAAAATATCAGGCAGATATAAGAGCCACCCCAGACACCACGATTTTTACTTTCTCGCTATCTTACAGGTAAAGAAGGTATTGTGATCGTAAAAAAAATAGAACTAGAGATTTTGATGAATCTCGACGTTTCATGACTTACTGAATCCGAAAAAGTGGTTTTTGAATTTCCGTCTGTCTGTCTGTCTGTCTGTCTGTCTGTACCTACAACTAGAGCCTAAACTATTTACCGATTGAGCTGAAACTTCATATCTAGGGTTTTCATAGGGTTGCCCCGAGGTATTTTTGGAATTGGATATCTACCTCTAAAATTAAGGGTAGTTTACTGAAGGGAAAAAAAAGAAAAGGTCGATTTTCTCAAAATCGGCTCTAACGATTTTGATTAAATTTCAATTATGAACATTAATAAATATTCCAAGCAAAATGGCTACTCTCAATATTTCGGGAAAATGGCTTTAAGGGCTCCAGTCTGATGCGTAAATTAACATTTTTTATAATAGCTCCGAAACCTTTTGAGATATGAAATTACTTAGCATTACAAATATGTATATATATTTATAATACAAATATTTTATTCGAAACATATTTTTATAAAATCAATAATTTTCAATTTATACGCCATTATATATATATTTTTAGCTTTTTGGACATTAAAGCTTAAGTATTGCGATCGTAAAAAAAACTAACCTGAAATGTTGATGGATTTCGACATCTCATGACCCCCCGAACCCTAAAAAATAGTCTTTGCAATGCCGTCTGTCTGTGTGTCTATAAAAACTTAAAATTAAGGGTGGTTTACTGAAGGGTGAAAAGAGAATAATTTGGTTTTCTCAAAATCTGCTAAAACGATTTTGATTAAAAATCGTATCTAGGCGTTGATTAAGATTATAAATAAACTGGTTTTTTTTTAATTTTCCTATGAAAATGATTTTTAGGGTACATTACAGAAGCGTTAATTTCCGTATCTCCACAACTATTGGAGAAACTAAACAACTTATAATTGCAAAATTGTAGGACTATTAGAAATAAAAAACTTTTATTTGACATATATTTTTATAAAAGCAGAAGTTTCTGAGATATTTGCAAATATATTAATACAATTTTGTGAGCTTTAGTTGTAAACATATACTACTTAAGTCTTAACGCAATAATTCTCCAATGCCATAGAGTAATTAAATATAAGTATCTAAAAAAGTATGTTATTTTTCCTTAAATCTCTTTGGAGAAATGTTTGCATAGCAATGATCTATCTCCATTTTAGACTCAATAGTCAATATTTACATTTTTTATTGGTCAAAATGTATAAATGAATAATTAAATATCAATGCGATGACTTGAAGATCTGCAACACCTTATAAAATGTTAAAATTTTAACCAGAAATCGAAATTTTAATACGAAGTGTTGACCCTTGTGGAAGACATTAAACTGTTTGAAATGCTCTTAGGTGGACAAAGATGCGCCTCTTTTCTCATTGATTCTATATCATTGTATATTATTTTATGCGTGTTCTTATGTGGAGTGGTGATGATACAATGTACATTATTCCGTTCAGAAATCTTACGAGTTTATAGAAAGAGAGAGAAAGTCTATGCAGTGCGCCGTACCATTTTTTTTACGGTCGCAATACTTAAACTTTAATGTCCAAAAAGTTAAAAAAATTCATATAATTGCGTATAGAATGAAAGTTATTGATTTTATAAAAATATGTTTCGGATAAAATATTTGTATTATACATATATATACATATTTGTAATGCTAAGTAATTTCATATCTCAAATAGTTTCGGAGCTATTCTAAAAATGTTAATTAACGCATCAGACCGTAGCCCCTAAAGACATTTTGCCGAAATATTGAGGGTAGCCATTTTGTTTGGAATATTTATTAATGTTTATAAATGAAATTTAATCAAAATCGTTTGAGCCGATTTTGGAAAAATTGACTTTTACTCTTTTTGCCCTTCAGTAAACTACCCTTAATTTTAAGTTTTAATAGACACACAGACAAACGGCATTGCAAAGACTATTTTTTAGGGTTCGTGGGGTCATGAGACGTCGACATCCATCAACATTTCAGGTTAGTTTTTTTTACGATCGCAATACTTAAGCTTTAATGTCCAAAAAGTTAAAAATATATATATAATTGCGTATGGATTAAAATTATTGATTTTATAAAAATATGTTTCGAATAAAATATTTGTATTATAAATATATATACATATTTGTTATGCTAAGTAATTACATATCTCAAATAGTTTCGGAGCTATTATAAAAAATGTTAATTAACGCGTCAGACCGGAGCCCTTAAAGCCATTTTGCCGAAATATTGAAAGTAGCCATTTTGTTTGGAATATTTATTAATGTTCATAAATGAAATTTAATCAAAATCTTTATAGCCGATTTTGATAAAATCGACTTTTTCTCTTTTTTCCCTTCAGTAAACTACCCTTAATTTTAGGGGTAGATATCCATTTCCAAAAACACCTCGGGGCAACCCTATGAAAACCCTAGATATGAAGTTTCAGCTCAATCGGTAAAATAGTTTAGGCTTTAGCGGGAGGTATAGACAGACAGACAGACGGAAATTCAAAAACCACTTTTTCGGATTCAGGGAGTCATAAAACGTCAAAATTCATCAAAATCTCGAGTTCGATTTTTTTGACGATCACCATACTTTCTCTACCTATAAGATAGAGAGAAAGTAATAAATTAATAGAATAACAAACCTATTCAAAAAACATAAGTTAAACATTGCATTCAGCACAAACAATAATATTAAAAAACATATTAGTAGTTCCAATCTGAACACAATTAACCAGTATGACAAAAATGGCATTTATCAAATTACTTGTGAATGTGACAGTATTTACATAGGCCAGACGGGCCGAAAAATTTCAACCAGGTTTTTTGAACATATTAGTGATTTTAAACATCATAGGAACATATCCAAATTTTCTGAACATCTTAGAATCTCCGGACACCAACCAACCACAATGGAAAACATTATGAAACTTATCTTTAACACTTCCAAAGGTACAACTATGAACACCGCTGAAAATATTTTTATTCAAACCGCAATTCTAAACAATAAAAAAGTTTTAAATGAACAGATAAACTTTGAAAACCAAATACTTTTAAACACCCTCAGGAAACTACCTCAACACACCAAAATTAAAAAAACAACCTAGCGCTTAATCCTGTTCTCACCTGCCCATCCATCCATAGTAGAAAAAGACCTGTTCGGGCCAGTGTCAAGAACATTTGTACCTACTCTTTCCTTATTTTGTCATTTCTGTTCTTACCCCCTCATCTCACTGAATTCATCTTATTCAAGATCTATCTATATTAAAAATTTCGATTCCGTGATCATAGCAATGTTCCGTTCTGGCATAATATCTTTGACTTTCATTGTTCAACTCTTCTAGTCCGATTGAGTCTCACTTTATATACACACGTTTAATTTATTTTACCTCAGTTTCCATTTTCCATCAATCAGGAACTCAACATTTATTCTGCAATATGGTAAATATGATAATTCATTTATCGAACTCTTACTTTATTTTATTTCCAATTCAACTTTTAGGTTATATTCGTATATTAAACAGGGCGTGGTTGAGCCATATTAATTGATTTTTTCCTTTTTTCTTTTTAATAGTCCTGAAGATGATGCCGATTGTGCATTGAATCATGTAGACAAAGAAGCTCATTCCACTTATGGAAAGTTTACAAGGAACAAGGGATTAAATAATTGTGTATTAATTCAATTTTAAACAAATTCATTCAAAACATTTATTTATTCAAGTGTGCCATGTTAATATATTTTCAATCTTGTATTGTATATTCGTTCCTTATTACCATTTATAATGTTTTTTAAGAAGCAAATATATATATTTGAACTTTTTGAAAACTAAAGGTAAAGTATTGCAACCGTAAAAAAATCTATCACGAAATGTTGATGGATGTCAACGTCTCAATACCCCCGAACCCTAAAAAGTGGTTTTTGCAATGCCATCTGTCTGTGTTTCTGGTTAACCCTAAAATTAAGAGTAAATTATTATTTTTTTATTTATTTAGCACCGCGTCTTACTACCCATTCAGGTTATACGTTTAAGTACTAATTACACTAATGAATTAGGAATTGGGAAGGTTGAATTTAGAGGAAGTGAACCCGCATTTGCGTGGAGGTAGAGTGGAAAACCATTTAGGAAAAACCACCCCCAGTTCACCCGACCGAGATTCGAACCTCGATCTCTCCGTCCTCGACGGTCTGGCTCAACACGACTGGCGCGTTAGCCAACTACGCGACCAAGGCGGGTAGTAAATTAATAAAAAGCGAAAAGAGAAAAAATCTATTTTCTCAAAATTGCTCCTATGATTTTGATTAAAATTTGTAACTAGGCGTTTATTAAAATCACAAATATAATGGCTATTTTCACTTTCCCATGAAAATGAAATTAAGCTAATTTACAGAAGCGGAAATGTCCGTATCTTCGCTAATATTTGAAATACTAAATAACTTATCATAGCAAAGTTGTAGTACAGGACTATTAAAAATAAAAAATCTTAATTCGAAATATATTTTTACTAAACTAACAGTCTCTAGTCGCAAATATGTTAGTACAATTTTGTGAGATTTAGTTGTAAACATATACTATTTAAGTTTTAACGCAATATTTCTCCAATGCCATAGAGTAATTAAATATAAGTCTCTCAAAAAGTTTATGTTATTTTTCCTTAAACTTCTTAGTAGAAATGTTTGTACAACAATGATCTATCTCCATTTTAGACTCAAAAGTCAATATTTACATATTTATTGGACAAAATTTATAAATGAGGAATTTAAAAGCAATGCGATGACTTGAAGATGTGCAACACCTAATAAAATGTCGAGAATTTTAACCGGAAGTTGAAATTTTATTACGAAGTGTTGACCCTTGTGGACCCAATATTAATATTTCTTATCGTTCAAACATACAAATGAGGACATTAATTCTTTAAAAATAAATATATAAAATTTAAAAAAGGTTTCAAAAAATGTTTTACATAAATATAGTGCAATTTTTGCTTGGGTTTGCTAGTGTGTATAATTTCGTTTCACATATATTACGAGTTTTGAGTGAATATCTATTTTTAACTAAAGGAGTGAAAAAGTCCGTGTGGAGCTCCGTACCTTTTATTTTTAATTAGTTAAACCAGCTACGGTGGCCGCATGGTCTAAGGCACTTCTCTCGCAATAGACTTGACTGCCAATGACGGGGATGGGGAGATCATAGTTTGATCTTTGTTGGGTGTACTGAGTGTAGTTTGTCCTAAATATTTTCCCAAAGTCTCTTTACTCAAATGCTAATACACTTCCTCTAAATTCAACCTTCCTCATCCCTAACCCTCTAGCGTAATTAGTGTATAACCTGAATGGATAATAAGACGTGGTGCTAAAAAATTAATGAGTGGAAAAGGGGAAAGGGATCTTCCCCAAATCATCCTAAGCGAATTGAATAAAACCTTTAAAAATTTCCACAAAACCTTTCCTGTATAGAAGAAATACATGTAGAGAGACGACCTTAAGCAATCATTAGGGTCTGAATTTTTATGATCTTTGTTAAACTGTGATCCTCTTATTTCCAAAAAGGTTTTGTAACAATGTATATCATTTATTTTTATCTATCTCATGATCGCTCTTAAGCATTCTATGGCTTGTTTTCATATGTAAACTAAGTTTTTGGGCTGATTAATGTTTTGTTTCAAACATTGTTTTTAAAAACTATTGGTTTACATATTTGTTTTTGGATTGGAAACAATTTGCAGCCGAATGTTGAGTATCATAATTAGATAGGCTATAGTTTTGATATCTATCTATCTATCTATCCTTATGAATCATTATAGGATTTCTAAACATCATAGAAATATAAAATTTGGCTTGCCGATATGTTTTAAAATAATATTCTTTATAACAGTGCTAAAATCAAAAATTGAATATGGTTGATTCAAGATAGTTTATCGAATTAGGCCAAAAACTTAGAAAATGAATAATTACTTTTCTATACTGTAGGAGCGTATAACCCGAACGGGTAGTAAGACGTGGTGCTAAATATTATTATACTGTAAGATCCTACAGTTTTACATAACTTTAATTGGTTTTAACAATTTAAAAACAAATTATTTATGCATGTAACTCTTCTTTCTTTTTTAACTATCACCAATAATCTAGATTATAAATATTGTGTACCTATTATGAAGTTAGCATTTAATCTTCAAAATAAATTTCAGATTTTGAAACATATTTAAATTTAATCTATATTTTGCTATTTTATTTTATTCAGTCTATATTTAACATTTTATAACAAAATTTGAGAAATAAAGGATTACTATTTATTAGTGGTGGGCCGATACCTGCTTTTCTCGATTTCGAGACCTTGCTCGATACTATCAATTCATCTCCTCGATACCTGATACCATTTAACATGAAAATCAAATACGAAGAGAAGCGAATGGAATACGGAAACGCAAATACCCTTGAAAGTCATAAATTGATATGACTGACGATAAAATCTTCGGATCGGCTCAAAAAAACTTTGAAATTTTTAACTAAAAGTTTTTAAAAACTAAAAAGCTTTAATGTTTTAAATATTTATCAATTTTAATATTTTTCTTTTTAATCGTTTCATAGTATCTATTAGATTTATTTAGTAATTTTCTTAAGTGAAAAATATTTAGAATAGGCCTAAAAGCTATATTGGGACACTGGCTATGAAGACTATCGAAATTGAAGGGGACAATACTTACAATAATTATTAAAGTCGATAAATAAAAAATTAATATTTTATGTGGACTATTTTAAAATCATTCGAATAATAATAATAGTCTAGCGGTGAAACATGATTCAGCTGAAAGCTGGCCTATTCATTTGCTCACAACTCACTTGCCAAAGCGCTGAGGAATTTTGACCTTATGAAGTGAAATATTTACTCTATATTTCAATACAAAATAAGTGTTCTACTTAGGTTCATTTTCAAATACAGTTCCCTTCGTTAAATGGAAATCGACCTCGTGTCGACCATGACCGTGTTTATGAGCTGGAAAGGAATGGCTTGTTTATATTGAGTTTAGAGCTGAGCGAACAGAACAATAGTACAAAGCAAAACTATGAGTAGCTAGTGTCTAACCACTGACTTTCAAAATCAGCCGTTTGAGGAGTCAACCGTGTTGGATACTGGTGAATGGTATTGAGATTTTTAGCGTATAGTATAGATTATTGCGATACTAGTCGATACCATGGGTATCGAGGGTATCGAGTATCGTAATCATCACAGCCCTACTATTTATAGATGATTTGAGTTTTGACTACTTCTCCCTGTGATTAGTTGTATAGCTTTAAAAAACCAAAGCTACTTGATAGATTCACCATGATAACAACGGCTACACCATCTAGGTTTATCTGCGCATTCACATTTTCTTGGTGTTTTACTTTCCTTCTGAGTAGAATAAACGATAAGAACAACAAATAATCCATTCTTAGAATGTTTGTCTGTGTGTCCATTTGTTTGTTTCCATTAAATTCAAGAAGACGTGTTCGTCGGATTGAGACGAGACTTCTTCTGTTGTACTCCTTATTTTACAAATAACCATGTTAAGTTGTTCACCATCCCGCAGGCTCATCAGCGATGCGAAGTTATGTCAATTAAACCGGTCATAAGAAGTGAGTATTCGTCGCGTCCAGTGTTGCGAGTGTGTAAGATGGGACGGGAAATGAGCAGGGGTGTTGGGGGTAAGGGGTGGGGGCGAGACATTGTTTCTTCTTGAATCTTCGTACATACATAAAACACTGTTCTTGAAGTTTAATTCTATCCTAACGTTTGAAGTCGTTGAAGTTGTTGATGTATTCCTTAATGAGAGTGAAGTCTCAGGTAAATGCTAGTATCGAATAAAATATGTGCTATTTCAAAGAATAAAACGAGTAATATTGTTGGTCTCTCAAACTTAAAATTAGATTTATTTTTTATAATATCTCATTAATAAATAAATAATAATATAAATAACAATAATTAATAATACATTTTTGTACAGATAAAACTCCTTGAACTACACTTAAAACTATATTGTCAGTCCACTAATCAAAGTACAACATAAGTTTTTTAATGTTTCCAATATAGAAACAAAAACGGCTATATACAACCACAATGTTGTCTGCGAAATAAATGTTCTTGTAATTAGTGATTTAGTGGGCAGTTTGGGTGCATCACGAAGAACACGTAGTCTCCAGCTGTGCCCCCTCTCCTTCTTTACCAACCCCTATACGCTTCTCCACCCTACATGACCGATCTTATGTCTTCTTCCACTAACTTTCTTTGATCCTCCTTCCTTTCGTAGCACCCCCCCCCCTTACCCAACCCAACAATCTTGAGTTCGTTGTGAACAGTGGGAGATAAGGCGGTAAGTTTCTGGTTCTTATTAAACACACACACACAAAGTCAAGAGAGAGAGAAAGAGAGTCGTCTATCTGAAACTTAGTCATTCACGTACGTCATGCGAGATAGCTCACTTTGTGAAACCAAGGCTTTATTTCACTATCATAGAGGTTATATTAAGAACGTGATAGGATGATTAAATTACTTTAAGAAAGATGTACCTTTTATTAAGTTTGTTTAGTGTCAGCCTCTGAATACACACGTAGCAATAATGCATTCGGGTGAGCCCGTGGAAATGGCCGTATGGTCGAGGTCGCTAGAAGAGTACTGTATCTTGGTCTCTGTTGATTCCGGGTGTGGATGCATGCATGACAGATTCACAGAGAATGGTCTCCCAACCGTGGTCCAACCCTCATCCCTTTGCCTTCCCTTAGGCACACTAGTGTGTGTACATTTACTTTAAACCTGTTTACTTACTATTAGGGCCCCTTGGATCAGGTATATCAAACTCGTGGGCCTATACATACTTTTATGTAGCACGTGGACCTTATTATGAACCAACATACCGCGTGACATGATTCTTATTTTTCATAAATGTCGAGAAAAATACAACATTTTGGAATGTGATATTAATTGGGAATTTGGTATAATTTGGAGAATTCTGCCATATAATGTTGGTTTATCAAATATATATCCTTTCTTCAAAATGGATCAATTCCCTAAATTTATTGAATTTGCACTCCCAATAAGTGCAGTGTTTCGCAGCACATACGTATGTTAATATTTAACAGCTCTTTTCTCAAAAGAAATTAAACTAAACACCCGAGAAAATGACTTGGGTATAAGATTAAAATCCTCACAGTAACACTATCGTTGCAACATTAACACCTTTGTTACAAATAAATGTTTAATTTTTTTGTAAAAATACAGGGTTAGTCTAATTGTTTGCAATATGGAGCTTATTCTTTTAACTATGTAATAATAAAATACTACGTTGAATTATTTTTACTTAAGATGATGACAATACAGATTTTCTATTAAAATCCAATCCCCCCAGTATTCTTAGTGTTCAATGAAGCCTTTATATTAAAACGTGTTTGACATGCTTGCCTTATATGATGTTGCTCCTAGCACTTGTGTTTAATGTATACTCCTTTTATCCTGAAGGATTGAAGTCTAAAGCCCCATCTACATACTCATTATTAGTAAGGTGCGTAATACTCCGTAAGAGATTGACTCTTTACTAAGGGATTGCATGTATACAGCGTCCTTTTCCCAAGTCCTTACACTCCTTAGACATTGTCTCAGTTTAACTTTATAAGGACTAGTCGATACGGACTGCTAAGGACTACCAATCACTGCAAAGTAAGCGTGCTCACGCATCTAAATGAAAGCACCAATGGTATTTTCATAGCAATTAGACAAACTCGCTCATGTTTTAAGTATATTACTTGTGATTGTGCTTAACCTACCTTTCAAAAGTAGCCTTTCCTGTACGTTTTATCAAAATATATTGTATAGTTATTGTTATTAATATTTGTTCATCTGGGATATCGTCTGGTTCACAGATGACGTCTATTTGCGCCTGTCTCCAGAAAATTTCCTTTCGAAGAGTTTAATGGGACATTGTTTCCAAATATCTTATTGGTTGGCATAGTCACGTGATTACGGATACAAACTGTGTAGACGCGAATTACATTTCTAAGGATCATTAAGGAGTTAGGGGCTATAAGGATACAGAGTTAAGGACCCTGTAGATGGGGCTTTACCCTAAACGACTACATTATGGCCCTGTATTATGATATGTATAATCACATTCCCTAACAAAGCAGGTTTTCCTCCTTTCATGGCAAACAAATTGTACCATATAACTACTTTTAAAAATATATCGAACTCAAAACTAACGTGCAAAATTATGCTTGATTGTTTTATCTATTGCCAGCCCAGCTTACTAGTTCTACTATTGTTTGTATTTATTTTTATCAATAGCGCCATTTTACCGGCTAATAATGACTTAAAGCATGTTATTTTAAAAACAAATTTAATCCCCGAGTCTCACTAGCTGTTTGGGCTACATGCATATAAACTAGTTACACCAATGTGTTCGGGATGAGGGAGAATGAATTGTTTTGAAATTGTACCTGCATTTTAGCTTGGAAGAATATTGGAAGAAGATTTATAGAGAACCATCCTTAGTACACCCACCTGGGATTCAAACTCCAAAATCCCCGTCATAGGGAGTCCAGTCTATTGTAAGAGTGACACCTTAAACCATTCGAACATGGACACAAGTAGAATATTTAATTAAATAGAACAAATGAAGATACATATGTAACAAATAGCATTCACATAGAGAGAGTAGGTAAAGTCACAAAGTGGTAAGCAATGTACTTATCTTTCAAGTGTACTTAGTTTTCCTTGACATTTTCACCAAGCTATATATTATTTACTCTATAAAAATAGAAACTTGAAAGTTTATTGCTGTACGTACAGTACTGTACATCTACACCTTTCCCTATCTTGATCAAGTTCTATCCATTATACCTCATTACATCCTATCTCGTTAAGGTCCATTCTAATATTATAATATATTAGAGGATTTAATTTTGAATAAAGACTAAAAATAATTATCGAATTAAAATCATAATCTATGTATTTCTCCCGGGATACTAATGCTGTAAGTTCGCAGCATATCCCTATATTAAACAAACGCCGTGAGATAAACCCAATACTACATTCAATACAGTTCTGTAATGCAAAAAGTATCATACTCTAGAGCAGGGAAGACACACATTAAACAGAAACATATGTTAAATTCCAAATAATGTTTTTTATTATAAGTAATCAACATAGAAATTTCTAACCAACTTATGTTACTATAGATTTTTTCACCATGTATCCACTAGGTATCTCTTTAATACGAGAGTTTATATTCTTTTCAGACCAATATTGACATATTTTATGGATCTAAATTGACAAATAAGGACTTAAATAGAAATGTGTTGACAGGAAGATGTTTAACTGCTATTAAAAATTACAACAATTTTTTTCTGAAAGTCGAAAATATCACTCCCTACCCCCTCCCAAAATACCCCCAACCCCTCTAGGCCCCAAATCTCGCCCCAGACGCATTTTTGAAACCAATGGGGCTATGGAGCTATGAGTTGTTCTTGGTATTTTAACCTTGTCAAGATGCTTACGAGAAACAAGAAAGTGGCGAACTGAATATTTTTCCTAAGTACTGATCAATTTGCAATAGTAATAAATAAATACTGGATTTATAATTTTAGTTATAACTTTACATTTATAAATTATTGGTTTGATTGCGTTATGTCTTCTATAATTTATGCCTGGTATTTTACAGTATTTAAAACGGCATATGAACATGGGATTAGAAGTAAAGACATATAATAAATTTTTTCTCATTTATTTGAAGTATTCAGCGTGCACTATTTACACCTACTTCTTATATCAGCACATGACTTATAAATCAACATAAATCTAGAAAATACACACCACCTAGTCCCCAGCTCTTAATTTATCACAGCGAAAGGGTAAACCCACACTTCACCAACAATACAGCTTTCAGCCTAGCCAGGAATCTAACCCGGGACTCTACGATCAGTAGACAGACACACTACTGACTGAGCTAATGTGTTGGACTATTTATTATATATAATTATTAAGCAGTTCATGATGATAACCACTTCTTTCTTTTTATCTCCTGATAGCAGTTAATCAGAGCTCTTATATGATCTTGCTATATTCCCCCTCCACTCCTCCTTACACTTGACATCTGTTGCCAGACTATAAGCAAACAAACTCTAGGGGATTGTAAAGGGGTTTGGATGAAGGGGACGTAGAGAAGACCTCTAACGTTCTCAACCACAGGAGTGGTCAGACCTCCCATGTCTATGCTCGTAAACCACCAGAAGAACATGTGGGTTTTTAGCCACCCCACACCAAAACTTCACATGTCCTGGGATTTGTATTGCAGAAAGGACAGATTTTGTGTCAAAGCGGTGCCACCCGACCCTTTAGAGATGCTAAAGGATGAGTTTAGAAAGAGGAATATAGAGTGCAGTGCTAGTTAGAGAGGAAACACAGCCCTTGCTACCTACTGCATTATTATCCTGTACTTACAGCTCAGGATGACAACCTTTGTTAAAGGGTTAATAGCCGTTATTTGTACTATTGGCTCTGGAATCAAGGGAGTGCTATGTGGAGGAACCTCAATATATATTTATCCTGAATTTGGGGTCACTGTTTTCTACAAAAGTCACTTAAGATTTCATTAGGGTATTCTAGAAACCATGGTTTATACTAATATTTGCAAAGGATAGAGAATATTGATTATAAATGTAGAAAAGAGAAATATGAATTATTATTTTACAAAATAAATTATCACGTTGTGATATATATAGTTGAGTGAAAATATTTTTCACTGAATTTTTTGGAATATTTTACCTTTTTTACTATAGTATTTGTAGAAAAAAGACATCTAAAAATAGGAATCCAATTCATGGCTCTTAAGTTGAAGATGGGGATATCGGTGTTCGATCCTGGCTGGGTGTTCTGAGGATGATTTTTACCTTAACAGTTTTCAACTCTTTCTACACACAAATGCGGGTAAACTCCTTATAATTAAACCTTTATAATTCTTAACATATTAGTGTAATTAATACATATGCGTACAAACTGAATGGGTAGTAAGACGTGGTGCTAAAAACACACACAACAAAGGTGATAATAATAACTAGAAACACGATTAGACACATACACAATATCCTCAAATACAAGATGTTATCTTAAGGCGATTGGCCCTTTTCATTTGGCATGGAAATGCAGAGCCATAGGGAAAAACGGTTATGTTCAAGATTTTTTATTGTTTTGCAATTTTCTTTTCGGAAATAATTTGTGCAAAAATAGAAGCATGTTAATTAAGTTGTACTTTTTATATACACACCTCCTTTATAATTTTAACAGTGATAACATATTAATAATTTTGACATTTTCAATAGAAAACTGCCAACTGCATGGAAAGAATAAGAAAATGTACACCTAATAAACATTGATACACTATCTTAGAAGAGGTGTTGAAAATATTACTATAAAATTTCACTCGCTCTCTAGAAAACTTCTATTTTCAAACGTATGATTTTTCCGCAAGACCTGTCCGGTAGCTGGCGTCATCTACTGTTTCCATGACCCATCTGTTCTTGTTGGAGCGGAAGGATACTTTGGTCGGTTGTGAAGCAACTCCACGCCTTTCACCCTCCTACCCACCATCCCACAAAATAGGATTTAGACTTGCACTCGACAGGCCAAGGGCCTTAATAAATTAATTGTTATCAAAATGGAAGCTATCATTACTCGCTTAGCTGGACTAGGTAATATAAACCATTAGCTAATAATAACCTTGGGCGATACTAGACTAAACCAACAATTGGAAACCACGTATCACTCTAATGACAATACACTACGGCTTAATTGGTATATGGTCTTTGTCTGGACGGTGGTTGCTGGCCCTTATATATATAGCTCACTCAATATCTCTTTTCAAAAAATTTTGAGTCTTGTAATGGATGGTTTTTATATCATTAATAACTAATTTTTATTTTTATTACTACATCTTACTATTTGTTCAAGCTACAGGCCTACACATATAGTATTATTACTCTAACAGGGTAGGATGAGGAAGGAAGTATTTTAAAGTTAATTTGCCCACATTTGCGTAGAAGGAGAATGTAAAAGACACCTTAAATACCCGAGCGTGATTCGATCTCCGATTTCCCGTCATCAGTAGGTCAGTCTAACACGAGAGTGATGCTCTATAGTTTAGACCATTCGGTCATTAAATAAGGGTAAAAATGTATCAGTAGGTCAGTCTAACACGAGAGTGATGCCTTAGAGTTTAGACCATTCTGTCACTAAAGAAGGGTAGGAATGTTAGTAAAAATTTGTAAAAATTACTAATCAGTTGAGCGTGTTTAGTTCCTTACTAACCAAAACAATATATATTATAATATTTAACAAATAAATATATATAGCTTGAAAATTTCTAAACAAAAAAGACGTAGACGTGGCTGATTATCTTTTAGATAACTTGAGTTAAATACCTTACACGCTTAATATCTGATGTTATTACAAACAATCTTAGAAAAAATAGATAGGATATGTTAAATTAATCAGTTGATAGCTTAATGTTAAATCCAGGAGCGACTCGTGAGTTATCGCCAAGATTAGCGATGATTAACGGGATTGTACGATTAAACAACTGTCTCTGTTAACTCAGTACCAATCTTTACTTTTGGGAAAAAAAAAGCCTACATTCCTTTAGTATTTACTTTATATTATTTTGTGTGTGATCGGTCAAATGGATCGTGATAATAAGATGTACTAGTACGGTCACGTTAAGCCTTGCTTACCCTGCAACAATCCACGAGCCACCACTGCTTAAGCCACAAACCAAAAATACAACTTATTGAATACAGTTGAAACAAAGAGACTCCAGTTTAGTCAAATTTTCAAAAGGAAAACTTTTCTGGCTGTTAAAAATGTTATTAAATATATTTTAATATCGTCAAACAACAGTGCATGTTTGTCAGTTGTCCCATTTGACATGTCATCTAAACAAGGATGAATATAATCCCCGCATGGTTCATGGTTTGCCGGTGAGGGGGAGATTGAAATTATATACATATTTGGGTGTACTGATGATGTATTTTCCTAAATGGTTTCCTACTAGCAATCCATGAAAACCAAGAACTAGTGTCTATAAGTGCTAGCTTTTACTCATCCCTACCCAATGAGTGTAAATATACTCATCCCTACCCAATGAGTGTAAAGATACTCATCTCTACCCAATGAGTGTAAAGATACTCATCTCTCCCACAATGAGTGTAAAGATACTCATCCCTACCCAATGAGTGTAAAGATACTCATCCCTATCCAATGAGTGTAAAGATACTCATCCCTACCCAATGAGTGTAAAGATACTATCCCTACCCAATGAGTGTAAAGATACTATCCCTACCCAATGAGTGTAAAGATACTCATCTCTACCCATGAGTGTAAAGATATCATCCTTACCCAATGAGTGTAAGGATACTATCCCTACCCAATGAGTGTAAATATACTCATCCCTATCCAATGAGTGTAAAGATACTCATCCCTACCCAATGAGTGTAAAGATACTCATCCCTACCCAATGAGTGTAAAGATACTCATCCCTACCCAATGAGTGTAAAGATACTCATCTCTACCCAATGAGTGTAAAGATACTCATCTCTACCCAATGAGTGTAAATATACTCATCTCTACCCAATGAGTGTAAATATACTCATAGCTCTAACAGGTATGACGTGGTGCACACACAAATACAATATAGGAACGAGCTTAAAATAAATAATTGACCTTTTCAAATGTTGGTTGTTCTACATGTATTATGTACGGTTTCTAAAAGCCTCTCCTGTGCCAGACCGACTAAAATAGCTGCTTTTACCTATGTTGACTAAACCTCACTGACAATAAATGGTCAGTTAGCTGGCATGGAAACCGATGATAAATGTTGCCGATATGACCTACCGTAACTCATCACAAACCTCGGCAACTTAGCTAATTGAGTAACGCATTTTAAAACTGAAGGGCGACCATTGTAAAATAGCTGGCCACCGCAACTATTTTAACAGGACTTTTTTTTGTGTGTAAAATATCAACAAAGTTGTTTCATGGGCTGTAAAGGGAGGAGTGGGACAAAAGGTACTAGTAAGTTTATAATTGTAGCTTTGTGATTTGCTTCAATTGTTATTGGGCTCCGATGGCAATTATTGCTTAAGCAATGTGGAATGATTTTTTTAAGCGTGACCGTACCTAAATAATAATCAAGTAATAGTGATCTATTTTATTGAAAGAATAAAGTTAAAACTAAACTTACTATTAACGTATATTACACTATGTTTATCCTTAAAGATGGACCTTGACTGAATAAAGTATGGCCTATAGGCATCATAGTGTAGCCCATCGATGTTAGACTGCTACCTTTCAGGGTTGACGGGGTGTAAAGTACATATACTTTATTCATAGAATAGATTCCTGGTTTTGTACGATTCCACATCATATTAGCAGGGGTGGACAGTGAGCTTATGCCAAGGCAAATAAAGCTTGATGAGTCTATATTAGTAAATTGTTTAATCATATCCATCATAGAACCACCCCTTTTAAACTAGTAAATAAACAATCCGTCACTACATTATTTTGTGTGTTCGGTCAAATGAATATATATATGGGGGAGAGAACAGTTTAATAGTACAGTCCCGTAAAAACTAACTCTCCCTGAAACATTCCACAAGCCACCCCTGGATATGGCCATGCTTCCTGCTCTAATAACTATAAAGACATAATATAGTTATCGTATTTTAGGTTGTCCTTGCTTGGTTCTAGATTGCGACCTTTTTTAGACATGTTTGGCCTAATATCAAGATATTATAATTTATAGCCTCAGTGTTGAGTGTGTCGCATCAGGACTTGTATGTGACAACAATTAATAGACCTAGACTAGGATCAAACTGTAGACCATAGCAGCTAGCATAGAAGAAAGTAGGCCTACCTAAATGTCTTATTTTTAGCACCACATCTTACTACCCGTTCGATTTATATGCTCATGTAATAATACTCTAATAGTTCTAGGTGTTAGAAAGGTTATATTTAAATTAAGTGTACCTGCATATGCGTGAAGGTAGAGTGGAAAAACATTTAGGTAAAAACACCCTCGGTACACCTGACCAAGATTCGAACCTCTATATCCCCTTCATCGGCAATATAGTCTACTGCGAGAATAGCGCGTTAGACCACGCGGCCACCGAGGCGAGTCAGAATCTCTTAAATAGTAGAATTAACTCTTTATTAATACTTTTATTTTTTTAATTCCCCAAGAATTTAATTATATTCAAATACGCTATAATCTATAATAGTAAATGGAGTAGCATGTTTGATTTTAGGACTAATTTTGAAATTTTTACCAAACTTTTTTTCCATCTAACAAGCCAATTTAATATCCATACATTATTTATAACAAAGCGAATAATCCATTAATAATATGTATTTATTCTTTATCATATTTGATGGTGTAAGATAAACACTATATGAACTACCTTTGCTGTAAAACATAAAACAACTAAAACATGACTGTAAAGTTTTAAAGAGGTGAACTAGGTTATAGTGTAAGTAAGTGATGAAAAGTGTATTAAGTTTAATCTTTATTTATTCAACTACTTAATGTATAAGAAACATTATTTAAACTGACTTGAATCTGAACACAATTAATATTAAATTCATATCTTTTAATGATGAAGTGGTGAGAGGGAGGGAGGCTAGAAGGGTTTTACCCAAATCTGGGTTGGCCAAAATTATTTTCATAAGGAAATTTCATTTGAAAATTATTAAAGTACTATGGGATTATTGGTCCTCTTTCTTTGAAGATGATAATTTCAAGGAGATGATGAAGGTATATTGTTATCACTAATGAAGAAGCTTGTGGTAGAAATGTTTTTATGGCAAAAGTAAATTTTTTCTCTTTGTCTTGGAGGAGAAAAGAAGCAGATGAAATGCAATTTTATTTGTTTTATTCTTTAAAGGAAATATCTCTAATCCTATTTCCAAGAGAAGAAATGTTTTACTGGTAAAACAATCAAATGACTTTAAATTTAATTTGAAGTTTATGATCAAGATAAATAATCAAGAAAACTAAAAGTATGCAGTGTAGTTGAATCTAGATTTTACTATTAATAATCATTTATTAAAATTAACTTATAGATATATCTGAATGATATTTTGTTGGTTTTGTGTGGTTGCTTTGTGTGTTTCCATAATCTGTTAATATATTTGTTTTAATGTGGAATATATGTATTATTTTGTTTTGGCGTGGTCTGGCAAGGAAATTAATAAAAGCTCCAAATTGATTCATATTTGTTTTTATTTTCTCATCATTAATCATAGAGTTGGAAGATCCCTGATATTAATTGCAGTAGTTGTGTCCTAAGTATGCGATTAAATTCAAGTGGATAGGAAAATTTGTAGATAAAATATTATTATGGCAGAGGATACAATTTAGTGAATTTTCAGTCGATTGATATCGAGCTGGTAGTTGTTTAACCATTCATAGGTATTTGAGGTGTATATATTATTTGCGGTATTTTCAGCTTTGATCTAGTCCAGAATATTCCTGATGTCCCTTTATATATTCTGGATGTTCTAATAGTGTTCTATCTATTTATTTTTATACTAATAACGAAAAGAGTGAAATCTATTACTGGTAGTGTACCACCCCCTTGTCCTCTCATAGACAAAGGCTGGTGCAAAAATTTAAACTGAATGTAAAGGTTAAAAAAAGAATACAACAAATGATATTTGCAGTGGAGCCAATATAACAATATGTGACGAATAGGCCTATCTCTCTGACCTATACATCACTTTGAGTTATCATGAACTCTCTCAATACCACTAGCTGAATAGACATATAAAAATATATCAGGGGAGGAGGACGAGACTATCAAAGAGTTACGACTTATTAACTAATATAAAGAAAAAATATTTGAATGAAAATAATATATATTTATTATGAAACATAACAATATTAGTGAATATATATATTGATATTAGGAATAACAATCATAAGAAAAATAGGTAAATATATACATAAATTGGGTTAAGCCCCCAATAGTAAAGTAGTCATCACAAATGGGTTAAGCCCGCAAAGGTGAAGTAGTCTTCATGACACGTGTTCCAAAAAGGACTATATGAATACCAAAAAGTTTACAACACGACCTCTATTGGGTCTCTATGGCAATCCGCCATACAGCTAAGTTTAACTCGGCCATCTTTGGGCAATAGTTCAACAAACAACAAACTGGAATCTTTTGTAACAAATAATTAGAATATCTCACATTGACTAGGGTATCATTGCTATCAAAAATACCTATTGTGCAAAAGGCACAGTCTACAAAACAAAATATAAAACAAGTACGTACAAAATATATACGGCCGGAAGGGCAAATGAGACGCCTCGGCTCTCATAGGCCGCACGCCATGCGTGGCCTTGCAAAATCATATAAAGTTACTTTTGTTTACAGTAAAAATTACCTTCTGAGCCAGATGGGCTATTAAACATGATTCCTGTAGTCTATCATTATAAACATTTAAATTAATCATGGTAAAGACTTGCATCCTGAGGGGACTTCATTTATCTTTAAAAAACAATACCCAAATTTAGTCCATGATTACATTTTGATTTTTTAGTATATAGTTTTTAAAATAACTAACGTGGGTCCAAAAGGGAATTTTGAATTTACAAAGTCCGAAAATAGAATTTATATCTTAATATCATCCTAGTAAATGTCTTTCGACACCACCGAACCAAGAAGTGAAGTTTAAACTAAACGACACCGGTATATAAATGATTTAATTCTGAGAGGGGGGGAACAAAGGGGGAAAACAGAACACAGTAGAACACCGACACGGACCAGAGGGAAGGGGTGGTAATTCATGGAGAGGAACAAACTATAAACTTGGAGAAGAGACTCGAACATTCCTTCTTTTCTTTTTACGTGGCCTCTTCTACGTCACACATTCCCATGATGCATAGGGTGATTTCGTGTCTAACTCGACACGCCTTTATTCCTGTTAGTTTTCAGTCAACACTCCGTCGAGGATGTAGTGTTCGCGGGGGGGGGGGGGGGGGGGAGGGGTTCGATCGGCCGGTGAGGCAGTCTGCGGTGAATGGGGCATCAGGTGAGTAGATTTTTACTGTCTATTTCTTTTGGTGTCTTGAATAATGTTCATTTGCACAGCTTTATGTTCTGTTGTTGTAACGTTTATCGGCATAAACGTTACAGTAGCTTCATCCAGAAAAGTTTTTCAAGTTTCCAAAGGATGAATGAAGATCGTTATAACTAGCTTGAACTATGAGAAGCCGTATCATCACCATTTTGTATTGTTTGATGATTTGGGGTAGTTTTATTCATCGTACGATGATTAAGCTTTCATATTGAAAAGGTTGAGTAACTCTTGTAAGTATGAATCATTCATTTTATCCTATTACTAAAAGTACAATATTAGCTAGGTATATGAACATTTTTTTTACTTATAAGCTATAATCTAATTTAATATGTTTCAACTGTACAAATGATAGCTGATTAGTTCGTAGATGAGGGTAAAATTAATTATAAAAACATGTATTATAACATATTTTTTTAAATTATATAAGCTAATTACAAATTATAATGTATTTTTTATTTTTCAGAAAGAGAAAAAAGCACAATAATTATATTTAGGAATGATTACAAATAAATAAGAACTAAACTAATTTGAAAATAATTGCAATTATTTAATTATATTTAATAACACATACTTATTCGTAGCAACTTAAGTTTAATTTGATATCAAAGGGAGAACACTTTAAAAATTAGACTTTACGTAACCTGAGGAAAATCTTGCAAGGGAGCACCCTATAAAAATATTCTGCACCTAGTTTCAATGGATGGTATTCCCCTCCCCCTACTTACAAACACAATAACTCTAGTAGTAAGTTCCACAGCATGAGACTCTGACCACTCCACTGTTGACTCGTGACATTTAATGACTACCACCCACCGATTCGCGACGAGAATCACCAGCTATCTTCCTCTCCCCTGCCATCATCATAAAGCCTCTTATGAAAGGCCGGGGGGCAGGGCTTAAGTCGATGACTTTAGTTCCCTCATTTGCACCCCGGGGTTCACCCATTCATGTGTGTAATAGGCTGTCTATAAGCCGGGTATGTATGGATTAGCACTGATCCCACCCGCATCTGTCGGCACGCGGACTGAAAGCTTGGTTCGTCTAGTCTGGTTTTCAGATGTTGCGGAGAACAGGGTTTGTATCCTAGCACAGTGTAAACAATGATGTCACATTGATTCTTACCCAAAAGTTTCCTTCTCTCTTGTATTGAAGGTGTTTTAGTTAAAGAAAATGTCCCTCTCACTCTCCCTATAAATTCGAGTGTAATTCCTCTAAATCTATTTCATCATCATCCCTATCACTTAAATGTAATTAAATGTTAATAACCCTAATTGGCCGTAAGATGCGATAATAACTTATAAAGGAGATTTATTGTAGTACATTCTCAAAGTTATTATTTTGAAAAGGCTAAGAGAGATTTAGAGATCATAAAACTGTTTAAGATGCTGCCTACTTGAAAATAATTATCTTCAAGTTGAGAATTTATTTTGAGAGCAACATCTTTAAAGCATCGAACCAACGAAATTATTCCTTATACTAAATATTAGCATCTTCTGTTACAACCATAGCAACCATATTTACTCTCTCAGGAAAGATATAAATCTCCTTATACTGTCGTCCTAAGTGACAGAACTGTGACTAATACGTAAACCGTAATAAAGTGCACCAATTTAATCCTTTTTAACTATTTTCTAATCTATAAGACTAAAACTATCAGGTGTTTAATGATATCCTGAGAGCATCTTTCACTATCAATTTAAATTAAACTTTACTTAGATATAACAAATCCCTAATCATATGTTTCTCGACATTTGAACGTCTGAAATGAGTTTCACCGTTTTTTAAGGTATATAATTAAGTATATTGTGTTTTAAATTTTACTAACTTATAACAATCTATATATAAAGAAGAAATGACTCATCACCGTATCTCCCGAACCCCTGGACCTGGAGTCTTAAATTCGTCAGTGAGATTCCTTTCAGGTCATAGGCATCCCGATAAGAAGGGGTGGTGAATTTCTATCCTGAAGAGGGAGGGGGTTAAAATGGGGGTTGGAATATTGTGGTTGTCAACAAAATTTGATAGATAAAATGGAAAACTGAAATTTTGCAGGAAGGTAAAATGATTACTTCATATTATGATAAAAGTTTAAAAATATGAGATTTCAAAATGGGGCTCCGAGAAATGAGAGGAGAGGAGCGGCTATAATTTGAAAACCCTATTTAGAGGAAGTACAAAACTTAAAATTTTGCAGACAATCAGATAGAGGACTCCAATATCAGATAATCTGATACATTTTAAAATATTATTATTATTAGCACCGCGTCTTACTACCCGTTCGGGTTATACGCACTTTAAAATATTAAATTTATAAGAATAAATTAGAGGAAAAAAGAAAGGGGACTTAAAAAATTTCAAAACTAATAAAAATAGCTACTTTTCAGTACGGTAGAAAATTGATATGTTGTAGGTAATTAAAAAGTACTACTACAAAATAATATAATAGTATGAACATAATTCATTTTTAAAGAGGACCCCAGGAAATAGGGAAGGGGTTCTAAAACAAAAACAAAAATTTAGCTGTGGTAAAAAAATATTAATTTGGTGGTCAGAAAGAAGGACAAATTAAGATAACCAAATGACTCCTAAAATTGATATTTCCAATGGTAGTTACAAAATTTTAAGAGTGGGATAAGAATTTAAAATTTCTAAAACTAATAGAAACAATTACTTAGCAGTGTGGTATAAAACTGAAATTTGTAAATAAAGTAAATGGACTACTCCAAATAGCCATAGGAGTCTGAACATTTTAAGTTTCAAATTGGACCTCGGGAAATAGGGATGGGATGGGGATTTAAAATAGACAGAACAAATGTAAGTGTGATAGAAAATTAAAATTTAACACGCATTTTAAAATATCCGTCCAGTGATCCAATAAATCATAAAATATGAGAATTTGAAGTGTGATTTAAATAAATGCGCAGGAGGTGAAGGGGTAATATATAAAAAACTAGTATATTAACTTCTTGTCTGTATGGTAGAGAACAGTAAATCGTTAAGTATGTAGGCCTATAGGGACCACTCCAAATAAATATTACATTCTGAAAATTATAATTATTAAAATGGAACTTAGGAGAAGAAAATCAAAATCTTGCAGAAAGGTGAAGATAAAAATCCAGATAGGCAAATAAATCTTAACGTTTGAAATTTTTAATAGTGAATTAAAGAAAATGGATTGGGAGGGGAGGGATTTCAAAATTACTTCAAAGTGCGCTAGAAAACTAAAATTCAGCAGGCAGGTAAAAATACCATCCCAAATAATATAATGGGCTGAAAAGGTTAAATTTTTAACTGGGACTTGGGGAAAAATGGGAGCAAGAGTTATCCTTAACAGAAAAACACACTTTTACGTGTGGTGGTAGATTTAATTTGGCAGGTTGGTAGGAGGGCAACTCCAGATAACCTATTTCCACTAAACATTCTAAATTTCTAAGTAGGAACGGTTTACATTATGGTGGAGGAGATAGGGTTAGCGGCCACCAAAACTAGTATAAATATTTACTTGTCTTAATGGTATAAAAACTTAAATTTGGCAAGAAAGTACAAAGATTACTACAACTAACCAAAAAAGACTTCTTAAGATTTAAGTGGAGGAAATAGGGGATGGGAGTTAACTAAATAAACCTTTTGGATGAGGCAGTAAATTAAAATTTGCCAGGAATGTTGAGGGACTACTCCAATTACAAAATAAATTTTAAATAATTATTATTTATAAAGGGGGAGGGGGTGACATGGTGGTTTTCAAAACTCCCAAAATTAAAACTAAATAGTAGAAGAGTGAAATTTTAAACAGGGCAAAGAGCCCATAAAGGTTAAAAAGGTTAAAAATGGCAAAACCTCCAAAAAGGGTAAAGAGATAAACGGGGTAAAAGCGGTAACTTAAAAGTGGTAAAGAAATTAAGAATAATTGATTATAATTAATTTCATCACTTAGACTCTTTTTATTTTGTTTACTCTTATTGCCCTTTTGAATCTTTTTAGCCTTTTAAAGCTTTTCACGCATTTTACTTAAGCTTTTATTTAATTGCTTGGATTTACTTTTTAATTGAAGTGACTTTTGAAATAACCCCCTCCCCCCATCGTTTATCTGTTTTATGACGCAATAAACTGGATAGTCTGTGGTGTGGAGTTCATGGTTCGAATCTAAGCCGGGTGCTTTGGGGGTGATTTTCCTCATGTGATTTATCACACACCCTCACTTTTATGCAGGTGTATTCCTACTAAACCAATCTTTCATCCTTGCAACCTATGTTAAGCCTTTGAATAGCCCTGGTTTTAAAACTTATGAATTAAAAAAGGAAACTTACACTGTGGCATTTGAGAATAGTTGTTATAGCCTGTCCTAGCTATAAAATACTTTATTAGATAGTACAGTCTAATTTTCATGTGAAAGACTTTACCTGACAGTTAAAAAAGCTAATAGATCTACTTTCACGTGTTCATGTGTCAGTTCATGTGATCTGAAGCTGTCACTTTGATATATACTATTAATACCTTAGTTTAACAATACTAGAATAGTAAAATACTATCAATATTGGCCCCAAATAAAGTTTTAAATCTTTCACATGTCCTTCCTATGAAAATTGGACTACACATTTACACAAAAGTATTATTTAAATAATAAATTAAAAAACAAATGCTGAAAAAGGATAGTTGAAGTAATGAGCCCACATTAGCGTCAAGAAAAAAATGGAAATTCCATTCAATATTATGGACCTTACATATGGAAAACCATTTCCAGCATCACCAGCTGAACATTAAACCCACACCTCCCCGCTATATGCGATCTTACGCAATGCGAGTCTAACTTCCTAAACATGGTGTCTAATGTTTATCAAAACAAGATGAGAATGGTTATAGTGCCAGAAAGCCTACTTATTATCAGCTGGATCATTACGTTATTTTATTCATCTATTATTGATCTCCACGTCTTACTACTCGCCCGGACTCCCGTAGCTTCAATTCAGCTGATGAGTTAGGGATGAGGACGGTAGCATTTAAAGGAAATACACCCGTATTTGCATAAGGGATAGTGGGAAATAAGAATAAAACACGCTCAGTATATTCGGGCTTGACTATAATACTGAATTTCCCATCACAGGTAAATCAGACTAGATAAGTTTGATATTTAGTCTGTGTGCCCCTCAAAGCGATTATTCTAATAATTGGACGCGGATAGCTCGGACGGGTGGTAATATTAAGTGAGAAAATATAACTACAGACAACTCAGACTGGATAAGCTTGATACCTAGTCCGCATGCCCACCGATGCAAGTTATCTTATTATTATAACTCTGTAATGAAAATTATTTTATAGTCACGTGACCTTTTTATTAACGTGAATATTTTCACCTCTTTTTATGGATGTCAACGCGTGTTGTTTGTTTTTCATTAAAGCACAGTGAAATAACGATTGTAATATTATATGTTTTCTGTAAATATGGATAGATAGTTGGATATATGATATCATGCTATAACAACTGTACTGTGTTTTTTTAATAAGTTTTAAGCTTTTCAAAATAAACAGTATAGGGAAATAATAAACATTGTTAAAATGTATAACGTTGTTGGTTTTTGTAGCTTTGTAGCATCTACAATCACTAAATAAGTGTGTATATTTTTGTTCTTCTCACAAAACTTACTATACTGACACTATATTTTATGGGCTTTTTTGAGATTTTACTACCAGTTGAGAGCAGAAAAAAGGGTCAGTTTGAGGAGGATGGACGAGGGGGGTAGTGGAAGTGAAAACAATTATTTTCTCCCCTTTGTGTTGAAGAGTGTTGAGATCAAGAGGTTGTAGTAGCAATTATCGTAGCATCTAATGAAAAAAACAATAAAAGTTTACTTGCTCCTTCATAGCAAGTACTGCGTTGAAATTAAGATTATATTTATGAGTTGGTTAACAGTCGTATGATTAAAGTCGACCTTACTATCTCGTTCAAAATACTTAATTAAAAGTGAGAATTCCTTTTCCTTACTTAATTCATAGACCTAAACTTTAATTTTTAGTGGCTTGTTTAGGTTAAAACAATACTAGCTGATGTCCCATCCCCCCCGTTTAACTTCTTAGTGCCCAATCAGGAATCAGCATATTACTTACACTATTAGAATAAGGATTAAGAGGGTAGAATTTTAGGAAAATTCCCTCACGTTTGCGAGGAGGGAGTGTGAGAGCATTTAGGTAAATTCTCATTAGAACATCCAGCCGTGATTCTATCTTTGACATCCTCAACCCTGGAAATCAGACAAGACATTACTGACATTTTTCCTCGTGCCCTGTTTGTGAGGAGGTAGGAGGGGGAAAGACGAGAAATAAAACACCTCAGTACATCCGGCCGAGACTTGAACCCTAACCTACCCGTCTTCAGTAAACCACACTGGACACGTATCGGCGTCTTAGCCATCGCGACCACAGGTATGTGTATGCAAGCTAGTTGCTACCGAGCGAAATATTGACAGAGATAGCCACACTTTCACCAAATAACGTCCTTTAGTAAAGCTTCCACCTTTTTTTTGTCGTTTTGGATGAAAAAAAAATTAAATAGTAAAGATTTAGTTTTAACGTTGAGCTTGAAGGGTCTATTTTTTCAGGAAGTAAAGAAGAACGCACACATGCACGTATACTAAAAAAAAGCCGTGAAAGGGAAAACTAATCTAGCAAAGGAAGTAGAGGGAATACTAACCTGAGAATGAACTTGGGTAAATGTTGACACTGGGGTCTTTTACCGGGGAAACGGTTCGGGGATAGGTTTTAGAAAGAGCTCACACATTTTTTAAAGTGTGTAAACTGGCGTGTGTCTATTCCTTTCACTGGATATTTGGTTGGATTTACAATGAAACAAGATATAAAAGTACTTTATTTAGTGAATGTATAAACCATATAAATCATATTGTTACTTTACACTTATAAAATAAAATCTTTGTGTATTACGAGATATAGTAATAAACTATGATGTAAGACTACATTGAGACTATAGACACCAGAAGATAAGTGGATAAAGGCAGCTGTGTCTTTTTATATAATTAACTGATGAAGGCAAGCTCAGGGTTTTGAACTGGGAGTAGCTTTCAGTCCACGCTAATGAGGGTGCAATTTATTAAAGTTTCTTCTGGTCCTCAGTGGCGCAGGAACTAGGGGGTACGGGGGTAAATTTTACCCCCCAAAAAATTGGGGGAGGTAAAAAGTATAATTTTTACCCCCCAAAATAATATAATAAAACTTTTAGATAATGTAAACATCTTATTGAGGCAAGATACAATGATCACACTATGTTAGCATAATAAAAATAAAATGTGCTTGGAGCATACACTGAAGAGATTTTGAAAACTCTGATAGTGATACCAGCTACGTCAGCTACTGCAGAAAGAAGTTTTTCAATGCTTGGATGCATTAAAAACTATCTTCGCTTCACGATGAGGCAATGTAGACTAAATCACCTGAGAGGCTCAACAAAATTGAAATTGCAAAACTGGTTAGTGGTTTTATAGCTATTAACAAATATAGGGCAAAGGTCTATGGAAATCTACTTTAATTTTCAGTGTTTCATAATTTTTAGTTGAGCTTCATCATATAACACTTTTCTTAATATGTTTTGTATGTATTAATTCTAATGTTTTGAATAACAAAAATAAATGAGAAAAATGCACAGTGGGACCATTAAATAAGGTATCCCTCGTTATACGTGATATCACGTTACGCGTTTTCGCTACTACACGATTCAAATAAATACAAAAATAGTGCATGGTCAGCTGGAATTTCGCAGTCATCCTGTGCAGTGGTGGTGTGAACTTGTGTACACACATTTCAGTGAAAGCGTTGATCTTTACTGCACAGTTTGGTGTTAGGGGGGTGGTATTGACAACATTGGATATGCATGGGCAGAAGTTAAACATTCCTGTATGAAGGGAGTTTGGAAAAATTATTGGCCTGAAGTTTCTGATTCTCATGATTTAGATCCTGACCACGAGCTTTCCAATTCAAGACATGACATCGTTGACATAGCAAGATGTTTGATTTGGGGACATAGATAAGGCAAATTTGGATCAATTTTTCCAATCCCAATCAACAGAACTCACTAATGAAGATCTTCTAGAAATGGAGAATGGCATAAAGAATAAAGAGGAAGAGCCTTATGTTGTTGAGCCCATCAAACAACTTTCAACAAATAATTTGCTGATTTATTTAAGCACATTGACAGTGCAATTAGAATAATTGAAGAAAATGACCCAAACATGAATAGAAGCACCAAAGTTGCCAAAGAGATCCAGAGTTCTTTGGCTTGCTACAAATAACTCTGTAGAGAGAGGGAAAATGCTTCCCGTCAGTTGAGTCTTACCATTTTATCAAAGAAATTTAAAATCATCAGTCTAAACACCCGGGGCTTTCACAACAGCAAAAGCTTACCATTCCAGGGCCTTCAAGAAAGCAGGAGCGTACCGTCCAAGGGTCTTCCGAAGAGCTAAAGCCTACCATCCAAGGACCTTCAAGAAAGCAAGAGCCTACCGTCCTAGGGCCATTATACCAGCAAGAGCTTAGCGTCCCAGGGCCTTCGAGAGAGCAAGAGTCTACCATCCCAGGGCCTTCAAGAAAGCAAGAGCCTACCATCCCAGGGCATTCAAAAGAGCAAGAGCTTACCATCCCAGGACCTTCAAGAAAGCAGGAGCGTATCGTCCAAGGGTCTTTCGAAGAACTAAAACCTACCATCTAAGGGCCTTCATGAGAGCAAAATCCTACCGTCGCAGGGCCGTCAAGAGAGCAAGAGCTTACCGTCCCAAGACCTTCAAGAAAGCAGGAGCGTATCGTCCAAGGGTCTTTCGAAGAACTAAAGCCTACCATCCAAGGGTCTTCACGAGAGAAAGAGCCTACCGTCCCAGGGCCTTCATGCCAGCAATAGCTTACCGTCCTAAGGCCTTCATGTCAGCAAGAGCTTACCGTCCAAGGTCCTTCAAGAGAGCAAGATCTTACCATCAAAGAGCCTTCAAGAAAGCAAGTCTCTACCATCCCGGCCTTCAAGAGAGCAAGAGCTTATCGTCCAAGGGCCGTCAAGAGAGCAAGAGCTTACCATCCAAGGGCCGTCAAGACAGCAAGAGCTTACCGTCCAAGGGCCGTCAAAAGAGCAAGAGCTTACCGTCCAAGGTCCGTCAAGAGAGCAAGAGCTTACCGTCTAGGGGCCGTCAAGAGAACAAGAGCTTACCATCCAAGGGCCTTCAAGAGAGCAAGAGGTTACCGTCCAAGGGCCTTCAAGAGAGCAAGAGTCTACCGTCCCAGGGCCTTCAAAAGATCAAGAGCTTACCGTCTCAGGACCTTCAAGAGATGAAGAGCTTCCCGTCCAAGCGCCGTCAAGAGCAAGATGGTGATAAACCAAATTTGCCAAATCCAGTTATTTTATCATGCGATTGAAGACTAACAGTAAGTGTACCTGTATTAATTAGATGACTTGATTAAAAATTGTGTTTGTTTACAAAGTTCAGGGGATTGAAGATTGACAATAGGTGTAGGCTACCTAATGCATTGTACTAGCTATATAAATTTAAAAAATGGCAATCATTTATAAGTTTTAGGTTTTTATTTCCTTTGGAGTAATCCCTATGTCACTCATATTAAAATCATTTCACTTGCGTTTTCGTGTTACGCGATTATGTATCAGAACCAATCACTCACGTAGTGTGAGGGACAGCTGTATTACATTTTTCTGTTCTTTTTTTTTAATCTCAAAAATATTATCCCCTATAAGAGCACAGGGCTATTTTTACCCCCCCAAATAAAAACGTTCCTGCACCACTGCTGGTCCTCTAACGCCCCTAGGTGTTGATTTCTGTTACCACCATCTGGGGGTGGATTGTGGTTTGTTACCAGAGCTAGAAGGACTTTATAAGTCTATTATCGTAAACTGTTCACTTCTTTCTCTAACTATTTGACCAACAACACAATAACGTGACTATACACTTCAATAGTTGAATCTTCTAAGGCGTCTCTTTGGTAATAGACTGTACGTCAAATGACAGGAAGATCGGGGTTCTTATTTCGGTTGGGTGTACTTAGAGTGCTTATTCCTAAATGCTTCCCTACTTTCCCTCCACGCAATTGTAGGTACACTTATTCTAATCTGAACATTAATAATACCAAACAAATTAAAGAACTTGCTACATCTGCGTAACAAAAGGATAGAGAGACGTGGTGTCAAAAAAACAAGTATGTTCTGATGTAATATATTGGCTTTAAAGGCAAGTTTGATTTTGAAAAAGAGTAAGCTATTTACTTTACAAGTCCTTGCTTCCTTTTATTACAACCCACGAGACTCCCATGGTACTATTAGCTCACGAATAATAATAGTAGTCTGACACCTTATCTCAGTCAGTAGTATTTTGTCTACCGAGCTAATGGTCGTGGATTTGATTACCTGCATGGCCTAAATATGTATCATTGATGAAATGTAGGTTCACCCTTACACAATGATGAATTAACAGACGGAGAGCGAGTGTTGGGTCTGTTTAAGTTAGTTTATAAGTCGTGTACTGATATAACCATTCGATTAAGAAAGTGAACGTTAAATACCTCAAATAATAATAATAATAATAATAATAATAATAATAATAATAATAATAATAATAATAATAATAGTAATAATAATAATAAAAATAGTACATTATTTAATTTATATATATTTCCCAAAATTTTTTTCCGTTAAGAGTATATTTCAATCTAAAAATGATTTTACATTTCCAAATCAAAACAAAAAACCATATAACGGAAAGGTAAGCGCTTCAAATGAAATACTTGACGTTTTTTATATAAAAAATCGATGGTGTGATCTCGCAAGTGAGCTATACTAACCGAGGGGCTGCCATATTTAGTGATTATAGTGCCAACATTGGCGGATAGAGGGTGTCATATGGTCAGCACATCAAACTGTCCTGCCGTTAGTCTTAGTTTCATAGATCGAAGCTGCTACTAATTGATTCAAGTAGTTCCTCATTTGTCCTCACGAGGCTGAGTTCGACCCCGTTCCAGATCTATTGATTCACAGATTCATTTTGGAAGCGCCGCGGACCAAACCCGGGATTTTTAGACTTGTAGCGATAAACTTTGACAACTAAACCACAAAGGCGGTCACGTTTATAACATATGAATGATAAAATAAAATCATCCATATTATTTCATATACAAATATTTATTGAGCCACATCGGTGGTTACGTGGAATAATGTCAGGCTCATCTAATCTGGTTTACTGGTGAAGGAGAGGTCAAGGCTCAAATCCAGGCAGGGGTGAATTGAGGATATTTTCCCAAAAGAATCTCCCAATATCCTTCTGAGAAAATGTAGGAACGTTTACTCAAAATGACACCTTCCCCATAATTACCCTCAAAGAGTGATCTAAATTTGTTTAACCTACTCAAATAGATGTATAAACTAAGACGTGAGTCTTTAAATAAATTGGATCGCTAATGATGGAAAGATGGGGTTTCGAATCCGGGCCAGTTGTACTGCGGATGTTTTTTTCAATAATGGTTTTCCACTCACTCTCCACGCTGATGCGGGTATATTTTCACTAAATTTCCACCTTTTTCATCTCCACCCCAATAATGAAAATATACGAACATTCAGAATGGGCAGCGCATGCTTATGACGCAATACTAATAAAATGGTACGATGCACTGCACAGACTTTGTCCTGCTTTTATAATAGACATGTTCTAAAAACTCGTAAGATTTTTGAAACGAAATAATAGGTCTCTACATTGTTGTAGGAACAGTAAATCAAAGATCATAACTGAAATAATATACACTGTTACTAATATTACCCTATGGCATTAGGAACTAGGAACACTTTTACAGAAAAGTGAGGAAAAGTTAAAGCTCTATATCCACCAAAGAAAATAAGAATCAAATAAATTTTCAAATACCTGAATTAAAAAGTATATATATTTGCTTATAGCTCCGAAATTATTGGTTTTATAAAAATATATTTTTAATAAAAGATTTTTATCTTTAATTGTACTCCAACTTTACAATGAAAAGTTATTTTGTGTGTCAAATAGTTGCGGAGAAACTATGAAAATTGGAAAATTTCTCCTATGTAAAATACCCTTGAAGTCATTTTTATAAGAAAACGAGAATTGCCATCTTGTTTATAATGATAAACAGTGTAAAGATATAACTATTTTATCAACATCTTTAGATTGAATTTTGAATTTTTTATTTTTATTTTTATCTTCTTGGCTTTAATTTTAGGGTTGGATGCTTAATTCCAAAAACAACTTGGAGGGACCTTATGAAAAACCCATATACCAAGTTTGTGCCCAATCGGTAAAATAGTTTCGGCTCTATCTCGAGATACAGACAGACGGACGGAAGACATACGGCATTGCAAAAAAAAAAACTTTTTTGGTTTCAGGGGCCATTAAACGTCGACATTTATCATCATCTCGAGTTTGGTTTTTTGACGATTACAATACTTTCTCTCCGAGGTGTCGAAAGAAAGTAAGAGCAGCTTAGTCCAGACGAGCAAAAATCTAGTTAATGTAATATGTAATATGTAAAACACTAAGTGAATTACTATGTGCTCGAAATAATCTGTCTCTCCCTGAGTTTGTAATTCCGAGTATTAGTCCCCGTAGTTTATACGAACTAAACCGTATTCCGGGCACGAGAAGACGAGCATATTGCAGGCTTATTGTTTGTTTCGGGGGGAAGTCCGTCGTCCCGTCCACCTTCCTCCATTATCTCGTCTCCCCCTGAAACCCCAGGCTCCTATAATGGCATCCCGGAACCAGTCACGGTCGAGGAAGACCAGGGTGGGGGAGTATTACATATTTATGCTTTCAACGGGCACAGTCAGCGTGAGGAGCGCTAGCGTCGCTCTGACCCCTCTCAAGATTTTAATTGGCGGGGAGTAATTTGATGTTGTTTACTTATAAAGGGAGAAGGGGTCTTGGGTTCGTGGAGATTGTAAGAGAAAGATGAGTAGGTAGTATAAAACACAAGTCAATCTATTGGACATTGACTGCTCTGTGAGATATGTCTTGGCACTTCTAGGTTTTTCTGTGAACCAGTGAGTCTGGAACGGAGTCAACTCAGACTCTGGAGAACCAAAAAGGAACCACTTAAATGTAAAAGTACGAGTCCTTCTTGAAAGATTAGATTAACGGTTGGAAGTTCGTTGCGCTGACAACATTAAGCCCTATATATGAAAAGTTGCCACTATTTTCGCCAACAGACGGTGGCCCCTTTTGGTATGGCTCGATTATGGGCTGACGCCATGAGGTATAATACAGACGTGCGTCAGTTACGTATTATATCCTGGGTTCAAGACCTGAGTTAGTACACCTAACAAGTAATATTTAAAAAAATACATACAGAAAAGTTTTTTAGTTGTTAAGTAGCATAAATAAAATTTTAGGTGAACTTATTTTATCCTAAAAGATGGTAAACTCTCATTGCAAGTTTTCCCTATGGTGTAGCGTTTTAGATAGGGTCATTATGTAATCCGTCATAAAAATACTGCTGCATTTCAGGATCAACTGCGTTTGCATGTTGAAATAATCCTACAATTTTTATTTGTATATTACTGTATCATTCTACTACTTGAATCGAGTATGGTCTGGTAAGGGAATCCATGGGGGTAGCACCATGAGTTACCGCAATAGTTGACACCAGCCTTAATTACGTTATTGGTATCAAGTCGTGCTATCTGGAGCTTTTTTATAGATACTATAGACAACTATAAAGTAGCACTAATAATATAGTAAAATGACGCTCTTTTCTTAATATTTCTTCCACCAAAATCCTACTCAAGTAACTACACACAACACACAAGAAGAAAAACTAATTGAATAACCTTTCATTCTGAGGGCAACGAGCCACTAACCGAACCTTCCAAAGCCGTCTAGTTCATTTTACAAAGAATACCTTGCCACAAGCTCTCCTTCACCTATTACTATTAGTTACTCTGGAAACGCTTTGGCAGCTTTAGTACGATAAGCTTCGATTTCACAGTTGCTTGTATTGTGTTGTGGTGCTCGTCATTGTAGGATTTGTTGTTCACGAAAATGTATTACTAGTCAAAGCAAGTACCAATTTATTTCACCCATTTTTAAATATATTTTATGGTTATTTTGTAATCCCTGGGTTTAGCAGCTAGATCAAAGTATATAGAATTGGTGTGTATACGTCTGGTTTCATATACTAACGCTGTCATTTATTTAAGTGGGAAATATCTTAAACTAAAATACTATTCATGAGAATGAAATCTTAAATATTTCAAGACCTATACAACAAAATATCCTTAAATCACACTTTTTCTTATTTTAACCAAAATAACAATGATCATTATAGAAAAAATCTATTTCCCTATACTCCATCCTTATTTTTTGGCTGTGGAAATTTACATAATACTTCCTTGAACATATCTGCTTAGTTATAAATAGGTATATTACTTATTTTCCTCATAAATACTAGAACATCTGTTTTAATTTTAAATCTATGTACTTTTAGTCGTTTTCATTTTAAAATTTTACATATGTAACTAAAATTTGATGTGAAAGCTCGGCTTAAAGGGGCTGACCTTGCGATAAAATTGTTTAGTTTTATTTATTTGTAAAAAAAAATACTTTTTTTTTTTAATAATTGGGGTTTCGGATATTTTCCATTTGTATATAAACGTCCGAAATATCTAGATATTTGAAATGATGTGATTATTTTGATACAAGAGTGAGTGAGGATAATTTATTTTGGGATAGGGCCTATGGATAGTTTATAACAAAATATTATGATATAGAAAATATTTAGAAAAAATTATACTGATTTAAACTAGAAATGGAATTGTGGCGAGAATTATACAAGCCTAACAACAACTCTTGATATATTATTAATTCTTCTTATGTTTTATATGTCTACTATAATAATTAATCTTAAAATTCAAATTGTTGGTCTATTCAACATTTTATCACGTTATTATTAATCTAATTCAACCTCAATCCTGTCTACGCAGAGAAGAATATAATCGACAACCCCTATTTAGGATCGTCCCCTGGTATTGAACTTAGCGTTATATCGCAATCTTAGCAACCACTGACCTTGTTTTTATTATATTTCACAGAAGGTCGTGGGTTGGGTCAAGAAGCTTGTCGCGTTAACGGCTGTAGTTCTGTGTGCAACGTAAGCCACCCTCTGTCTGCCCTGTGATAGGGTTGGTGGGGTTGTTTGGGGAGGGTTGGGATGGGTTGTAAAACCCTACACTAGTGCTGACGGCTACGAATTCTGGGACATGACGCTCAACTAGTCCGTCTGTCTGTCTGTCTGTTATATACCCTCAATGCGGTGTTGCCACATGGACGTGATCGGTAAGATAAAATAGACCTAATGAATATTAACCCTACATTGAGCTATATCACTTTAAGGAAAGTCTTTTAGAAGATGTTTAAACCTAAATAGATTAGCAACATTGACATAAGGTCAATATATTTTATTTATTTGTTTCTGTGCTACCCGCCCTGGTGGACGACGTGGTCCAAATGTCAATCTCATCTATTCTAGTCTATCAATAACGAAGTTATCAGTGTTCCAATCCCAGATGGATGTATTGAAGGATTTTAACTATTTTCCACCCAAAATATATAAGCACTTTCATCCAAACTCTGTCTTCCTAATATATTTTCAGTAAAGCAATTAAATGCGTTTAGTGGAATATTTTTCTTTTTTCCTTCATTTTTTCATCTTATTTTAAAGTTCTTGTATTTAGGACCCCTCATGAACACTTTTATTCAATACTTTTTTTAACCCCATTACGTCTTACTACCCATCCCCTTTTTTTAAGCACCACGTCTTAAGCCAAATAATTACGCCAAAGGGGTAGGGATCAGGAAGGAATAATTTAGAGTAAGTATTCCATAACTTTCATTATGGAGGCAAGGAAACCATAGTAAATAGTTTATATGCCTACCTTCATTACAGTCGACTGGGATTCTAACCCCGACATTTCAGTCCCCGACAAATCAGACTAGATGAGCCTGACATTCATGTGCCAATCAATGCGGGTTTATTGAGCTCATTCTTCATATCAAATTCATTGTTTAGGAGTATAATATATTATTGAATATAATACTTTTTAATTAAATTACTTTAACAAAATATTGTGATTTTTATTTTAAAAAAATAGACAGGTTCCTATTAGATTTTTTCAAAATAACCTCTACCCATATTACCTAAGTATATTATCTCAACAAATAAGTTAATTAATAGCCAGAAGGTTTATTTTATATTTATTAGCCTGCCTCCCCCTTTTATATTTAATTTACTTTATTTTAACTATTACGTGGCCCCACCCTATTAAGGGCTTTAACTTTGATGTTATTTTTTCTTCTCCTTCTTTCATTTAAAAAAGTTATGTGTGTTTAGCATGCTAATAGCAGTTTTTATTCAAAAAGCGTCTTCAAACACTAATAATAATACTACTAGCAATGACGAGCAACATTCAACGGCCATTCAACGGCACATTTTTATACCAAAGTTGCCATCAGTGGTGTGAGAGTGGGCCAACTAGGAACTAAGTTATCTCTCGTGAACGTTCACATATTGCCCCCTTCTTCCCACTGTGGGTTCCACCATGCACAGCCAAGATTGAAATACATCTCTTAAATTCACATGGAAACGTGGAGAGCGAGAAAATATTAAGAGCTGAAACCCTCCGATATGTATTCGTAAGAAGCCGTTACATACCACAATGGACGGTGAGAATCACACTATTTCTTTTACAAAAAATATTTTTTTTTCTGTGCGTCTGGTACCTACTTATCCAGGCTATCCAAATATTTACACTAATAAGGTAAATGATAAGTTAAGTATAATTTAAAATACTGAATGACGTCTAGTGCTATCTTGGATAATCACATCTAAAACACACGAGGTTGTTTGGACAAGGTTGGTCATAGAACATACGTCATGTTATGTTATGTTAGGTTAGTTACAATCTCTGTTGGTTTAAATACCTCTATTTTACTACTAAGACTTCACCAAACGTCCTGCCTAGATTGTTCCAAAGGCTCTATTTTAAGGGAGGTTGAGATAAACGTCCTACGGCAATTTATAAGCTGTGTACTTATTTTTGCGTGGAAGGAAAATGGGAAAATATCCAGGAAATAAACTTCTCAATACCGTTAACGAGGATTCTAAGCCTTGACAAATGAAATAGCCAAACCTTCTATAGCTGCCACTACTACTTTTCACACATTGTTCTAGATACTTTTAAAATAAATGGTACGGCACACCGCACAGACTTTCTCTCTCTTTCTATAAACTCGTAAGATTTCTGAACGGAATAATGTACATTGTATCATCACCACTCCACATAAGAACACGCATAAAATAATATACAACGATATATAATCAATGAGAAAAGAGGCGCATCTTTGTCCACCTTAGAACATTTCAAACAGTTTAATGTCTTCCACAAGGGTCAACACTTCGTATTAAAATTTCGATTTCTGGTTAAAGTTTTAAAATTTTAAAAGGTGTTGCAGATCTTCAAGTCATCGCATTGATATTTAATTATTCATTTATACATTTTGACCAATAAAAAATGTAAATATTGACTATTGAGTCCAAAATGGAGATAGATCATTGCTATGCAAACATTTTTCCTAAGAGATTTAAGGAAAAATAACATACTTTTTTTAGATACTTACTTATATTTAATTACTCTATGGCATTGGAGTATTATTGCGTTAAGACTTAAGTAGTATATGTTTACAACTAAAGCTCACAAAATTGTATTAATATATTTGCAAATATCTCAGAAACTGCTGTTTTTATAAAAATATATGTCAAATAAAAGTTTTTTATTTCTAATAGTCCTACAATTTTGCAATGATAAGTTGTTTAGTTTCTCCAATAGTTGTGGAGATACGGAAATTAACGCTTCCTTAATGTACCCTAAAAATCATTTTCATAGGAAAATGAAAATAGCCAGTTTATTTATAATCTTAATCAACGCCTAGATACGAATTTTAATCAAAATCGTTTAAGCAGATTTTGAGAAAACCAAATTTTTCTCTTTTCGTCCTTCAGTAAACTACCCTTAATTTTAAGTTTTTATAGACACACAGAGAGACGGCATTGCAAAGACTATTTTTTAGGGTTCGGGGGGTCATGAGACGTCGACATCCATCAACATTTCAGGTTAGTTTTTTTTTTACGGTCGCAATACTTAAACTTTAATGTCCAAAAAGTTTAAAAAATTCATATAATTGCGTATATATTTAAAGTTATTGATTTTATAAAAATATGTTTCGGATAAAATATCTGTATTATAAATATATATACATATTTGTAATGCTAAGTAATTTCATATCTCAAATAGTTTCGGAGCTATTTTAAAAAATGTTAATTTACGCATCAGACCGGAGCCCTTAAAGCCATTTTGCCGAAATATTGAGGGTAGCCATTTTGTTTGGAATATTTATTAATGTTTATAAATGAAATTTAATCAAAATCGTTAGAGCCGATTTTGAGAAAATCGACTTTTTCTCTTTTTGCCATTCAGTAAACTACCCTTAATTTTAAGTTTTAATAGACACACAGACAGACGACATTGCAAAGACTATTTTTAAGGGTTCGGGGGGTCATGAGACGTCGACATCCATCAACATTTCAGGCTAGTTTTTCTTACGGTCGCAATACTTAAGCTTTAATGCCCAAAAAGTTAAAAATATATATATAATTGCGTATATATTGAAAGTTATTGAATTTATAAAAATATGTTTCGAATAAAATATTTGTATTATAAATATATATACATATTTGTAATGCTAAGTAATTTCATATCTCAAATAGTTTCGGAGCTATTATAAAAAATGTTAATTTACGCATTTGACCGGAGCCCTTAAAACGATTTTGCCGAAATATTGAGAGTAGCCATTTTGTTTGGAATATTTATTTATGTTCATAAATGAAATTTAATCAAAATCGTTAGAGCCGATTTTGAGAAAATCGACTTTTTCTCTTTTTGCCCTAAAGTAAACTACCCTTAATTTTAAGTTTTAATAGACACACAGACAGACGGCATTGCAAAGACTATTTTTAAGGGTTCGGGGGGTCATGAGACGTCGACATCCATCAACATTTCAGGTTAGTTTTTCTTACGGTCGCAATACTTAAGCTTTAATGCCCAAAAAGTTAAAAATATATATATAATTGCCTATATATTGAAAGTTATTGATTTTATAAAAATATGTTTCGAATAAAATATTTGTATTATAAATATATATACATATTTGTAATGCTAAGTAATTTCATATCTCAAATAGTTTCGGAGCTATTATAAAAAATGTAAATTTACGCATCAGACCGGAGCCCTTAAAACGATTTTGCCGAAATATTGAGAGTAGCCATTTTGTTTGGAATATTTATTTATGTTCATAAATGAAATTTAATCAAAATCGTTAGAGCCGATTTTGAGAAAATCGACTTTTTCTGTTTTTTCCCTTCAGTAAACTACCCTTAATTTTAGGGGTAGATATCCAATTCCAAAAACCCCTCGGGGCAACCCTATGAAAACCCTAGATATCAAGTTTCAGCTCAATCGGTAAAATAGTTTAGGCTCTAGTTGGAGGTACAGACAGACAGACAGACAGACAGACAGACAGACAGACAGACGGAAATTCAAAAACCACTTTTTCGGATTCAGGAAGTCATGAAACGTCAAAATTCATCAAAATCTCGAGTTCGATTTTTTTGACGATCACAATACTTTCTCTACCTGTAAGATAGAGAGAAAGTAAAAAAGTATTGGTTACTTGAACAAATACTTAAATTATTTATTTTAATTTTATTGCTATAAAATATGACTATTAAATATCAACTTTATTTTACACACTAAATTTTTAAAAAAATGATGTAAATGTATCTAGGGCTGAAGAAAAGATAAGCCTTTTAATAGCTTATTTATCTCACTTTTGAATTAAGAATGAAATTGTTGTATTAATAACACGTTGTAGATCATGATTAAAACAGTATCTCTCAACAGCTATTAAGACTGAGCTATAACTAAAATGAATGTAAAATATTTGTGATATGAACACTATGAAAGCTAAAGGATTCATTTCCAGACATGCCGTGCCTTATATTGTAGGCCTGCGAAAAGTTTACTTTTCATGCGTTTGCAAGTTCTAAAAAAGTTTGTTTACTGAAACTATTTAAAAATTTCAAATCTAATATAGGCCTACTCTCCAAAAAATTCTAATTTTTGGGATTTTTCCACTTTTAGTACAATTTTTTTATTTAAGAAATTTTAAAGTGAAATTCATGTTTGCTTATGATGAAAAATCAAATATTTATTTACCATTATTTATGGTCACTAATTATGATAAATTAATTTTCTTTTACATGTGTAAAGGTATGTGTGTTTTTATCCGCTAACATATATGCGTTATTAAATTTAAAATTTTACCTTTACAAATAGGACTATTTTCAAATATGAGTGGAAAATGTTTTCCAATTCTATAAGTATTATAAGTATTATTTTACTTACAGAGCTAACATTATCAATCATTAATAATTTATCTGGCTTATACGACGTTATTCAATGCTGCGACCAAGTAAATTACTTTCCTCCCACTCTTCGCAAAACTTGCTTACGTTACTCAGTCTCTTAAGCGACTTAATTACGCTATCATTTACTAATTAAACACCTGATTATACAATCACTTGACTTAATACTTTATCATGGAAAGTTATAATGTGAAATATCCTAAATTAAAGCTCGTGAAGTGAAGAGCGTCTAGACATCTGTTAGCGTGATGTTAGCAAAGTTGTATCTGCATTTCTGTGCAGTACTCTATAAACTAAGAGTTTCTTGCAATGTTAGTGTATTTTTAAACTGTGTTCATTTATCATTTTACATCAAACTGTATCATTATTTAAAACTACCTACTCTCTGAACATTAAGCTTGTTACTTAATAGAAACAACTCACTGGAAAGTTTAGTGTTGATGTAAATTATTTCATTTTGTTCCTAAATACACATAATTAATAAAATCAAATCAGGTAGGTCTGTGTCAAAATAAAGTTTAATGACATCATAATATAGCTAGAATTGATATCTAAGACCTAAGGCCTCGACTTATTAAATGCTTGACGTGTCTTTTTTAACATATTTATTTAGCCACCACATTTAGGACAAAGGTTATCAAACATTTCGTCTCATGGATACGATTTTATACATGCAAATAATATATTTTAAATATTATTTTATATAAAAATAGCTTCATTATTGATAAGAGTTAAGATCTTACTGCGTCACGTTGGACCAGCTATGGTAGAAACATATATATCGAAAGTTTGTCAAAAATTCATATTACCTTTCCTCGCGGGATATGTTAGATTAATATTTGCACATAGAGATTGCGTAACACTTTTTAACTATTCATTTCAAATTATTTTCAGAGTGATTAAACTGAATTACATATCTTGTCACACGTACGCACCAACTCTTTGTGCAATAAAGGTCTTGAAACGAGCAGAGACATTATTGTTTCTTTGTGTTTGTGTGTGTGTTTTCCACTCATCTATTTTACTTTTCACATTAGTGTTTTAATTATGAAAGACCGGGGTTGGGGAATTGGAAAGGAGGACATATATGCGACCTGTGAAAATGAGATTGTTATCTATTTTCCTTGTAATTTTCCCATGAATATATTTACAATATTTGCACCAACAAGGAAGCCAAGATAAGTATCACGCTTGGTAAAAATAAAACATTAAAAAATTGATGAAAAATACACTATACAAACTTATTCTTTACGTGTGCAAATATATATTATTTCTTGGCTATGTAATAACGTTTTAAGGACCTAGTTTAAAGTGATAGTTCACCAAGCACTATCATGTCCATTGATTAAAATATAATAGTAGTATTACATAACAGTTATTTAAAAATATAAATCAAGCAACCCTTTTCATATGTTGCAAAATAATGATTAAAAGAAGTTTAATTATATCAGAAAATATATCAAGTGGCCTTAGTTAGTAAAAGTACTATATAGTAATCTTTTGTTGTGTTTTTACTAATGTTCATTTGACGGTATTTTTCTTAAAAGATTTGAGAATAAGCTTTATTATTTTTTTTATTTTTTTAAATTAGTTGTTATTAGGTAAACGTGCATCGGAATTTTTTTGGGAAAACCAACTTTATCCCTACGTAACTGATTCTTATTGTGTTTTGATTTAAAAAGTATTTTTACTACAGTAATTTATTTTTTATTTTCCCTTTAAAGCTGTTTTAACAGGTGAAATTAGATGTTTCAACTTTTCCAAACTCTTAACTGCAAGTGTTTGATTTTTTATATTTGAATGATAAATTATTATATAAATGAACATGTAATTATTTCAGTACGATCGCAAGAATACTTTCTAAACTATTAAATACTTAATACTACACATAGAAATTATACTTAAAGTATCAATTAGTTTTTATTTATTTAATGTTCACCTTACTATACTGAGGTTTATATTTATTTAAAATTAATTGTTTAATAGTTATAAGCCATTAGATATTTTTTTTGTCTTTAGGAAGTAGGGTTTTTAACATAGCTTGACCCAGATAGTATGGTGCTCATCCTTACTATTATAAATGCGAATGTGAGTTTGTTTGTTTGTTTGTTTGTTTGTTACGCTTTCACGCCTAAACTACTCGACCGATCATCATGAAATTTCGCATACACGTTGTCATGGGTACATAAAAGGACATAGGGTACCTTTCATTCAGAAAATATGCGAATGTGAGTTTGTTTGTTTGTTTGTATGTTTGTTATTGTTTGTTACGCTTTCACGCCTAAACTACTCGACCGATCATCATGAAATTTCGCATACACGTTGTCATGGGTACAGAAAAGGACATAGGGTACCTTTCATCCAGAAAAAATGCGAAGGTGAGTTTGTTTGTTTGTTTGTTTGTTATTGTTTGTTACGCTTTCACGCCTAAACTACTCGACCGATCATCATGAAATTTCGTATACACGTTGTCATGGGTACATAAAAGGACATAGGGTACCTTTCATTCAGAAAAAATGCGAATGTGAGTTTGTTTGTTTGTTTGTATGTTTGTTATTGTTTGTTACGCTTTCACGCCTAAACTACTCGACCGATCATCATGAAATTTCGCATACACGTTGTCATGGGTACAGAAAAGGACATAGGGTACCTTTCATCCAGAAAAAATGCGAAGGTGAGTTTGTTTGTTTGTTTGTTTGTTTGTTATTGTTTGTTACGCTTTCACGCCTAAACTACTCGACCGATCATCATGAAATTTCGCATACACGTTGTCATGGGTACATAAAAGGACATAGGGTACCTTTCATTCAGAAAATATGCGAATGTGAGTTTGTTTGTTTGTTTGTATGTTTGTTATTGTTTGTTACGCTTTCACGCCTAAACTACTCGACCGATCATCATGAAATTTCGCATACACGTTGTCATGGGTACAGAAAAGGACATAGGGTACCTTTCATCCAGAAAAAATTTGAGTTTGTTTGTTAGTTTGTTTGTTATTGTTTGTTATGCTCTCACGCCTAAACTACTTGACCGATCATCATGAAATTTCGCATACACGTTGTCATGGGTACATAAAGGGACATAGGGTACCTTTCATCCAGAAAAAATGTGAGTGTGAGTTTGTTTGTTTGTTTGTTTGTTTGTTATTGTTTGTTACGCTTTCATGCCTAAACTACTCAACCAATCATCATGAAATTTCGCATACACGTTGTCATGGGTACAGAAATAGTACTGTTCCTGACGGATAGAAAAAAATAACTGTTAGACGTTCGTCCAGCTTAACAACTCGGCCTACTGATATGAATAAATTAATTGCAACATGATGCCTGGTGTACAGAAAAAGGGACCTGTGGTATCCCAGAAGAAAATCTGATACCCCGAATAAAATTGGTTCCCGAGTTGTTTTAGGCACATCTACCTTAAAATGATTAAAAATGATTATATTCAGCTAATTAAGCTCTGTCTGTTCACCCCGTTATGGTAAATGACAAAATTGTCGTAAGAAGTTTGGTATTATTCATTTCAGCAAAAATAGCTCTCGAGGTATGATGCTACGACAATGTAAACTTTTAGTGTGGGACGAAAGTACGATGTCCCACAAAAAAGCTATAGAGGCGTTAAACCAAAATCTTCAGGACTTGCGAGAGAGGAGGAATGGTAGTTTTACTGGCTGCTGACTTCCGACAAATTCTACCGGTGATCCAGAGGGGCACACATGCAGATGAAATCAAAGCCTGTCTCAAGTCATCAAGATTGTGGGCAAAAGTGAATAAATTCAGCCTAACAACGAATATGAGAGTCCACCTTTATAATGACGTAGATTCAGGACATTACGCAGAGACACTATTGAAAATTGGCGATGGACGTTTGGACACGGATGCTGAAGGTTGTATTTTACTTACAGGGGAATTCTGTAATTTGGTGGAAAATGATGTGGAGCTCATTGCTAAAGTTTACCCAGACTTACAACTAAATTTAAATTGTGATCATTGGTTGTGTGCAAGAGCAATTCTTGCACCAAAATATGAAATCGTTAACAAAATCAACACTGACATTTTGAAAGAGGTGCAGGGAGAAATAAAGGAGTATTTGTCAATAGATACAATCATGGACACAGAGCAGAGCACTTCATATCCCACTGAGTTTTTAAATTCTCTGGAGCTATCGGGTGTACCCTCGCATAAACTACAATTGAAATTAGGTGTACCAGTTATGCTTATGCGAAATTTAGATGCACCCCGTTTATGTAATGGGACGAGGCTTAAATTACACAATTAGGGCAAAATATAATCTGTGACACCATTTTAACATGTGTGAGAAAAGGGGAAAGTGTAATCATACCTCGAATCCCAATAATCCCCACTGACCTACCATTTCAATTCAAAAGACTCCAGTTTCCAATCAAACTTAATTTTGCTATTACTATTAACAAAGCGCAAGGGCAAACATTGCAGGTAGCAGGGGTGCATTTGGAAATGCCATGTTTTTCCCATGGCCAGCTATATGTAGCCTGTTCGCGTGTGTCCAATGCCCAGAATTTGTATGTATTTGCGCCAAATGGAAGGACATACAACATAGTATATAGGAGCGTCCTAAAATAATGATCTATTCTGTGCCCATGATTCCAACGGTCAAGAACAAGCGGAGTAAATAAAGGATGTTAATTAACTGTAAGTAAAATTTAAGATGGAGTAGGATCTTCCAATTCGTGGCAAGGCATAACCTGTGACTCTACTGACACACACTCCGCTACTTCTTTTCTACTCCTACACTTAATCCTGATTTATATTGTGTAGTTTGTTTTTTTTCTTTATCTCTACCTCTATTGACTAACAACGTCCAATATGTTCATAGTTTTTATTGGCATACTTCCTGTGTCAATCGACAACCTGAATTTATTGATAAAATCTACATTAACGCGAGCGAAGCCGCGGGCAAAAGCTAGTAGTTTATAAACATCACTTATTATAAGACACTTTACGCGGATTTACCCTCTCTGACATGCTCGCCACGGACGATCGTAGCGCTCATTTTAGCTAACGTTTTATCTAATTTAAAAACCCAAATGATGACCCCTCACCTCCAACTCCAGCGCTCAGACACTACCATCAAATAACAGTATATATTTCACTACGGTCACAGGTCCTGGAAAGATAAGGAAGCTCGCCTAGCCTTATTCTAGATAGTTTCTTCTAGTTTGCCTTTTGCTTTGATAACGAGGTTGTCAATCAGCACTATAATCCTACCTAGCCTTAAGTACTGATAGTGTTTTTTCACGTCACTCAAGTTGTTTCACCACTTTTCCTAAAATTATTATTTTTTGTTCAATTTTTTGTGCTCTATTTGTGCTCATGTGTGCCCGAACATGAACATTTTAGCCCTAAAATCAGACCCTCAAAATAAAATGTAATATTGTGAGCTAGCTTTAGCTCAAGCTAGGCCGCCACATATTGAAAAACACAACATAATAAAATTCTATTCAAGTCACTTTACTTATACCATAACCTGTATAAAATATGACTTCAAGCTGGCCAACCACATTTTGAGAAATTCAATGTAACAACATTTTTTCTGCATCATTCACTTGTGCTTTATTTGTGCTCATGTGTGCTCGGGACATTGAATGTTCTCTAGACTTCCTAATTTTAGATCCCAAATTCTCATTTTGGGCACATATGAGCAAAACCGAAGCACAATGGAGGGACATGAATAGAATTTTGTTATGTTGTGTTTCTAAATATGTGGTGAGCTAGCTTGTGTTCCTGTTAGCCCGCAATATTAAATGTTATCTAAAAGTCCTAATTTCACACCACATATGTTCATTTACGGTACATATGAGTAAAAGTAGGGAACAAACGTTCGAACAAACAAAATTTCGCCAATTTGGTGGACCAACTTTAGTTACGTACATTTTCCTAAATTTCTTCTAATTCTTCTTTGATGTAGGCCTAAATTAGAGTGTATTTAATAACCCCCCTGCCCCCCACAACACTATATTGAGAAAAGGCTCACCAGATAGTAAGATGCAGTGCAAAAAAAAATATTAAAATTAATTTCCTGTTTCGCTTTTTAATATCTGTCCGGGCTATTCACATATTTACACAAATGAGAAAGGAATGAGGAAGGTAAAATATAAAGGAAGTGCATCCACATATGCACAAATTTGGGTACAACTATTATAATCTGCCTTGCTATACATGTACTCACATAGTAAAATAATAAGAAAAAGGGCCTGAATTTAGTTAAAACCTATATTTTTATTGTATGCTGGTTTGGTGTAAAAATGGGTAAGTGGCGCATTGGCTTTCTTTATATTACTATGTATTTGCACTGTCTAACAATTTGGCCGGGCTGTACATATTCAATTAAGCTGATGGGGTAGGAATCGAGAAGAGGTATTTATAGGAAATATATCTGAATTAGTATAGAAGGAAAGTGGAAAACTATTTAATTAAAAGACTCGGTACAAACAGCCGAGATTCACACCCCGTCCTCCCTGTCACAGGTAAAAGATAATAGACAAGATTGATGCTTAGTCCAAGTGCCCCCGTAACTTCTAGGCCCTATATATTACATATATAGTTGTTTTCACTCATGTATCCAAAAATTCCGTTTTTAATTACATATACCATATTTTAATTGATCTTAATATGTATATATTATGTAACAAGTGCCTAGTTATTGTATAATTTGTATATTTTACCTATAATTTATTTTTAAGAACAGCCCCAAAACCCGCATTGATGTCTGTCACTTTTTTCTGACAACTTCAAATAGTTGTAGAAATTTGAAAACCTTAAATCTTTAGGATGGACCCCAGTAAATAGAGGTGGAGACATAAACAGAAACAAAAATTTGGCTGTTGTAGAAAATTCAAATTTTGAAGGCAAGTAGAAGAAAAGTTCGAGATAGCCAAATAAGTTCAAAAAATTTAATTTTATAAGGGGTATTTAGTAAATGGGGATGGGGTGAGTGGTTTAAAATTTCTAGAAATAATACACTAAGTTACTTATATATGTGGTAGAGAACTGAAATTTTGAAAGCAGATATAGAGACCACTTCAAATGAACATAAAATTATGAAAATGTTAGTTTTATTGAAATTCTGAGAAACGGTGGGGGAGAGGCTATAGAAAATTAAAATTTGACTGACAGGGGTAGAGGGAAAGAGAGGGTCAAAATGGTCAGTGTAAAAATTTTCAATGGTCAACGTAGTAGAAAGCTGAAATTTGGCAGGTAAGTAGATAAATATACCACTCAGAATAAATTCAGATGTTTGACAATAAAATTAAGATTCCAGGAAGTATAAATGATGGGGTTTATAAAATATATATATTTTGAAGTGTGGTAGATGCTGACGCGCTCCCTCTAAATTTAGCTCATATTTCCTGTAATATTAAAAGAATTTGATAACAATCAAAACTATTCTTAACCAAACTATATTATACTTAAATAATCTAACATAATAATGCAAGTATTTAAATTCTGTTAAGAAATAGCTATGTATAAAATATTGACCTATATAACTGGCAATATTATACCATATTTTAAATCTTAAAAGCACAGCCACAATATCTAGTTCACTTCACCAAAATGTTGTGTACATAGAGTGTAAATTATAGCTTAGGGTAAACAAAAAGCTAACATTCAAACAAATTGTATTGTTTCCAAAGAACAGCGCTTTCAATTTTAGCATTTTTAAATATTTACTCTTATTGTTGGTGCACCATGTTCTGATTTCCTTCTGGGCTATCCGTATATTGACTAGCTTTGCGGAAGGTAGAGTTTAAAATAAACATACCCTAATTTTCATTGATTAAAAGTGGAATTACAATACAGCAAAAGGCTGGTATGCAGGAACTAATCTGAGTGGGTCAGTAGTTTGAGTGAAATCTCAGTGATTCGATGGTGAGAATGGACTTGGTTGCCCCCACGCTTGGTTAGGTGACAGGAGAACAAATCTTGGGGTATGACATTTTTAATTGCTCACTCGTTTAGTAGATTCCCTGTATAGGTGTTCTAGCAAATATTGTCAGAGTGTAAAATCAAATAAAAACATAATCATGTGGTTTGATTTATTAAATGATGGAAGTGAGTTCTCCATTTTAATTCCACAAATTTGCATGTGTTTGTCCTTCTGTGGTGAATATGTATAACATTAAATTGTTGATGAGTTAACTGAGCTAATTAAAACTTGGCATATTTAATATTTGAACCTTTATAGGGATCAGGTTTGGGGGGAATCGATCTCGAAGTTTAGGAGAAATCAAACTTTATATGTTTAAAAAACTCAATTTCTAGCATTAATGATTATGAATATGTTATGATGAGGAATGCATTTACTTTTTAGGGCATTTCTTGATTTCTTATAAGTTGAAAATTGGTATATAATTACAAAATACTGTAATATAATTAAACAAGAATTAATTTTTTAGCAAATTTTTATGGCAGTGGAGGTCGGGGATTGGTGGAATTGTAGGAGGTAGCAAGTTAGATAGCCCACAAACAAAGTTTTCCCAGAGCCTCACGTCTGCTAAGGTCGGCAGTGAAAAAAACCCACCTCCAGTCGACGTGAACGGGATTAGAACCCCATCATCAGCAAGCCAGTTTAACAGGAGAGTGGACCCATTTCGGTGGCCACGTGGTTTAACGCGCTACTCTCACAGTAGACTAGACTGTGGCTGACGGGGAGATCAGGGTTCAAATCTTGGTCAAGTATACTGAGGGGGCTCTTTCCAAAATGGTTTTGCACTCTCCCTCCAGGCAAATGCAGTTACACTTCATCTAAATATATTTTTAATAATCCATAAAACTACTAGCGTAATCCTACATAAGCGTATAATCCAAACGGGTAGTAAGACTCGGTGCTAAAAAAAAACATGAGAAGGACACCTTACCCTATTTGGCTACTGAAGTGGGTAAAGTCTCTATGTTAATAGCCTTAACAACCAATCAGCGAGAAATCATATGTTGTGGTCCTCCCAGACTGTTTTTGTTTTCAGTTACAAGCTGTCATTTAATCTCACTAGCTTAGGAATGGCCTTCCCGATATTAAAATTGTGACTTGGAACCTTTTAGGCCTCTCACATGGGACGGTTTTTCTCCGTCGCCGTGGTACAGACAGCGCTCACCGTGTGTATACAGACATCGCTCACCATGTGTAACAGTGGCGTGCCGTGACACAGACAGCGCTCACCGTGTGTATACAGACATCGCTCACCATGTGTAACAGTGACGTGCCGTGACACAGACAGCGCTCACCGTGTGTATACAAACATCGCTCACCATGTGTAACAGTGGCGTGCCGTGACACAGACAGCGCTCACCGTGTGTATACAGACATCGCTCACCATGTGTAACAGTGGCGTGCCGTGACACAGACAGCGCTCACCGTGTGTATACAAACATCGCTCACCATGTGTAACAGTGGCGTGCCGTGGTACAGACATCGCTCACCGTGTGTAGCAGTGGCGTGCCGTGGTACAGACATCGCTCACCGTGTGTAGCAGTGGCGTGCCGTGATACAGACAGCGCTCACCATGTGTAACAGTGGCGTGCCGTGATACAGACATCGCTCACCGTGTGTAGCAGTGCCGTGCCTTGTTGAATTTCCTCCTATTTTCATCCTGCTCCAGTGTTATGACATAGACCAAAGGAAGAAGTTGTTGTGTGTGTACTTGCTGTATTTGCAAAGTTAAAAAACGTCAATGAAGACCACGAACGTGTTGGGTACATCCTTTGAACGTTCTTAGAGTTACAGATGGTGCGTTTGTTAACATGTTCCATTTACTGAGGGAGGACGAAGCTACATTTTGTAACTATTTTAGGATGTCTAAAGCATCGGTTGGCTGTAGCGCTACAGCGAGATAATTCTCAAATGAGAGATGCCATTCCACCAATAGAAAGATTGGCAGTTCCACTAAGGTAACTTCAACAATAGTATTGTGCTAATTAAAAAATACTCTTAATTAAATAATTTAAATTAATTATTTATGTTGTTTATTAATAATTACTAGTGAGTAATTATTTATTATAAATAAGTATAAGCATATAAAACACAACTTCCCTCCAGGCTGATGATGACTCAGTCCGAGATTTGTACTCCTCTAAGCTTTTGTCCCCAAGCACAGGACGCAATTTCACCTGTGCTATTAATGCCTCAACATCGAGTTCGAAAGTTCCGGAAGCCGTGTATAATTCAATTCAGCCCATGTATAATTATAACGCACACGATTCCGCTTAGTGGTCATTTGATTACTTCTTTTTTATGTTTTGGCTATATAAGAATGAAGAGTATAATTTATATTGTAATTTTTTTAGATAGTTGTTGTAAATAAATATATTTCAGGTGAAATAATTCTTAAATGGACTATCAAAAGGATTCATCGATGAGCCATGACAAGGATTTTTCAAGGAACCATGATAGGGATTATTCCATGAAAACACGTAAACACCAAAAATATTGTGTAAATAAATATTGTTGAACTCTGTGTAGTAATTTATAGGTAGATTTTATTATGTTCATGAAATTTCAAATACTCTTCATAACTTAACTGATATATATATATATATGTATATATATGTATATATGTATATATATGTATATATATGTATATATATATGTATATATATGTATATATATGTATATATATATGTATATATATGTGTATATATATGTATATATATATGTATATTAAAAAATAATGAAAGGAAATTACCCTGTAAAAGAAAATGAGGGTATGAAAATATAAATCTGAATAATGTTTTCGGAACTGATTGTACACCGAACTCCACTCAACTCGTAAGGTACAGGTAACGAATACCTTTAGCAAGTGTAAACGTATTTCTTGGTACGAAAGTAAACTCTATATTTGTATTTTCCTTCTCTCTCGTTTCGTGTTTTTTTACATTTCCTTTCTTTTTGTTTATTTTTAGGGTCCCTCTTGGTTTCTCTTGCATCCCATTTCTGTTTTGTTTGTTTTACTATGTGTTGGTCTTCTTTAAAGCTATTTTTATCCTTAATTCTCTTTATCTTCGCATTCAAGCCTTTCTTTGTTTCTCCACTCTAGCTCTTTACTTACCTCTTCTCAACTATTTGCTCTTTCTCTCTCAATCCCAGATATTTACCTAATCTTTGTATGTTTATTTTCATTTTGATTTCACTCGTACCCTCATTTCACCTAAGCTTGGACTTCCTTATTTAAAAAAAAACCTGTTGAGCTCCAGGGGTTTGAGTTTTGCCCTGATGGTGGGGGAAAGTTTCTTAATTTTCTAATACTGATCGAGTTAATTGAAGGTATTTTCCCTGCAATGTATCATACCATATCCTCTTTAGGAAAGTGCTCGTACATCTCCTATGTATTATTTTATCGATTTCTACCCTCTTTGATTAATTAGTTAATCAATTTCAAGTTAAATGTTTTGATAAAATATATTCTAGACCTATAGACACCTTGAGCCCCAGTTATTCCGCATAGCACTTATTCTTTGCAAGGTTGCGTCAGATACTCCTGCGAGTGCTAGCATTGCAGGGAACAACTTGCCTTGTTTGTTTTGAACAATTTCGCTTTCACATTGACATTGATATGGAATTAAAAATAATTTGGTGTGTCTATGCTAGCCCCATATCTCCTGGGTCCATGAGCCCTTCATACCTGAATCTTCGCATGAAAATTAAGGCTCTTTTTTTTAAGTGAGCTTTTGGATCTTTTTTTCTAATTTATGTTTTAAAGGTCCAAAGCTAAATTTCAGACTATATTATATATTTGTTAATATTTATGGAGTATGCTTATCGGAATTTAAGTTTTTAATAACAGCTTTTTTTATTAGTAACGAAAGTCAATGATTATAATATTATTCATGAGTTATAAATCACTCTTTGCATATTTTTTTTTAGGAATATAATATTTATTTGAAATGGGAATAATAAAGTATAAGATTCTAACTAAACGTCTATCTTCAGCTTTATTTTGAGTTTTATGAATCTGTCATTAAAATTTAAAAGGTCTCGATGCCATAAGACACCGAGAGATTTGTTCTCTTATGTGAAATTGATTGTTCAATGAAATGAGTATATTAAGGTCACATTGAAAACTATTAATTTAAATCAAGAATGAGAGCCTACACGAGATATATTTATTTAATTAGTTTTTTATGTACATAATCTCTTACTACCCGTCAGAATTTTCCACATATGTGGTAAGAATAAGGGATATGAAAATTTAATTTATATGTACCCAAATTAGTGTTGGTCTAGAGTGCAAAACAATTTAGGAAGAGCACATCATTAGTTCACCCTATCAGGATTTTAATAACTGACCTTTCCCTCACTGACAAAGATAACAAGACGAGACTGATTCCACAACCCACGTGATCGCCTGTGCGGTTATTTATATTTATCAGGTGAACATTTGTAAATTTGTGTTCCGTAAGTACAGCTAGACAACCCACAACACACCCACATCAAATATTGTGTGAAAACATTCAGGCATCGCTATCGCAACAGACTGGACTCTCGCAATGGACTGATGACCGGGAGATCGGGCTTCAAATCAAAGTCATGTGGACTGAGGGTGTTATTATTCCATAAATGATTCCCACTCTAAATTTACATAGATGCGGTTACATTTCCTTTAAAAATTCATCTTCCTTATTTATATGGTTATTAAATAAACCAACTAAATGTATAAATACAATTTCTAATATTCCTATTTACGTCATTGTGACAGCATTGATTTTCAGTTTTCAAATAACGAGCTTCCTATGAAAATCAAACTGTATATGTATGCTACGCATGTGTGCTATATGTGTAGAGAATCTTCATTCTATAATGTTTCCGTGATACACACTAGAACACGTTTACTAACGTGGTAGGGAGGAAAAAGATATAAAAAAAAAAAATGTCAGCCAGTCAGTTGATATTATTCGTCTGATATAAATCAGGTATGAACTGGATTTAGTATCCACTCTGTTTTATTATAATATTGACCATTTGCAAACAGTAGAAGACATATAAATAGTAAAAAGCTATATAATGTGTTTTGATTTAACAATTTTAAAAAAGATTATGGGTAGAGATGAGGAAGGTAGTTGAGAAGAAGTACACCCAAATTTACGTGGAGAGAGATTGGAAACACACATACATGAATCACACAAGGAGATCTCTCTCCGTTGCACTTGCTAAGATTCAAACCTTGACCCTTCCATTACCGATATTCCAGTATATTGTGAGCCTGATACAACAAACAATTAACCACTGTTGTGGGTTATGTAGAGGTGGGAGTCAGTAGCTTCACCATTGGTAGGCGGAGTTTACAACGCTACAAAACTAGATCGACTTGGGGAACTATCTCTCAATCTACAGTGAGGATTAAATAGTCCAAGCCGTAAGCTACTTGACGTAAAGGTCGAGTTTCCAATCCCGGGAAGATGCAATGTGTTTATTTTAGTAATGAGATTTTCACTGTGGGCTTTACTAAGTCTCTCAGCGCTGATGTGGACGCTGCACCTACTATGGTCATGAATATAAGGTACCAACCACGTCGATGAGATCGCAGACTAAGATTAAAGATCGTTTGATCTGGTTATATGCGAACTTGTAGGTCGGGGCTCGAATCCTGGCCACGTAGACTGGGAATGTAATTTTACTAAATGGATTCATTCATTTACCATCATGTAAGTGCACCTATATATATTATAAATTGTAACATTCCTCATAGCTACACCCTCAGCGTAGTTTAATTCGGTTAACCCGGACGGATAGTAAGACATGTGAAAATAAAAAAGGAAGGTATTTAAAGCTGTACGACTCGCTTTGGTGACTGCATGGTCTAAGGCACTACTATTTCCATAGACTAGACTTCCGAAGACGGGGAGATCAGGGCTCGAGCCCAGTCGGGTGCACCGAGGTGGATTTTTCTAACAGTTTTTCCACTATCTCTCCAAGCAAATGCGGGTAAACAACCTCTAAATCCAACCTTCCTAATCCTTAACACATATGTGCTATTAGTACATCGGCATATAGCCCTAAGAGTAGTAAGACTTGGTCGTTAAGAAAGGCTTTCTGGTATTTTCAAAGGCTCAATAAATTATTATAGCATAATATATTAGACTATGCTAATTTCAATATAATCCAAATGGTAATCTTGTTGGAATATTGTTCTCTCCCAAAGTTATGTGCTTAATACTCAGTAGGCTTGGTATTTTTCTGCCAATAAAATGTTGTAAGCGTGTGGAATTTAAATAGCTTCCTGTAATTCGTGAAAAAGGGGAGAGGGGTTTAAACTGTTACAGACTCTTCGTTCTCCAATACTTTCATTGTTAGTCATTAGTAGAGGCCAGATTTTCCATCGCTAACATTAGAGTGACAGATCATTAGTCACAGAATTTCATTGAAATAGGATTCTAAAAATTGAGCAATTAAACAGGAGGCCTGTTAGAAAATCGGAATAACATTGTTTTGTACTTTATTAGTTATTATTGAGTCGATAAAAACAACTATTTAGTTTTAGAGCTTCCCTTTTACACCAGAATACTAAAGCCAATGGTTTATCCTTGGTAATCGTGAGCTAAAATTTAAAATCTATTCCACATGAAACATTCAATGTATTTTAAATTATATTTCACTTACAAAAATGAATCTATTCTATCCTACTTGTTTATCTGATTATAATAAATTATTAATTATACTTTAAAAATAAATTAAAATACAATACATTATTTCTATAAAAAATATAAGAATCTATAATTAGATAATTAATACAAAAGCTTCAATAATTAATAATCATATATTCAAATTAGTATTTATATCAGGACAATAATAATTGCACGAGAAGATTTATTTCTTAATTGCCAGTTCATATATTAGTTTATAGTTATTCAATTGATTGAAATATACTTAATCTAAGCAACTATAGAATATCAATTTATTCTAGGGCTAGTAACTAAATAATTTAAATAATATTAATAGTGGTCCTATTCTCTATTATATTAATCACTGCTAGAATAGTGAAAGAATGAAAATCTTATTTTCTTTGACCAAATGACTTATCTCAGGATCCAGGAATATGAAAGTTTAGTAATTATAGCACAGCGTTATTTATATTCAGGTAGGAGAGTATATAAACATAGATTGTAGAGGAAACAAACTTACCTTTAATTAAAACGATCCAGAATATATTTACTGATTTTGGGACAGGTGTGCCAGATGTCAGTTAACAACCTTTCCTTTATGCAGCTTTAGACACTTAAATCATATATATCTTCTCCTCATCCTACCTTTCTTAGCTGCATCAAGGGGTACGTTGGCTTGGGCTTCAATATCGTCAGGTCCGCTTCGTCAGTAAGGAGGAGGTGGGTGTTAAAATCCTGTCTGGCTCTTCTAAGGTTTCCCACTCTCCCTCCACGCAAATGTAAGTCACTTTTATTTTAACATAGGTCCTATACCTCACGCATTCTTATTTAATTGTTGTAAATATGCATGTAGCTCGGTTGGGTGGTATAATGCAGTGCACAAAAATATAAATCAATAAAACATCTACTTTTATTAAATGACAATGACTATATAAACCTCAGGCTATGGTTGTACAAATTAATGATTTATAGTTTGAGCCCTTAGTTATCGTAGATGTGCTGGAAGTCCCTATCCTGTCTACTGAGGTAAATATTCATTAAGATATCCTCTTCATCCATGTATCTTAGGATTATGTATTTCGTAATCCTTGCCTTAAACGTACAAGTTAAAAAAAAAAGGATTGCATAGTTCTGATTCTGCATTAGCGATTTTTTCTTTATCTCATCTATAAGACAAATGATGGTGCACTATCTATCAGGAAAATAAAACGCACGTTGCTTACCATGACTTAAAAACAACACAATGTGAATTAATTACTAAAATTTGTAAAATTTGTAATATCACATTTCCCCTAAGTTGAAGTATTTTTTATTAATTTTTTTAATTTTTGTACATTTTGCCAACCAAACCCAAAATCTTTCTAAAATAAGTAATTAACCATATTTAAGCATTATTTACGTAAAAAATATGTTTGTACAACTGTCGATATAAAAAAGTGCTTATTACATTTAATTCCCCATCCAGTAGGCAACAAATTACCTTCAATTACCTTCACGTTCGTTAAAGTTATAGGTTGTCTTTGATAGTAATTAGTCTTAAGTTACATGAGAGGATCTTAATAGGTAGGGCGAAGTGAGTGGAAAGGTCGTTCCCTTCCCATTCCCTCCCCCCTACATCACTTTCAGTAATGAGAACATGGAGGATGAGAGGGGGTTTAAGAAGGGGGGGTGGGGGTTTGGGGAAGGGAACGGAGGGGGAAGAAGGCGGCGTGAGTAACGGGAGACCGTGAGAATTCGACACGCCAAGTGTGAAGAGAACCTCAGCCGGCGAAATCCAATAAATACTGTAAATTACTGTGTGTACTTCTATTTGGTCATGGTCATGGACTAAAGCGAGCTGGATATATCACTTCATGGCTTCTATTGTTAATTGGCTTTTAAGGTGTTACGTTTTACGATAAGATTTATTTAAAATTAAGATGTTCTAGTGTCCGTACCTATTATCAACAGGGCCGGTACAAAGGTTTCATGGACCCTGGTGAGACTTAAAATAAGGACATTCCATCTCTTGTGGGAGTTAAAATAAAAATTAAAATGTACCAAAATACCAAAAGAAAAAAAATTAAAAAAAGAGATAAACAAATAAGCAATGTGTGCAAAAATATGATCCCTTGTTCCTTTCATTTTATACTAATATTTTTGGAATATTTTAATTTTTTTAATACTGCGTCTTACTACCCATTCGGACTATATTCTTGTGCACTAATTACGTTAGTGAACTAGGGATGTATAAGTTTGAATTTAGAGGAAATGTACTCGCATATGAGGGGGAAACCATTTAGGAAAAACCACCCTTAGTAGACCCGACCGGGATACAAACACGATATCCTCTTCATCGGTAGTCTAGTCTATTGGGAGAGTTACGCCTTGGCTTTAGACCATCGGTGACTGATACGGGTAGTTTTTTAATTAATTATCAAAGTGATTCGCTGACAAAGCGATCCCGAATGTCTTAAAACTATACAAGTTAGTAGCTTTTAGATATATATATTTTTAATATTCTTGATAATTGGATAAAATATTTAGATACTGATTCTTTATTTAGAAATAATTATTAGCTTATTTAATTTAAATAAATATTTTTCCAAACTAAGATTCTTTATTCTATATATTTTCTCCTGGGACCTTTGTGTCATAGGCAAACTATCAGAGACTCATGCTTAATAAGGATTACCTTAATGGTTCTCTACATATTTACAATAAGTAGGGTAAGGTTGAGGAAGCTAGTATTTAGAAGAGATGTATCCGTATTCGCATGGAGAGAGAGAGTGAGAATTCTTTTATAATTAAATTTCAGTGCTTCTTGTTGGGATTATAGTCCTTATTTTCCTTTGACTTGTGAAAGAGACTGTACGAGACAGACGCCAATGTCAGCCTTCTACACCTCTGTGAGTAGCTAAAATTAATAAATAAGGATATATGCTCTAGTTTGTCCTAAAACTAGGCAAATTCATCATCAGCAAGGCCCAGATTTTAATGACCTCAATATGATCGATATATGATGTATAAAATGAACTAAAAATTATAAAAAATATATTTCAAATTTTAAAAAATGACTTGGAAATATGAAAAATAATCTTAGTAAATGCACACGATTAAATCAAACAAGCATTTTACATATATTAGGTGCAATGAAAGGTCTATATTGCTAAATATAATATTGACCTACAAATATCTGCTTCAGAAGTATTAGCTATCTCCTTACAACGAAACCCTTTCCAAATGAATTGCAATGTCTCACCAACCATGCACGCACGCAAAGAGGGTACAAATATCATTGCCTACATTATCTTCTTATTTTGACAAGTCCAGTGGTGCCAACTTCAGATAATTTTTTGGGGGGGCATGATTAATGGGATGCAGGGATGTGAAGTGAGAAATAAAAATACGAGTATAACAAATATGTGACATGTGAACATTACTCTGTGGGTATTAGAAGATATTCACTTGTTAACAGGAAAAGATATTCACAGGTTGAGCCAACAATAAAATTTGCTAAAATAACAATTACAAGTACATTTTCTGAAGGAATTCCCTATTTCTTGATTGGAAATTATTTACCACCAGATGTGGCACATTAACAGTCATCATAAAGAAGTATAAATAAATATCTGATTCAGAGAAATAAATATTTTTTTAAAAGTGGAAATTTCTTTATATACTTTTAAGGAATGTCTGATTTCTCTCATATTTCTTGGTATTAAATTATCTGCCATATTAAAAAGTGACTTCATCGCTCGGGGTGGTTATTAAACTAGTACTATCGAGTATTAACTGCTGAGTCGATACCTGTAGCAGCGTTCGATTTCAGGCATTTCGAGATTGTGCTGCTCGCGAACATACACTACAGCTATCTATGTGTGAACCTGGCCAACCCAAGTGTTAGTCGACTTATAAGCAAGATTCCATAAACTGTTTGAAATGACATTTATTATTAAAAGCCAAGAAATACTTGTATCTTGTAAAACATTTGTCAACAAATTGTTGCACGCATCAATAAAATGCAGACGCGGAGATTTTTGGGGGAGCAAAATGACTCTAGCCCCTTCTAGGCAATTTTTGGGTGGGCAAAGATCACCCTACTCCCCAAAGTCAGTACCAATGCCAACAACTATGTGTTGAAAAATTATAGACTACTTGTGAGCATCTATTAATTTTTAAAATATCTATTGAATTAACAAATGTATCTATTCAACATGAATACCTTAAAATTACTAAAATAAAAATTTCTGAAAATTACTTAAAATTGACGCAAACAAAAAGACCCTAAATTCTAAAATGACAAAAAAATTTTTTTTAATAATTTATAAAATATACATTTCTACAACAAAGGGATCATGAACAATGTTTATATACCGGTACTTCAGAGCATTGTATGCGACTAAAGAAAAAAAAATACATGTTATAAAAATCTGGGCCCTGATTCATCAGCGACAATATAATTAATACTTGAGCTTATCAATAAACCAAAATAAATGTATTTTAATACTAGACTAATCTATTTCCTATCTTTATCAATATTTGTTTATATATACTGTTATTTCATCAAATTGGTATACAATGATAAATCATCGAGTAAGGCTTGTAACTATTAGTAAATACATAGATTTTTATTTCAATGGTATTTATTTAATTTATCCAATTTGATTAATATTTTCATAAACATTTAGTTTGTAGTGAATTTCCCTTGAGCCCTTCTCTTGAATAAATGTTCACATAGTGGAATGAAAATAATGGCTGGAACAATTTACCAGTAATGAATGACATGTTCATGTTGAATCTCTGCTACGAACAGCTTCATTGAAAGGAATCAATACACGGACCGTTTCAACCAAGCAGTTGGTATGGATTTTAAATAGTTAAATCGATTATGAAGATTAAAAACTACTATTTCAATTATATGATAGTATTAGAATAATAAAATCGTTCTTTCAAAAAAAAAATTCAAAATAATATGTTTAATTTTGATGATAGGATTCATATAACAAAATCACGTCTTAAGATCTATCTGGTATAAATGCATTTAATTATATTAAGTAAGGGTATGATTAAGAGAAAATGTTACCAAATTTGCCTGAAAGAAAAGTGGGAACAAGTTAGGAAAAAATTGTCGTCAGTTAAAACTAACCAGAATAGGATTTGAACATTGACCTTCTCATCACTGGCAGGCCAGACTGGTTAAGGTTGACATTTAGTCCATGTGTCCAACAGTGCGGGTATCAAATAAAAACTTTTGTTTGGAATCACTTTGTTTATTTTTGACAGTAAGTTTTAATATTGTTTATCTTCGTTGCTTAGTGGTTAGCGAGGACAATTATACAGACCAATTTCTATAGGAAGGGCCTTATCTGAAGGTTAGAAAAGTTACTGGATCTACTTTCACATATACATACGTCAATGTCATGTAATTTGCAGCTTTCACTTAATAACCATACTTATTGCATCACTAATTATAACGTACAACCCGAATGGGTAGTAAGACGCGGTGCCAAGAAACAAAACAAAATACATAATTATAATATAGTAACTTAAATCAATTGTTGGCCGGCAAATAAATATGTTAGCATTTTCTAAAAACCTGTTCCTATGAAAACTGGACTGTAGCTTGCTTCTTGTGATACTTATAATATGGTTATTTATTATTTTTATTATTATTATTATATTATTATTTATTATTATTATTTTATTATATTATTATTAATAATATATATTAGGTACATGGATTCGTCCTTTTTTACATTAGAAAATATTTGAGTTCAATATGTGTGTGTCTAGTATAATTCGTACTATTTTAGGTTAGATAAGTGTGCGTGTAAGTCTTGTTCTTATATTATCATTGTTTTAGAAAGTGCAAAATATTGATTCTATTTTATTAATAAAAACGTTGATTTACTGTTCCGACACATTTGCTGAGCAAGTCTGTCTACCAAGCTAAGTGTCCGAGTTCAATTCAGGCATGGCAAATATTTATAATTGGTGAAATGTGGTTGTTAAGTTAATTTATAAGTCATGTTCTGGCTGATATAATAAGTCAGTTCAGAAGGTGGACGTTAAATAGGACTACTTAAAATAATGGGGAAAATAATACAATTTATCTACTCTCTTTATACTTGGTTTCTCGCATCTTACAACCCGTCCGGGCTATCTGGATATTCACGATAATGTATAGGGATGAGGAAGGTAGAATATTGAGGAGGTCTGCTAACATTTACGTTGAGGGAAAGTGATAAACTGTCTAGGAAAAAAAATCACCTAAGAGCAATCAGTCAGTGTTCGAACACCGTCCTCCTGGTTACTGGCAGTCAAAGACTGCCACTTATATCCGCGTTCCCAACGACATGTTATTTTTATTTTCATCTTCTGTGTTATTTCTCAAGAAATATTTGGTTACATTGTCTCTTACATACCTTCTCATTCTTTTCATCCTAAAATCACATTTTAAGACAGTTTATTTTTAAAATCTTATTTGGCTTAGGTTTTCGGAGAAATATTATGTGAATTTCATAAATCCCAATCTACAATAAGCATTATTTCCCTTCACGCAACTAGAACAAATTATGTTAATATTTCCCCGAAATTTAAGATAGGTTTTCTAAAGTACTGGTTGCATTTTTACTTTCTCTCTATCTTACAGGTAGAGAAAGTATGGTGATCGTCAAAAAATTCGAACTCGAGATTTTGATGAATTTTGACGTTTCATGACTTCCTGAATCCAAAAAAGTGGTTTTTGAATTTCCGTCTGTCTGTCTGTCTGTCTGTCTGTCTGTACCTCCAACTAGAGCCTAAACTATTTTACCGATTGAGCTGAAACTTGATATCTAGGGTTTTCATAGGGTTGCCCCGAGGGGTTTTTGGAATTGGATATCTACCCCTAAAATTAAGGGTAGTTTACTGAAGGGAAAAAAGAGAAAAATTTGGTTTTCTCAAAATCTGCTCAAACGATTTTGATTAAAATTCGTATCTAGGCGTTGATTAAGATTATAAATAAACTGGCTATTTTCATTTTCCTATGAAAATGATTTTTAGGGTACATTATAGAAGCGTTAATTTCCGTATCTCCACAACTATTGGAGAAACTAAACAACTTATCATTGCAAAATTGTAGGACTATTAGAAATAAAATACTTTTATTTGACATATATTTTTATAAAAGCAGCAGTTTTTGAGATATTTGCAAATATATTAATACAATTTTGTGAGCTTTAGTTGTAAACATATACTACTTAAGTCTTAACGCAATAATTCTCCAATGCCATAGAGTAATTAAATATAAGTATCTAAAAAAGTATGTTATTTTTCCTTAAATCTCTTAGGAGAAATGATTGCATAGCAATGATCTATCTCCATTTTAGACTCAATAGTCAATATTTACATTTTTTATTGGTCAAAATGTATAAATTAATAATTAAATATCAATGCGATGACTTGAAGATCTGCAACACCTTATAAAATGTTAAAATTTTAAGCAGAAATCGAAATTTTAATACGAAGTGTTGACCCTTGTGGAAGACATTAAACTGTTTGAAATGCTCTTAGGTTAACAAAGATGCGCCTCTTTTCTCATTGATTCTATATCATTGTATATTATTTTATGCGTGTTCTTATGTGGAGTGGTGATGATACAATGTTCATTATTCCGTTCAGAAATCTTAGGAGTTTATAGAAAGAGAGAGAAAGTCTGTGCGGTGCGCCGTACCATTTATTTTCTAGACATTATCCATCATTCTTACAGGTATATCACATGAGCAATCCCTTATACTTATCCTTCTCCGGGAGCTTGATAACATAGTATAGGAGCTCGGGAGCTGCAGATCTCCTCTAAAAATTTATATGGGCGTCGAGGGAACATTTTTTAGGGTGCCAAAGGTGCTTGTTTTGGAACACACACCGATTCTTCATCTACAATTAAAGCAGTTTCTAATCAAAGTGTCTTGTATAGTATATTCATTAGAGGTGTTACTGTTGGAAGCAGACTCTAATTTATAATTAAGAGTAACTTATTTTATGATGGTGACACAAGCTCGGTTTTACCTTAGAAACCCGCTTTCATCCTTCCACAACAAATTACATTTTTCCTACTACGCCACTGCCCTATTCATATTATATATGTATTTATGTATATATATAGCAATTAATTTACTTTTTGTGGAATGTGTTAAACTTTTTAAACTGTGTTTTCAAATAAATTTGGGAGTGGTCCAATTTTGAGGATGAAAAATGATATATAGAACTATAAATCAAATACATCCCAGATATGATCATTGAGCAAGGTTACGCCTTGGGCTACACGATAAATATTTCAACATTCTATGTGTATGTTTATAAACATACAATGGTTAGCTGTATTACAGCTTATCTCGATGTAGTATTATAGTTTTTAGATATATATATAATATATGTATATACCTTTTACGATAAATAATGTCCTGACAGTTTGTAGGGACCATAATTGTCCGTGCCTAGATTACACGACTCATACGCCAACTTAATACGCTTAAGAATAGAATATTCAAAGCTATTATTTATGCTTTTAGTGAGGATTATTCTATTTAAATATCATATTCTGAAAATTGAAAAATGACACCTGGACACGGGAATCGAAACTGGGAGCTTTGGCTTACTACGCCAATGTTTTAACCACTGAGCTATACACTTAATTAAATCATACTTAACAGCAGAGAGTATTTATTTTGTACCAGTGAGCTTGACTGACATAATCAATTGATCATGTATGATCCTGAAAGTAGGGATTAGGTTCGAAGGTTTTTAACGCTGTGATTTCTTCTGTGGCTGTATAGAGATAGCTGCTACATTTTCAATAAATTGAAACCCTATTTGTTGTTTGTTGTTGCTCATTAAACCCTCTTGTTGTTTGCGTGTTGGGTGTTGATGAAACCCTTTTTGCCACTTAGTCACTTGTAGCGTGCTGGTTTTGGTTGTGTTACAATCAATCAGAGGTGATCCAACTAAAGAATAATGTCCGATGTCAGATAATTTAACATTTATTACTTGGCTACAGCTGAAAGCCATTTTAAGTTTACAGGTTTCTGTTGTATTACAATCAGAGCCGATTTAAATAAAGAACAATGCCAAATACCGTTCTTTGACATCATATCCAAACAAGCACTATGATGTTCGACTATCACAATTAAAGTGATTGGAGTTGAACTGAGGTCCCACCCGCGTGGAAGCCAGAGAGCGATACTACGTGATCTGCCCTCTAGCGCCACACACGGCGGGCCCAGAGTTCAGGAGTGCGCGGTGATGGTAGAGTGACGTCATACTCTATAAACACGCTCTGCTACCATAGAGGGTTTCATGGTAGCAGCTCAAGCAAGTTCATGGATGCAATTTAGTAAACCCACGACCACTTCAAGTGCCGACCCTACGTAGAGTCCTTTACAAAATATCCAAGAAAAAAGGACATATTGAACCGCCTCTACAGGGCGGTGCACATTTTACATAGGGTAGATGAAAACATTTATGAAATAAATGAAAGAAAGAGGTGATTAAAGTAAATGCAATTTAATAGTTCAAAAGACATAGACAATATTTTGCACGTAATCTCCTTAAGAACAATGTATAATAAGTAAATACAGTAGGAGGTAGCTTTGCCAAAGCCAGCCGGCGTGAGGCGTGAAGCGCCAGAAGAAATAACTCAGACAATTGAGTTACGTTACTAGTAGTTCTACCATGAATTAACTTCGGCTGTGAAAGCACAATAATTGCTTATATTGGGCAAGCTTCAGTACAGTTACATGAGAGGACCTTGGGTACAGTACAAAACACCTCCAAAGAGGTAAGAACAATTCATAAATACCTCAAATACTACGGGCCATGCTCGGTCGATAACGCGTGCCACTATTTTGGAACCTAGAGGGCGATCGACCTCATTGTACATGATCAAGTACTCAGTGACAACTCCAGTCGAGCCTGAGGGGCAGAAGCGACTGAAGAGTTGTATGCCCCCAAAAGGAGCAAGGCAACTATTGAAACACAAATAAATCACGGGCCAATCTTGAGCAGCAAGAGCGGCCCACAGGTTAACTACCAAACACAAGCATTTGTGATTCATCAATAAACCTAACTAGGTATAAAACCTGGGCCTCCATTTAACTTGGACTGTCGCTTTCCCGGGCAAGCTACCTCTTTGTTACATTAATGGACACATAGTGTGTGTCGTTATTATCACCGAAATGTCTAGTGGCTGGCCCAAGCGGCTCAGTCACGGAAACGCGAGAAGCGCGGAATTAAACAAATACTATTTACAACTTGTTCTCTAGAGCAAGTAGACAAAACTCTGAATACTATTTACAATTTGTTCTCTAGAAAGAGAAGACACAAAACTAGACTAACAAAGCATACTTATAACGCCCCAAGACAGACCATGAATATTTCCTATTCCTAACTAACAATTTGTCCTAATAAAAAACTGTCATGTAGTCGACTTATCCTAATCTTAGCCTTTCGACTGATGGTATTCATCCTGCCATGTAGTATCGCTGCTATAGCGGCTTCCTCCTATCTAGAGGATCCATTCCCCGAACTGTATGTGCACGTTGAAATGTTTATTTACTGGAATCGATGAGAGCGTGTTGCAAGACAACGGTCCCGGTTCGGTCCCAGCGTGTTCTGTCTTTTTCTTCCAAGCGGGCCAGCGAATATATAGCATGAAGACTTCACGTGGTTGAGTGGTCAGACTGGAGTGGAGGGGAAGCTTCCATAATTTTCCAGAACCCCGAGTTGAGCAGGCCAACAGCGTTCACGTTGCTTTCAGTTGCCTCATATTCGTTGTTGAACGCGGAGCTCTCTCTTGTGGCAGCGGTCGGTCATTTCTCAGGTGTTGTTTATTCCAGTGGGGCATTCCGCTTGCAGCCAAGGTTGGTGAAGTTGGTATGTAAACAAATAAACATACGTTATGGGCGTAGCATTTAACACAAGATTGTCATTTATTAACTCTTAACGACTTGCTTGTACTAACAAACATTAGTATCTTATAATTGAACGGGGCTAAGCCCGATTAGCCCGTTACAATATTTTCTATTTACTATGAGTTCACATTTTCGTCAACTGGGGCAACATCCTACACGGACATTTTGGGGATCAAAGCTACAAAGAAGTGTCGAACTAACCGTCTTAGCCGTATCTGCAAGAAGTCCCAACGATCTAAACCTCCACTATAACTCTTCCCCTTACGTGGGGATTCCTGTCTCCAACAACGCCAAACAGACATAATTTAACTCTACTAGAAACTTCCATTAGAAGTCACAATGGAGTTCCACAGATACCATCATGGAGGTTCTTCAAGATGGCCCACTACAGTTCAAACAGACAAGTTGGTAAGTTGACTATTTTATCCATTCAATACCATTTTAAAATTATTTGGTAATTTAATGTATGGGGACGCGAGTAATTTGATCTGTCAAGTTAGTTAGCGCAACTATGTTCTTGTTTAAGTGTATACGTCAATAGTAGATAGCAAAAAAATCCTTGTATAATATATATATATATATATATAGATCATATTTAAAGGATTATTAGTGTTAAGGTTCTAATTATACGTCTATTACCTTGTAAATTTTTAAGTGGTGTTACCTGACCAAATAGAGGAGTACACATCAGATAGGTCAGAGTGTGCTAGCGCCAAATAACAAATAGAATATCATTTAATTACAACAGAGTATTTAATAGACAAAACTAAAACAAATATGGATGTTTATAGACTTGAATCTGATGAACTCCAATACGAATTACGTATTAGAGGTGTTCACCCAGGTTCTACCTTTGAAAAAATGGGGTTACAATTTCGAGAATTAATAGATCAGGAAAATGACGAGGGAAAGTCTAGGGTAGCTGTCGAATTAATTCCTACAGATTCAATCGAGATTCCTATCATAAAAGATAAAATAAATAATTTATTGACTGAAGTTAAGGAAACTAAATTACCTAGTTATTCACAAACAAATAAATGTTTTACCAAATCTAAACATATTGAAGATAGAATACTACGTTTGAGTTGTGACGATGAGCAGGTTAAATATTAAACTAGAAGAATTAATATTTTTTTCCTAAAATAAATGCTTTAATACACGAGGATATGAGAGAACAAAAATATAAACCTAAGCCAGCAGAGAAGGAACAAACTGTCATGTCGCTCGAAAAACTGTGTATCCATCCCGAAAATCAAATAGAACCTCCACCCAAAATAAATATAATAGAAACTATCCCAAATCCTAGGGAGAGAGACATAACCATTCTCTAAACAGTCCAAAGTGGCATTTAAAATCAGGGAACAATTCGTATCAAGTTATCTTTCAAGAACAATTAATAGAATTAAAGGAACAATACAGATTGGAGGATCCAGAACTTTTAAGAGCCCTCCCTGAACTCTTTGAAGGTAATAAAAGACAATGGATTAGAAACAATTCTAATTTTTGGAATTCCTGGGATACCTTTCTAGATTGTTATAAAAAACATTATTTTGTGTTGATTATTTTGAAAGCCTAGAAAATGAAATTAGAATATCAAAACAAAGCCCCACAGAGTCAATGACTAATTACTTCATCAGGATCCAAACATTATTTAGAAGACACAAACAAAATAGAGGATTTCAAAATTCATCTTAAATGTTCTGAGTTCTTATATTTGTTTAGATTTAGGATAACTTGAACTACTAATAAGTCGAACAGTTGCCAAAATAAAAGCTAGCACTTAAGCTTCTAAGCCAGGATTAACCATTTAGGAGCTGGTTTCTCTATTAGCTTGAACTGGGTTACAGTTTTATTTATTTTTTGGGGAGGGTGAGGTGTGAACATTGGGCTTAATAGAAAAAATACCCTGGTCGAGTCTCACACGCAGGACCTTTCAAATGGTTTACTTTAGTTTGTTTTGTTGACCTAGGCCTAACTTATTACTATTTAAAATGTTTATAACATTTCTCCCATATTTTAAAATCGATTTACCCGCCTCGGTGGCGTAGTTGGCTAACGCGCTTGTCGTGTTGAGCCCGACCGCCGAGGACGGGGAGATCGAGGTTCGAATCTCGGTCGGGTGAACTGGGGGTGGTTTTTCCTAAATGGTTTTCCACTCTCCCTCCACGCAAATGCGGGTTCACTTCCTCTAAATTCAACCCTCCCAATTCCTAATCCATTAGCGTAATTAGTACTTAAGCGTATAACCCGAACGGGTAGTAAGACGCGGTGCTAAATATATTTTAAAATCGATGTAATTTTAACTTAATTTAATGGTTTTTTAAACACGCTAAATACTAACTTATTACTAATTATTAGTGTGTATATAGTTATAAGTACAGTAAGACAATCTGGATGTTGGATAGTCCGGATCAAAAATAGCTCCAGTTAGGATAATAAAGAGTTAGGACCAGTTTCGGTGAACACATGGTCTAAGGCGCTACTTTATCAATAAACTATACTGTGGATGATGGGGATATCGTGGTTCACATCCAGTTGGGTATACTGAAGGTTGTTTTAACCAAGCGGTTTTTCATTATCTCTCCACGCGAATGTAGTTACATGTTCTCTAAATTAACTCTCCTTATACCTATCCCATTAGTGTAATTAGTATACAGGCATACAACTTGAATGGGTGATAGTATGTTGTGATAAAAATAAATTGCTTGGATTTGTCGTTAATCAAAAATAACACCTTAATACAGCCCATTTTACCTGGCTTTGTCATTAATCAAAAATACCACGTTAATCAAAAATACCACCTTAATACAGCCCATTTACCTGGCTTTGTCGTCAACCAAAAATGCCGCGTTAATACAGCTCATTTACCTGGCTTTGTCTTCAACAAAAAATGCTGCCTTAATACAGCCCATTGGCCAAGGTATAAAGATGGCCTGCAAGAGGCTTTAAAAGCGTTAGTTCCTTGTTAAAAGGATGGTAATGTTGAAAGGGAGAACATATCAAAATAACAACAAAAGAGGAAGAAGAACGCTGGAATATATAATTAAATCTTCCATTTATTTGTGTTCCATTTTTAATCAGACCTTTAATGCTATCTTTTGTTTCACCAATCTGAATTATCGCTTTATCTGGATGACTTATCCTCCAATTGATCTGGATTAGCAAGAATTGAATGCATGTCAATGGATTGCATAACTGTGGCTAAGTTTAATGAATTATATTTTCCTTAAATTCCCCCTAATAAGGCCTAGATCATTAGTTTTACTGACTGTGTTATTTTTGTCCTCATACCGAGAAGTATTCCTTTCTGTCATTTTGGTTGTTTAGTTTATAATTGTTTTCTCTTAGGTTAAGTTTTTAGATAAAACTAGTAGAAGTACCCATTCTCACAAGGAGAATCTATAAAGTAGTTTTGCTCTTTTTAGTATATAAAATTAACTGGAAGGAAAAGCAAACAAATCTTAAACTATGTTAAAATATTAATCCTTTATTGGTTTAAATTAAGTTACAAGACTCGAAAGTAGTCCAAATAAAAATAATACCTGAACGTGTTTTAAAAGCTGACATTTTATTTGTAGATTAAGTTATAATTTCTCTATACACAATTATTACTATTTTGAATTTTTGCCTTTTGATGCGAGTAGCAAGAAAAGAGGAGTGACACAGCATAAATGGTTGTTACATAGTTCAAATACATAGTAACAATCTGTTTATTGAAACACTTATTAATTCTCAGTATTTGTGGCCTAATACAATCCAATATGTTGAATTCGCCACATTAAATATTGGATTTTCTGGACTTCTAGAGAACATTAGCTTAAGATCTGTTGGAATTCCAAATTTTATATTTCTAGAATACTTAGAAGTGTTTGAATAGCTCTTTTGGACAGAAAAATATAAAAATTATATAAAGTTATGATTTTGTATATCCGGCTACACCCTTTAGATAATTTATTCTCTTAGAATAATTCTTTTATAATATTAAACCAAATATTTCTACCAATACATTTTAAAAACAATCTTTGAATCTAAATATTAATTAGTCCATAAACTGAGTTCAAATACGAACGCATTACATAGAAAACGCAATATTTTCCTAAGAGCGGTAATAAGATTTGAGAAAATAAGCTATATAGATTGTTACAAAAACATTTTGGGAAAAAGAGCATCACAGTTTAATAAAGAGCATAAATGGCTGTTTCTTGGTCTTGAAATGGCATTGCGACATAAGATTATATTTGATTATCTCCTAGGCTTCTCTGGAGTCTAAGCTGATCTTTAAATGTGAGAATTCAATTATTTGTCTAAGTATTTGTAGACCTGTGTGACCTTGGGGTAAAGTGCTCACTTCAGAGCTCAATGTTCTCGGGTTCCAACTCAACCTGGGTCGATGGATTTTTCTCAAGCACAAACTTTTCTGGGAAAAGTAAAGCCATCTGTCCCAAGTCAATTGTGGCAAGTAAAAGAATCATGGATTTTATGTGAAAATACTTTTCCCGGCAAAATTGGTGGGCCTTTTTCTCTCACTCATAGAAATTCTCTTGTGCTAATATATTCAATCAGTTCAGAAAGTGCAAGTTAAATACCTTAAATAGATAAATAAATAAATGGATAAATATTTAGTATTTAGATATAATCAAATAAAGATTTTAAACGTTGCCTGAATGTATATTTTATTATGTCAAATAAACACAATTTGCCTTTAAATATGAACACAAAATAATCAACATAAAATATAGTTTCTCTTTGGCTTTTAGATTTAAATGTATTCTAAGATTACTCTTTGGATTATAGTTGGTTTGTTGACCAAGTAAGAGAGAAAATATTTTATTTCAAGTTAAATGGGAGAATACAACATTCATCACATTTTTTAAGACAATATATTTGAAAAAAATCAATTTTATTATATTTTAAAAGAAATAATATATAGCCTAAGTGTTAACCGGACGTCCAAGCTATATCCATGCGAGATTTTGACGCAATCGGTACAGTGTTTATTGCGTTAAAAGAAACATGCAGAGACCAACTTATTTTTATATACATAATAATAATAATAATAATAATAATAATAATAATAATAATAATAATAATAATAATAAAATATATTTTAAACCATATAATTCTATCTTAGTATATAAATAAGTTTAGATGTAATGCAATAACATTCAGACCCATACTTTTTCTACATACGTAAATTCAAATGGCTGTGACTAGTTTTAAGACGTTTTAAATAAATTAATCCCTTAAATCATATCTTGATATTGTATAGAGTTATTTTTCTAATAACCTATCACAAATTTTGAACAAGATTAAAATGATTGAAACCATTTTAATATGAGTTTATTTTAAAGGCCACTTCACATAATATGTCAAGATGTTACTCTGACTATAAATACAAATTTTATTTGAATTTTAATCTTATCAAAACATTTTAAAATACAACAGTAATAAGTTTTTATTCCCACTCGAGTTGTCTAAATTGTTATTATAGTATATTATTAACAATAATATTATGATATCCATAATGTTAGATTTTGTTGTCTATTAATTTAACACAAGGGCTATTAACGGCTATAGATAGGGATATTCAATCATAGGGGATGTAACTGCATTAGTATACATTAGGACAAGAAAACCACATTGAAAAGCACGTGGATATGAAATATTACAGTTCACCCTGTAGAGATTTGAGCTCTGAGCTCCCTGCTAGTGACGACCAAATGCAAGGTGAGAATAACCCCCTAAGCCATTCAGCCTAAGCTGTGGGTGGTTCCCTAAGCTAGTTATAGCCGTAGTAAATCTTATTTTGAGTTTTCCTCTGACTCGCCCGAGAAAAGAAGTTCAGAATCAAACTACCTCTAGGTTAAATTGGATAGAAAAAAAAGGGTAAGGATGGTGCTTGTCGTGACGTATGAGAATGTGAGACTGTAAACAGGTTATTAGGACGCGACCTTGTTTATCTCGGAACGAGACGCAAGACGTCCTGCTCGTACTACGGGCTTTCAGAATGTCTCTTTATTGATCGGACTCAAAAACAGGATAATCTTACTGTGGAAAAAAACACACACTATTTTGAAACGAAGTGGAATACTTCTTTTAAATTTTTTTCTCTATCCATTGACACATAGTTAGGTTTAACACAAATATCCCTCTGTAGTAAAATGTTGCTTATTTAATTGAAGTTAGATGCAAGCACCCAGTGCTACACGAGGAAAGAGCAGTCTCTATATTTTTTCAGTAAAACCACACCTAAAACTTTCTACACTAACCAATAAAAAATAATGGCTAACTAATTATATAGATAATTTAATTATTACATTTAGTCGGTGACACGATGGTCTAGGGGTAAGGTGTCAGAAACCTGTGCTGGGAGTCCGGAGTTCAATCCTTGGTCCCAGAACGGATTTATCTTATTGCAAACCCTTCCTTCACCTTTTACAAGACGTGTATTAATCACAACTTGTGAATGTGAGGAATGCCAGGCCTCCACCGTGGTTTGGATCCCACGTTAAACTGTAGGTCCTCCATTTCATCTCATAATCACCCTACCATTACACATTAGCCTAAGTGCGTACAACCCAACGGGTAGTAAGACGCGATACTAATAATAAATAATAATAATAATAGTGAATATATTTAATTGTAAGTCATTTTTATTAAAGCTATTAATAGGCTATTCCAAGAGTATACAGAAACTGTAATATCTATTTAAAATTATTATAAAATATTATTATTTATCTAGTCCTTACGTATGATATGAATTGTCATGCTCGTGTGGTTACATGATCACGGAATTTAAATTTGGATTTGAGGTTTAAAATTGTCTTTGAATTTCATTTTTAAATCTCTCTTAAGTTTTCTTTTGAATCTGAGACTAAAATTTATTTTTGGAATTGAAGTTTATATCTCTCCTGACATGTCCTAATGCAATTATTGAGGTTTAAATTCTTCTTTCTATTTGAGGTTGAATGATGAAGCTAGATAGGAAACAAATGAACACCATATTCACCAATACACAATGATAGGGAACTACAATTATCTTTCTAGCAGAACAAAGTAGTATATCAGGTTTACAAAATATATTTAAAATAAAAATTAAATTTGCTTGAGGTGCAAACTCTCAGGTTTCATAACGTACACATTCCTAAATTTCATCTTTCAAGGTTTTCTGATTTTAGAGTTACAGCGTTACCAAACACACAAATACGATTTATCTATATTATAATAAAATATTCCAAAATATATTGAAAATTTCTTTCTCAGAGCGGAGCAAGTGCGTGGGCAATCTAACACTATGAATTTAGTATGTTTGGCAGTTTGTGTGAATATTTATCCTGCCTTTTTGCATTGGAAACATTGACTCAATCATGCCCGGTGCGTTTGGGATTGACTTTCCCCCTCGATGTTTTCTAATTATTAATTTTATACTATCTGATTACGGTTGATGTTCCAGTTCTTTGGAAAATTATCTTTCCCTACTGCTTCATTTTGAGAATATGCCGATAGTGTGTTAGTATTCAAAAGTATAAATATAGTTCTCACAGAAGAATCAAAGTCATAATTTGGTATTAAATATTAAGATTTCAAGGGTGAGTGTGTGTTTAAGACTTTGACAAATTGAACGATTCCCTCTGAGATACCATGGTTCAAATCTTTAAGGGGTCAAAATAATGTATTAGGTATGTACTATCAACATAACTAGGAGTTTATTGTGATAACAGACCCAAGTGCTGAGAGCCCCAAAGATGCCAAACTCCTAAAATTATACACACGGTGTACCTTTAACATGTGGAAGCCACGTCAGGAAACACAAAAACAATGATAAAAAGTTCATAGAAATTTGTGTCCCATTTGGTCTTTTTTCCGAGCTACATATAAATAATTCCACTAAACTCTTTATATACCATACTCGATATCCTTCGACCTGTCGACTAGGTATGTTTTATGGGCTATTCCTAGTTATTCCAAACCCCTGGTATTTTTTTAAAGAGAGCGGGATTCTACGATACGATGGCTGCAGGCTTTCATTCAGGCCAAAAGTGGTCATTTTGAGAACGTCCTATAATCTTAAGTAGCTCCACATTACTGAAGTAAAACCATGACTTTATTTGGAAACAAGATCAAATGGGATACATGTTGCCATGAACTGTTTTCTATGTGTTTGAGTCTCCTGTCCTCCGCTGAAATGGTTCCAACATGTTACGGTGCATCCTGTGTACACACTACATGTTTTATATACACATAGCGTCCATAACAATTAAATTAATTTGGAACATGTACCCATCGATGTAGGTGATACGCCTATATATGATTTATTTGATATTGTGAGAAGGTCCACTAACTATTAGTTTATAGGTACTATTTTATAAAATTCTAAGATTTATAATAGTTTCACTTACTAACTCAATACTTACGTACTTGCCTTACGATGGCACTAGGAACTCGAAAATTAACTGCCGTACTTACAAAAGTACGCTACCTATCCCTACCTTGAGATAGTTCTATCCAGTCCACCTCACTACATCATTATCTCTTTCATGTACCTTATAACGTTATCTTCCCATCTGCGTCAAGGTCTTCCCAGTGGTCTCTTCTCATTGGATTTGCCAATCAACACTCTGAACACGGTTCTAGATTCTCCCATTCGCAATGTATGTCCTAACCACCGTAATCTACGACACTTAATTATCCAACACTGTCTTGTTTTGAGTACAGGGTTTGTAACTCATCATTATGTAGGCTCTTACCGCACCCAGTATCTTCATACCCTTTTTGGCCAAATATATTCCTTAGCACCTTGTTTTCGAACACTTATATTTTTTTCATCATTTAATGATACCATATTTCCCAAACATAGAAATAAATCTGAAAAATTATTGTTTTGTATACTCTGAGTTTAACATTACTTTTCTAGTGTAAATTATTTCAAATGACAATAAAACCTCTATTATGAAAATATACCAATTTCTTAGCAACATCAGAAATAATAAATTATTCACTAACAGGACACCTTCACGCCGCCACCTTCGTGGTATAAATGAATTGAGAGCAAAAAGGATCATCTATAAGCAAGAAGGAGGGGAAATAATATTTTATTCGTAGAAATTTGAATTTTATTGACTTGACCATTCTATGGCGTTGTCGTTACAGCCCCTGTCTTCACGCAAGTGGTAATATGGGAAGAAAGAGAAGGGATGAGTGGCCCTCATGGGACCTATCGGGGAGCACACATTTGTTTTAGTTTGAAAGAAACCCCTAGTTGAAAGGGTTGCTTGAGCGCCGTGCTCTGGTTGAGAAGAATTAATGTTAGGAGTGTAAAGCAACGTGGGTTAAGGGCAGTTCTTGTGTACTTTTTACGGTGAAACATTTTTTGGCCAAAATACGTAAATAAAATATCTCTCCGGTAGATACATAGAGTTTAATTTTCTTTTCATGGTGATATCAATAGTTTTTGAAGATTTGTGATGAGCATATTAGCATATGACGAGAAACTTGATAATGAAGAGAAAAAGTTGTCATTAAATTCCAGGACACCCTTGACAGATATTCAAGAAATGATGAGGTCACCCTGTGAATAAAATAAGTTTTTATTTCTCTTAGCACCACTTGTCCAGCCGTGTGATTCATACGCCTATGTACTAATTACACTAATGTATTAGGAACAAGTAAGGTTGAGTTGAGAGGAAATGGAAGGGAAAAAGGAAAATCATTTAGGAAAAAGTACCCTCATTACACCTGACCGGGATCAAACCCCAATCTTCCCGTCTTTGACATTAAAGTCTATTACGAGAGTAGCACCGTAGACCATGCGGCCACCGAACTGGGTGTGAATAAAATTAAGCTCTGTGTTTCTACTGCAGAACAACTTGATCTCTTTTGACCAAATAAATTCTGCCCTAACGCGCAATCCCCACACTCTTATCTTAATATTTAGCTCTTACTCATGTCTCCCCCTCTAAACCGGTTTATAAGCAAGGCCGCATGTCAAACTCTGAACCAATCACACTATTTCATTGCAATCCGCTATGTCCTTTCGGTGCGAATTGAAAATATTTCATTATGTTTGCTCTGCACCACAACGATCTTTTTTATGCATATAATCAATAGTATCATAATTGTATTAATATCATCCGGGCTAAAAAACATGTCTGTAGTCACGAGATATGTGGGGTCAACCCAACACCCTTAAAAGGTTATGTAAAAAAACACACAATAATTTACTATCTTAACAATATTAAAATTAATGTATACACATTATTTAAATTAATTGCCACCATTCTGATGTGTATAGATCTCGGTGGTCTTGTGGTAAAGTGCTTTCCTCAAGACCCAAAGTTCATGAGTTCAAACCCAGATGTGAACGATGGATTCTTACTGAGTAAAAACAAAACCGTAGCACAACTTCCTTCGGGGGGGAAGTAAAGGCTGGTACACACAGAACGCTAAGCTAAGCTAAGATTTGCTCTGGAAATGCTTTAGAAAAATATCGGACCATATATTTAAATGTGTTGGTTCACAAGAAAGCTAAGCTTAGCTATCCTATGCCTTGTCACGGCACGCAGATTTCCCCGATTGCTGGCTGGGCAAATTTTCCAACTCCCATCTTTAGCCATATTACGTTGCGCATGCGCATAACTTATCTTGGGCTCTGCTTGCGCAGACGCAGTGCTGGTTTGGTGAAAATAAGGGCGGTTTCACACGGACCACAATCGCATGTGGTACGTGGGACCCACAATCGCACGCCCGTGGTACCACTAACGCAGCGCTTATCAGACACATTGATTGGCATGACTGTAGCGCAAGTACTTGCAGACGGTGTCGCATGATGTGGTTGCGATTCCTTGCTTTGCGTGTACCACAGTCGCACACGTTGCAAGCGTGTTTCGTAGGTTCTCTGACCTGGCATTCATTGACAGAGTTGTGTTGTTCGTAGTGCCAAACTCTTAGAAAATGTCTGAATTTGACACAGATAAATTTATAGTTGAAATTGAATCAAGACCTGCACTGTGGGACTTTGAAGCCCCAGAGTATGAAAATAAACATCACAAAACAAAGGCATGGGATGAAGTTTGCCAAGCCTAAGAGTGATGCTCAATCTTTCCTCTGGAGTTATAGGTAGCCTCATATTGGTTGACTGTGCTGTTATATTGCCCTTTACTATGTTCAACAATTCAGTGAAAGATCTCTCTGACATTCTATAGTACGAGAAGAATTTTTCCGGGTCACTTTGCAGTTCAGAATGTAACAAATAAAACTGACTTTTGAGAAGGCGGGAACTTAAAATGGGATGCACCCAGTACTTTCTATTCACTTTTCTACGGCGTCGGATTGCACGACGTAGCATTATAAGAAATAAAAACTCCTCTTCCTCTTCCATAATCACGTAACCAAATTACACACACTTCTCAGCAAACGGTGCACTCTTCCAAAAGCTAGATGCTACTGTCGTATGCAAAAACCGTTTTGGCCTATGTCGTGTGAAAGTGTACATGCGATTGTCGCATTGCTCTGTGGTGCGTGGTAGCCACATACCACATGCGATTGTGGTCCGTGTGAAACCGCCCTAACTATATAAGTGTTGTTTTCAGTTTGTTTCACGTCTATTTAAGTAATATTCTATTTAGATTTTATATTTAATAAATGTTTTTATATTAAAATGGAAGTGTTAATTGAACACCTCCTAAACTTTCTTTATCTTTTAAAACAGCTGCTAACAGCAACCTTTTATCTTCCTCGGTACTACCATCTGAGCTCAAACAAGATATTTTGGAGAACCCCTTAAATAAACTTCATTGTAGCAGACCAGAAATAAACAGCACTGAATTCAGGAGAGGAAAGAGGGAACATTGATTAGCTTAGCAACGATTGTGAAACCAAACTGACGGAGTCTTAGCACAGCACAGCTTAGCTTAGCTTATCATTCTGTGTGTACCGGCCTCTAAACAGTCGTCCCCATGTTGATTGTGGCATGTAGGAGTGCCCTAGTAGGTATATAGAAGTACATTTCCAGCAAAGTTTGTAGTGCTCTTTCTTGGTTGCTCATATTAATCAGAGATATAGGTGGGCTGATTGCCCGCTCCATCTGAAATTAAACTCAGACAGAAATTGCAACAAGGAATAGACGAAGTATAATAATAATAATAATAGTAATAATTCGGATGTTCACGCATATCACTGGTTTTTATGGCTCTTAATAAAAGCTAAGAATTATTAGCACCTATATTTATATAAAACTCAAAATCCCTCGTACCATACCCAATTACGCATCAATTTAGGACTAAGTAAGTAGCTTTGGCTCGGCCGTGATTTTAACAGACAAAGCTACCATTTCTGCGTAGTCAGGTTTTTTTATTTTTATTTCAAATAATTAACTATGCAAACAATATTGAAAACGGCACACTTGCATTGAAAAGCCTTTTTGGCCTTGTCAGATATTTGTTTAAATGACTTTTGTTGTTAGTCTTTCTGTTAATGAATAATTGGCAGACCTGTTAATTCAATTAAACTAAATTTGCCCTTTCCACTAATATAGAAGATATAGACTTAATTTTTTGACTCATGAACCAGTTTTAAGTGTCTATAAACCAATATTAATTAATAACATATTTGTGTCTTACAATCACCCAGTTAATGAATGCGAGAAGCTTCTTGCCTTCACTTCTATTCTGATAAATATTTAGTTTGTATTTCTTTGAAATGATAAGAGCTTTATTCAATTTAACTCGAAACTTTTCTAGTTATACAGTTTGTGTGAATATAAAAATTTCCCCAGAGTCTTACTTCAATTGGACCGAGCTTTAAATTGAAAGCAAGTCTTCCTTTTTTTTTTTCAACCGTACCCCTGGTTTCTCATTCTACAAAAATTGTTTTATTTGATTTTAAAAGAAGAAAACTCACTAGCGTATTTGTTAATTTATTCGTGGTAAAGTCAAACATATTGAAACAAGACGTCATAATGTTTAAAAACGTTTTTATAATAACATTTTATTAGTTTAAAATAAACAAATATAAAAATGCATGGAAAGAAATTGAGATTGAAATTTGATTGATCAAAATTTTTATTGAAGAAATATCATTAAAAGTGCTTTTCTTCGAAAAGAATTGAGATGAATAATAGTATAGATTGATAAATATTTTGTAATCATCTTAAAAGAAATAAAATCTTATTTACATGGGTGATTTAAATCGTACCAATCCGATAAAGGGTAGTTCTTCTCTATCTTTTATGAATCTACAGTTGAGGTACTGAGTGTTGTGTTTGTTCTAGTATAGGATTATTTTGTAAATTATCATTATGAATAAAGAGAAACCTTTTCCACATGAGTGTTGGTAACAGATAAAGGCATCAGTCTCATCTAGTTTGACTTTCAGGACACTTGTAGATTGAGTATTGAATCCCAACCGGGTGATCTTAATCTTTATTCTCCAAATGATTTTACACTCATCCCATGAGTCCATGTGCATTTCCTTTCAATTACGCCTTATCTATTCTTATTTCATTAGTGGGTAGTAAGACACAGATCACATGGAAAATGAGAAGGGAACGTTCCAATTCCAATGCCATTAAAATCACGTGTGAAAAGCTTAAAAATTCTTTCATATCTTTAAAAAGAAATTTGGAAAAATATTTATTAATAATTTTTAAAATCAATTATTTTAACATTATGTTTTAACCACTATATCGTATTGTTAAGAACACATGATATTATTGCTATGGATAGTCATTCAGAATCTTAACCCAAGTATGGTTATTGATTACTGGGAATGTAATAATAGTTAAATCAAGAGTCACTCCTTTTTCTCAATTAGTGAATGTACAAAATTAATTCCATAGAGGAGTCTCCTCAGTGGTTTAAACTTTAAACGCTGCGAACAATTTTCATCATAGTCATTACACTTCTTTTCTTATTGGGTGTAATATTATAGTCACGCTTACAGAATATGATCTGGAGGATTTAGCTCGATTCCTCAACAGATACTGTACATTAGAAAATTTAATTATTTTTTCTGGTAATATAATAATAATACTAGTAATATATAATAATAATAATAATAATATAATAATAATAATAATAATAATAATAATAATAATAATAATAATAATATAAGTAATAATAATAATAAAATAATAATAATAATAATAATAATACTTATGACAGCATATTACCGTTCGGTTTATACGTGTAAGTACTTATTACGCTAACGGGTTTGGAATTGGAAAGATTGAATATAGAGGAAGTGAAGTGCTTTGTGGGAGAGTGAAAAACTATTTAGTAAAAACCCCTCCTGTTCATCCGAGCGAGATTCGAACCTTGATTTCCTCGTCCTCTGGAGTCTAGCTTAACATGAAATCTAGCGCATTAGCTAACTACGTCACTGAGGCGGGTTTCTGGTAATTTAGGTCACCATAGTTTTTACAGGTGGATTTTGGCACCTTTCGTTAAAAAGCGTCCAATTTATCTTTCCCTCTTATATTATCCATCTTAGCTAAAATATCCTGGACTACTGGCACTAGAGAATACTTATAACATAAACGAGAAATAATTACCAATCCTTAAATATCTAAATTACTAGGGGATTGTGCTGCAAATTTTGCAATTGATAAAGTCTTGCTTGCTTGTTTTTCTGGACTGGTGTAAACAAAGACTGGCTGTACAGATTAGCTCCAGCAAACAATTATTTTTATCAATATTACACAGATATAGTGTAACGAGATAGACTGGATAGAACTAGATAAATATAGGATAGGTGGCGTAGTTTTGAAAGTTTTAAAGTTCCTAATGCCATAGAGTAAGTATTGCACAGTGAAACATACATTGATTATATTTATGAAAGTTAGTAACAAATACATGATACAACTAAACAGAGTAAAATAGTACATTGCTAACTGCACATTCAATTAAAACTTCATTGTAAACAAAATTTCTTATAAAAAATCCCATGTGTCCGTGTGGTTGCCACTGATCCATGAGAGGTTCTATTTTGGGATTTACATATTGAATTTAAGAAACAAGGCTAAATGCAACGTACAGCTGTCCATGGGTGAACATGCATTGAGAGATATATATGACGAGGTTATTGAATGTTGGCCTTAGGACTTGTTGCTAGTCATGGTGGAGACTAATGGATCAGGGAACTGACTTTTTTTCAAGATGTAGGAATGGGAAATGAGTTCAATCCTGGGGAGCAATATTACTTAGGCTAAAAGTCCTTTTAAGTCCTTTTCCTAAGGCTAAGCCCTGACATATTCCAAGGGCTCAAAAGGGGTGATATGTTAAAGCCCTCTTTAGGATGATTCCTAAGATCAAGTTTTGAGTCTCAGTAAGACAACATAGGTTAAGGCCCTCCAAGTAAAGCGATTCCTAGGTGTCTTCACTCCCTGACGTGTGCGCTCAGCACTCACAGAAGGAGGAGCCATCCTCTCCAGCTGTTGGAAGTCTGGCCAAGGCAGAGGTGTTTTTATAGTCATCCGGTGATTACAAGTATTGATGGAAGGCATGGGTCTTTGATCAAGAAATTTCTCTATCTCGGATTTACGCGCGTAACTATGCTCGAAACCAGCCATGATGGGTTAGAAGATTCTTAACATGTCAATGAGTGTGTTGTACATTAATGTTTTGCCACATCTTCATGGGGCTTCCAATAAAAACTGTTTGAGGGTTGTTCTTCCAGCTACTCCAACTAGGAATTCATCAACAGATATTAGTTGTTAAAGATTAGTATTTTGAATGAGATTTAATCTCCTTGTATACGATCGTCTGAATGAAGGATATTAGTTGGTTGTGAGACATAAATGAGTAGACCCGATAAGCCAGGATTAGCGCAGGAAATACTATTTGCTTCAGAATTTCCTCTATCATGTAGATAGTAAACGTTTCTGCTGAGCTCAGCCCATTAACATCAATTAAATTTGCCACGAAGTTATGTATAGCTTATTTCCAAAGGGCCAGTGGTGATGATGACTAGAAGAAACATAATCAAAATTGTTGTCTAAGGTTTTGCGGCATTTGTAATTAAGATATTTCTTGTGGGCAGGCATGTCACTTTCGGTTTATCACTATACATTCCTATTGCAAAAGCTGCTTCGTGGAATGTCAGGTATGCTACATCGTCTACTATTCCTAAGTTTACGAATAATGTGCTACCTTTACATGAGGTAAGAGCAGGTGAATACAATATCTCTGGATCTGTTGATGTAACAGTGTAAATTTTGCCTAAAGCACAGTCACATCGTCTCTGAAATTTATCAACTTTTTTTTTGTTAAGATGAATTGATTGGGAATTTAAGCATACAGGAGATGCCAGGTGTCTTCATCAGTTGTATTCAGTTTGAACCATGTATTTAAGGTTGTATGAGTGTTCAATACTCTTTCAAGTTCCCCTATTTCATGTTCTTGTTGAAATACTAGAATGTGATTTATGTCTCATGGACTTCAAGGCATACAATAGTGTGATTGTTCTTGCGGCTTGTTTTCAAGAAGTCTCCTGTTATATTCACGGGAGCTAAATTAAAGTTTGTGTAAGATAAGATTTCATAATAATTTATTGCACTTTGATTGAAAATTTTCTACTAAATTCAGATTAGAAGTATAGTAGCTTTTGTATTCATACTTGAAAATGTATTTGACACTTTTGATGCTTAAGCTAACTTCTACATTTATGTGAGCGTTGGTCTTAAGCAGAAAGGACTATTTATATGTGAAAATGTTTTCATTACCAACTTAATAGAATCCTTACATTACTTTGTTTCTATTTTCACAATGTGTCTATGGATATTAACCATTGGCAATGTTGACTGTCCTTTCGCCAAATTTCTTAGGTAATTTTTTGAGCGGAATTTATATTCAACACATGGTGATGTTGGATTTCAACTACCTCATGGACTATGTAACTTTCATTGGAGAGCAATATTATATTTTTATAGCTTACTGCTTGAATTTGAGCTATTCCATTGAAACCAGATCATCTATGTCCTCTGGTGCTATGATTTTTGTTATATTTTCGAGAGTGAGTAGCATATGGCAATGTGGAAGACCTCGTTTTTGAAACTCAATTACACATACGTCTGCCATTATTTTGCCAAACATAATTTGTTTGAGAAAATATCAGGGAGATAAACTGGTGTTTAATGTGAGATCACAGTAGAGGCTATTTGAGGAAATTTTTTATAACAAGTAAATGCCAAGTAAATGTCAGGTTTGCCGTGATTTCGAATCATTACTATAGGTGAATGCCAAGAAAATGTTCATATTTCGCGGATTTCCTTGTAAATTAGAATGTAGAAGTATATTTGCCTCTGCTAAAAAGGCTTTGGTGTTGGATATGGGATACTAGAAATGCTTGTGGGCCTTGCATTTGGTCCATACGCAATGCATTTTAGTTGTATCTTATTTGCAACCTCTATGCTAACACCCTGTACCCTGTTGAAATAATTTCTTTGACTGAGAGATGTAGGAAAAATACAAACTAACCGCAAGTATGTATCAAACAAACTGAAGGACAGGAATTCTAGTGCGTTTATTCTGCTTGCGTGGACTATTGTGTTACAACAGAGGATCCCAACCGGATTAGTCATAGGGAAAGAAGAGGGGTACATCATGGAACACAGTGAGTATTTAACGTTAATAACAGTTTTTTAATTCCTTCTCTAACATGAACAACCATATACCAGAACTGCGGTATCTTTACATTTTCAGAAATAAAATCTTCGGCCATTTCTCCTGCAGTTGGTTTGTTCTTTCATTGTTTATCAGCACAATTGGGTTCAACAAAACACAAATTTCCTTCTCTGGTTAATATTACTTTGGATTTTTGTATGAAATTGCAAAAGTGTCTTTGGCTAGGATATTTGATCAGCACTGTAGTGTATTAGGTAGTAATGAATGATGAACATCGCTTTATGCTTGTAGACACTTTGCATGAGTGGAATCAATTATGCAGAGTTGGCCAAAATTTGGTGGGGAATCATTTGGAGGTAGTAGGTCCAAGATTATATATATATATGTACGGCTAAATTACGCTAAATAGTCTTATGAGTCTTACATTTTAAATGTTAAATGGAACCATGGAGATAGGGGAAAGGAGTGTATAAAAGGAAAATATAAACTTTTAAGGTGTGGTAGGACGTATACATTTGCAAGTGGATGTAAATACCCCTCAGGAAATCTAATTTAATCTTAACATTTTAAATGGATAAGTGTGAGTTGAAAAACTGGTGGGGGTGAGGGCTAGGGGTGGGACACGACATATCAAAACTAATATATTAAACTACCTCTCTGTGTGGTAGAGAACTGAAATTAGTTAAATAAACAAAAGACTTAGAATATTTAATTTTTAATGAAATTCTGGCAAATGAAGGGGGAGATGCTATAATTAGAAAACTCTTTTCTGATGAGGTATAAAATTAAAATTTTCCAAACCGGTAGAGAGAAACTCCAAGTAACCTAATAAATTGTATAATTCAATATTTCATGAAGTGATTTTCAAAAGGGAGTTTGATGTATGGTGTAAGTGACCAAATTTCACAAAACTATTATTTATCTATGTAGTAGAAATCTGAAATTTGGCAGGCAAGTAAAGAAAGATACCATTGAAAATAATTGTAAAAGTCTAAAAGCTTTAAAATGGGATTCCAGGAAATATAAAAGGTTGGGTCAGGTTTATAAATAATGTATGTGTGATAGAAGATTGACATTTTTCAGGCAAATATTAGTATGACTTCTAACCAAAATAAAAGGCTGAAAATATATCAAATTCATAACGAAGGACCCGGAAATGTAAAGGAGTTTCTCTCAAATTGTACGAAACTAAAAAAATATATTCTTGGTAGAGTAGAAAATTGAAATATTTTATTAAATATAAAGGAGCAATCACAAATAACCAAAAGAGGTTCAGCTTTTAAAATTTAAAATTGGGGTTACATAGAAAATGGTCAGGGCTGGAAATTACTGGAAATAAAATTATCAACCACTAATCGGAGTTGTAACAATTTGAAATTTGGTGAAATGATAAAGAAACCACCTCAAAAGCCCATAATTTTTAAAATTGGAAATTATAAAATTAGAGGGTGGGGATGTGGGTTGAGAAGAAATTTTTAAATTTTAGAAAAAAAAATCTTTTGTTAGAAAATATAAATTTCTTAAATTACTATTAGTATGAAGGTTGACGCGGCTTACCCGTGTGAAGAACGGGTCAAACTGAAAGTTCATTATAAACTAATCCCACAAAGGTAATAATTTTTTTTCGGACTTGTTTTCAAACTTCTTATGGCACATTCTTTTTCAGTAATTATGTAATGTTATAGAACGTATTTTGTTCATAAAATAAGCTTAATATTTGAAAAATAATTAATTTTGTCAAATTATGATCAACCATAGTTTTTTTCATAGTCTTCATCATTAATTAAATTTCATAACACTTAAAAAATTCGTTACATATATTATATTTTCTTAGCTAATATTAATTGGTATATTATGATGTGTTTATTCTGACGATCCATATTAACTCAAATAAATGTTTTAACACTCTACAGGCCCAGATTTAGAGGACGGTGACAGAGGCTAACGTCCCAGACCTCCACACACTTAAAAAATTACACAAACTATATTTTGGCTCGAAAGATTGCGGTTATATTACGATCCTTGAAAAATAATTATAGCCTACTATTTAAATTTGGATTTATTTCTGACAAAATATTACTTACTAACAGCACGTGCGGGAAACAAATATTTCACACTGTGATTTTCAAAACGTAAACAAAACCATTGATCGCAACAAATCTAGTAGTGAATCATAAATATAACTTATTGTGATTGCAGTAATTACTTATTTAACTAATTTATTTAACATTGAGCCTTTATCAGATAATGCTGTAAAGAAAAAATAATCTTGTGTTAAAAGTCAAAAATAATATTATTTGTAACACATATAATGAAAATGTATGTTAGATTAATTCTTCTCGATCTCAAAATAGAATGGTTTCCCTGAAACGAGTCTCGATACAAACCCTGTTTAGAACTATGGCCTGCACATGCGTGACATTTTGCAACGTCCACTGAGACACGGGAGAACAGATCGGTATGCAACTACCACTTTGACGTGCTGTTACAGGTGTCACTTAGCCAATGAACAAATTAAAACCATTTTCTCTATCGCTGCGCAGCTTTTTCTTTCCAGGGCAGAGGGCGGTTATAAGATTTACACATACATTTTTCGCTCACCCCCACTCAAATAGCTATTAAGGCCACCACCTACTTGAGGGGAAATATCCTTACACTCTGATGTTTTTCAGGGAAACTTCATCTCCAAATTTTGTAAATGACTAAAACAATTCTCAAAAACTATCTTTTGTGTCACTTAAAATATATTTTATTAGTAGAGGTTGGCTAGATCCATGTTTTCTATCCATTTACCTTGATATAATAACCTTAAAGATTCATCAAAAACTATTTAATATTACCAATTCATTAATTGTTTCCAAGCAGTAAACTTAAAGTAAAAATTTTTAATTGCTGTAGGTTCACGTTGGTACCTTTCACCCCATATTTGGTGTGAATCATATTTTGAAATAACAACTTTTTAAATGACGGGGATTTCTGTACTTCTGCAACATGGCTGAACGGTACGGTAGGCTGCTTTTTATTTAATTTAGATCTAATATATTTATTGATTAAATGTATATACCTTGACTATAAAATAACTTCCACTATTTATTATACTTTTGTGTGAGCTAACCCTAATCTATATTTGGAATTAAGAAAGCAAATAATACAATTTTTCTAAATATGTTTATTTATGTTTAAGTTCATTCGACCGTCAACATTTTATTGAACAGTTTTAACAATCATTTAATTATTATAATTTATAAATAAAGACTCATTTATTTCAAATAAGTACAGTTCACGAGTTATTAGGGGTTTAACTTACTACTTTATGCTTTTCCCTTACCTTTGTTAATTTAAAGTAATTAATGTATAAAGCTGAAATGTAGGATAAAACTGTTAAAACTGAGCAATAAATTTTGTATGGTTGAGTTACCTTAACACAATAATTATGGAAAGTGCTTGCTTTTATGTGTAGGTATCTAGTAAAACTTTTAAAATGGCCACGCCTTGCCACAGCCAGGGTTAAAACCCCATCTTCTTCACTACTAGCAATCCAGTCTTTTGTGATTTGTTAATAGCAGCATACGTAATGTGCCCCAGCAAGAAATATGTGATAAGGCAGTCATTTATTTCAATCACTGTGTTGTCAAACTGAAGGCCTATGGGATCATTTCATAGGCAGTAAAATAAATTTATATTTTGAACCTAGTCTTATTACTTGACTGGGCTACCCACGTTTAACCGCACCATTGTTGTATATATGAGGAAGATAAAGTTGAGTGGAAATTTACTTGAATTTTCATAGAGGAAGTGAGGGAAACCTTTTAAGAAAGTTACCCACATATAACTCCGCTGGTATACGAACCTCAACTGTTCCATTGCCAGGAAACTAGACTAACTGAGCTTAGCATTACTCCGCGTGTTCACCCAGTGCAAGTAACAAGTGTGTTAATCAAAAAAATATTTTGGTACTCATTTTAAGCTTGTAATAAATTAGCTTTAAAAATTAAGTTATTTTTATATTTTCATTTATGAATCCATTTGGTCTCGATATTAAAAAATCCTTTTTTTTATCGGCGCGTTTTACCACATGTTTAGGTTATAGTTAAACAGGGAGTATCGATTTAAGTGGGAAGTAACTGGGGTTGAGAGTAGACCTCAGAACAACACATGTCCTATGTTCGATGGTTCACCAGATAAGCTTCTATTGGAATTGTTAATAGACCTTTCTATACACCCCTGTTGCGCCTCTTAACAGTGACGTACTGCTGGCACACAGGTAGGGCTGCAAATACACTTATATTGGTGTGTTATGTAGGTTTATTAATAATTCCAGCAGAAGTTCTGTGGGACCATCGAACATAGGACCTGTGTTGGTTTGAGGTCTACTCTCCACACCCCAGTTACTTCCCACATACATAGATACACCTCATATATATAATTAGTCTAATGGAGTAAGGATGAGTAAGGGAGTAATATCCTCATATTCACATGGATGGAGGGGGGGAAACCATATGGGAAAAAAACACAGTCAGTAGACCCAAACGGGATTCGAACTCCGAACTCCCCGTCATCAGTAGGCCAGTCAACACAAGTACGACACTTCAGGAAATTCGGCCAATGAAGTGGGTTCTCTCTAGGTTAATAGCTCTCCAAACAATTTGTGGAAAAACACTTCATGTGCCCATCTGGTATTTAGGCCCTTCTCCCAAACTATATTTATTTACACTTTCAAACATCAATCAATCTCACTAGTTTAGGATTTGCCTCCTTGCTAGCGAAACTGGGGCTGGGACTCTAGCTCACCTGTGACCATGATTCAAGCTCATACACGGCGCACAGGAGTTAATGAGGTTTTCAAGCTAGAATTGTGTAAAAGTGGCTCATGTACATATTTCTTATTGCACGGCATTATTTCAGTTGACAAGCAGTATAGATATTTACACTAAGAATTTTGACTAATAAGTGATGGATTCTAGGCCAGTTCAGATATATTTCAGTGTTTTGGGAGGGGCTGAGGTTCTTGGAGGTGGTCATTTTATCATATTTACTCATTCGGAAATCAATTTGGCTCATGACCAATTTACAACGTGCGCGATTTCCCTTAACAAAGAAAGTAGAAAGTATTAAAGAAGAGCTCCAATAAAGTGTATTTAGAATAAAGGTTTGTTAACATAAGATTACCGAATTTGTATTATCTAATAGCTACCATAATATTTTCCCCTCTCCGCCTCTCAGTACTCGTTCGAGAATCACTCATTTAATGACTCAAACAGAGAAGCGATGGGTTAAATAAATTTTAGAGGAATTTGTATGACCAGTCAATTGGAGTAAGAGTGCGAAACAATTTAGACAAAACAACAGATGACCATATTAAATATTTTTCATATTTTAAATTAAATGCAACCAACTTTTGTAGCCGAACGGTCTGCGGCATCAATCTCGTGTATGCTGATGACCGGGAGATCGAGGTTCAAATAACAGTCAGGTTTACTAAGGCTGGTTATTTTTTAAAACTATTTACCACGCTCCTGTCACGCAAATGCAGGTAGACTACCTCTATAAAGCTTCCTTCCTCATCCATACCCCATTAGAGTAATTTCATATGTGCGTATAGCCTGAACATATAACAAGAGGCGGTGATATGAACATGAAGCACGCTCTTAAAATGAATGGTAATACACTATTACTGTTTAACAGTCATCAAACAAACCCTAGTCTCCTCTCTCACCCAACATCCGCTCTTTTACCTCTTTAACGGTTCTGTTTTCTCCAAACCAAACTCCCCGAGACGCACAACAGTCCTTCAGTAATACGAGAACTAGCTGTGTTCCGTTTTAGCCGGTCCTCTAGGTCTGGCCTCTCAGAGTCGGGCAAACATAACACGACAACAAGTTCTGTGTATTGAAACCAGGGAAATACCCTGTAGCAGCGCCGGCAGTGATGTAGTAGATGCTTTCCTAGCCCCCTCTCCACCCTCCTTTCCCAGCCACTCACCTACCCCTCTGTTGCTGTCCTTTATTCACAAGAGGGTGAGTGGGACGTTTAAAGGGGAACAGTAGGTAGGGGACTCAATCTAAACGGAAGGTGCAAACATGGATAAAACTAGATTAAAGCTGATTATAACTAAACTAGAGTAATTCTTTTCTTGATCTAAGTTTTTTCCCCACTTAAATCTTACTACCCATCCTCTCTTTGCAAATTTTAATCAATCTAATGAGGTAGGAACAGAGATAGTACATTTTAGAGGAGACATATCCTTGACTAAGAGGATCAAGATGTGGTAGATCATTTAGGAAAAAAATACCCTCAATACCCAGCCAAGATTCGAGCTCCAACCTCCCCATCACCAGCAAACCCAACTATGTAAGCGTGACATTTAGTCCACATGCTCACTGGTTATATACATACACGTGTGTGTGAGAAAGAGAGAGAGAGGGAGTACAATTGTACTCAGGAACCTAAATGTTATTTCTCTAATGGAAAATAGACTAACAAAACACAGGTAGGGTTGTTGTTTGTCGGAAGTTTAATGTTTCGGATGTGAACTGTTTCCCAATGGAAAAATTAACACAATATTTTCTGCAAAATCCAATTCTAGTAATTGGTAGTAATTTGATGTTGATGCAGTTTCTTTGAATGTAATTACTTCATCCTGCATCATTGAGTTTGTTATTTCATGTCAATGATAAATTAAATTATTTTATCATATTTATTTGAGGTATTTAACGTGCACTCTCCTAACCGAGTGATTATATTAAGCACACGAGAACTTATATAAATGAGAGCGGAAGGACCAACAACTTTGCCGGGAAACGTATCTTCACATACCTTCCAGGGTACTTTTACATGCCATGATTGACTTTAGACTGGTCCGACACCTCAGTCTAACTCACTTGGTAGCGTGTCTCTCTACTGTGCTAAGAAAGAGTCCCAGGTTAGATTTCTGGCATAGCCGAAACATTTATTATTGGTGAAATATGGGTTTCCTCTTTCAAAGTGGTGAATTAACGGTTGGGTGACTGGATGTTGTGTCTGTTCTAGAGTACACTTTAATTACCTCTATTAAATGATAAACAACTGTCATGGAACTAACGGCTTTACATCCAAAGGAAGTTGTGCTACGAATTCTTATCGCTCAATAAAAATCCGTCTACCGTGCTCGGTTTTGAATCCACGAACACCGAGTACTGAGGCAAACACACTACCCCAAGAACACCGAGATCAATTATATATATAATTGAGACTAAATACTGCATCGGTTGGCATAGGAGGTCAAGGTGTCAGTCCTGTATTGTCTGGTCTACCACTGTTTATATCCCGGCTGAGCATATTGACTTTTTTATCACCTAATTGAGGACCTGTTTGAATTCAAACCCATCAGAGGTCAACGGATTTTTCTTGACCTTATAAATCCGTAGCAAAACTTCATTAGAAGGAGAAGTAACGCTGTAGGTCCCATTTTAACTGTGGCGTGTAAAAGAACCTGAATGGAATATGAAAATACATTTCCATCCTAGTTTTTAGGCTCTTTCTCACTGGCTTGTATTATTCCAGTGCGGAAGCTGAATTTCCTTAGTATATTTGCTTTTTACCAGATGATGCGGACAGAACTAAATAATCGATGGACTGAATGCATGCCCAGCTCTGGATGAATGGGAATCGCAACAGACCAACCTTTGGGTTGGACATTAATCATCATCAAATGGTTTCCCAATCTCTCTACTCACAAATGCAGGTACAATTCCTCTAAAATCTAAGTTACTTCTCCCTATCTTATTGGTGTAAAATAGAGATGGTTCTAGACGGATAGTAAAGTGTGATGGAAATAAAAGTACTTAGAATGACTTAGATACTAGGGTCTTTCTTTAAAAACAATCTTAGTAAAAACTGTGTATTTATGGTTGGGCTCCTATTCAATCTATTCGTACAGAATGTACGCATATTAAAAATAATGAGTTAGCGATGAAGAAGTTAGAATTTAGAGGAAATGTACCCTCATATGCGTGTAAAGAGTGACTGGAAAACTATTTTTTTCTAATAAACACCTAACTAAACCCAACTGGGACAGAAACCTCATCATTAGCAAATAAAACTAGACGAAACTGACGCATTTGTCTTTGTGACCACCGATGTGTGTAACATCCTAATAAAATGGGAAACAAGTTTAACGTTTGTAACTGTCGTAGTAAACATCCCTGTTCTAATTTGATCCCAGTTCATCCCTCACCCCAGTCCGAGAACGGAACGTGAAAGACGCCGTGTCATCATGAAAGTGCTATGGGGTCCATTAATGACTGCTCATAAACTGTTCAGTGAAGCTACAAGTCTCCCGGACTCAAACATTAACATAACGTACTAAAATTCTGGAAACTTAAATATCCAGTGAAGCTGACAATTAACACAAAATTAGAAAGTGTTAATAGGTGTGAAGAAAGGGAGTTAACTCATTTATAGCCCAAACTGGTGGACACGCGGATAAAGGTGGCAGTCTCTTTCAGTGTGGTTTGCCTGTTACGAGAAGGTCAGGATTCAAATCCTCGTTGGGCAAACTTAATATTTTTGGAATACATAATTTCCCACCCCCCTTCTAAGCAAATACGTGTACATATTCTATTAATCTTACTGTCCTACTCCATACACATATATTAGTGTTGCCATTTTCTTGTTTTTTCTTTCTTTCTTTCTTCAATGTTCCCGAAGATATTTTCTTCAAACAGCCAGGAACACTAGCCAATTCACCATGCGTTCAGTCCAGTTTATAATCCACATAGCCCGAAATACTCGAGATTCTCATCTACAGGATAACAGAATGGACATTTGTCAAACGTTACACTGAGCTCATTACAGAAAACAGGAAATTAAACAGCCGCTTGTACAAAATAACGTTGTCTGAATTTAACACACCAACTAAATACAAGTTTGGAATATAATTAAGAATGTAATTTACAGTTGCCACTTGATGTACAGGGCCAATCATAAATAAATGATCTAGAGCAGGCCTACCCAACCTATAGTTCGGGCAAAATGTTGCCCGCGAGAGCATTTAAAATGCCCGCCAGGTCATCTCTCATTAAAAACTAGAGTGAATGATACCAACTTCTGGAATTTAGTCCTGCCTGACCAGTAACCTATTCCAAAACGTATTCCATTAAAAGTGAGTGTATCTTTTGGTTCTACATAGTTAAGCGAATCATGGAAATACTGGAATCAAAGTACAGGTAATAATTAACTTATAAACATTCAAATGACTGCATGAGAGTAACTCTTACCAAATACACTCCAAACTACAATATGCAGGATGAAAATAAGCTGTGGCAAGTATCGCATTGAAATCTAAGTGAACTATTTTCAGAGCTGAAAAATAAACATTTTCCGAATTTTTTTTTTTAACTGAATCGAATTTTGTATTAAATAGAATTTTGAAGTTTTTGCTGGTTTTTCTCACACTGACATGCACATTTACTTAGTTTAGTAGTAGTTAATTAGAGTTTACTAAACTTAGTTTTTAAACATCTACATTACAACATTTTATATTTTATGTTGCCCTTGGACAAACAAAATGTTGCTGAAGTTGCCCTCACTCCAGTCAAGGTTGGGCAGATCTGTTCTAAAGTTTCAGGAAAGTGGTGAACTACAGAGTGTGAAGATGTAACCTTGCGCATCACATTAAGTCAATCTTTTATGTATGCGTGCCCGAGCCGAAGGCGGATTAAACTACAAATAAATGTAAGGGCCTGTCGAAAATCACGGTGTAGCTAATTTATTTCCAAAAACATCGTAGAATTTGACCTTATGCGATCATGTGGACTCCCACCATTCACTACACACTTACTGAACTATAAGTTTTAATCGTGGTATGAAATTGCTATACGGTAGCGGAGTCTCCTAATCAACATAAAGTAGATTTACACCAGATCCCAATCCAGCCCTCTTTCACTTCCTTTCTTATGATTTAAACTTGATTAGGAATCTATTGGAACACCAATATGTAACGTCTATCTTGGAGAGAAATGCACTCGTAAAGTATTTGAATCATTAATGGACGTGATGGCATACCTGACGAGCCACTTATAGACTCCAAAGCACTGAGAGAATCACATAGCACAGATACTGGGTGGGGACGCAAAGGGTAAGGCATAATTATTTAAACGCCTGCACTGTTTACTTGTTTGGAGAGGCCATTTGTGGTTAGGGCGATGTTGTTGGTAGGACTTGCATCGTCTACCCCTCTCTCTTGTGTTGGTATGATCAGTCTTCACCTGTTGTTTAGACGTTGTTAAAACTGAGTGTTTATTATTGCCACGCGTGGCGAGGGCCCGGTTTAACGAGTCAGTGGGATTTATTTTGGAACCAGGTGGTCGGTCGAATGATATATTCAGTGTGAGTTTATCACGTGTTGTGTGCCGTGTATCATATTATGTATAGTAAATATCATATTTATTCTTATTACGTGCATGCTCATCTAGAGTTTAATTTATTAAGTTCTATCTAAAGAAAACGGGTCAGCCGCTGTATCATTTAACCTCACAAGTTCCCTTATCAGTTTTTCGAGAGTGTTAGTAGCTCTGGGCTCGGGCAGGGCTATAACTGTTTATTTTCCTGGGTCACGTACATTTCCAAAACCCTACTCCAACTTTATTTCTGTTTATCACGAACAGGAGTTACGAGTTAAGCGAAGACGAGCTTAAAGGTGTGTTTTATTACCAGATACTTTAATAATTATAATTTTCCCCATAATCCTTGTTTGTTTCCAGTTTTGTCCTATAATTGGATTGGATTGTTTTTGAATATCTACAGCCACACACCCAAATATAAATAAACGCACAGTCCAAACTTGTATTAAGACACGAAGCACAACCGAAACACTAATTATTTGTCATAGTTTTTTTTTACAAAATGTATTCAACAAGCGCCTTCAGAATCAACTGATTATACCAGCACATAGCTTAAAAGCTAACTTATCTATTAAGGAAACAGAATACCCAGTAATTCGGCTATCACTTAATCATCTATATAAAAGAAGAGGCCCCATTTCAACAAACTAGATATTTCTTGGCTATGTCTGTATACAAACTGGCGTCTAAGTAGCTAGATACCCACCTCGGTGACGTAGTTAGCTAACGCACTAGTTTAGTGTTGAGCTAGACTGCTGAGAAGGGAAGATCGATGTTCGAGCCTCACTCGGGTGAACTAGGGGTGTCTTCCCTAAATGGGTTTCCAATCTCCCTCCACATAAAATGGTTTCAATTCCTCTATAACAACCTTCCCAATTCCTAGCCCGTTAGCATAATTAGTTCTTAAGCGTATGACCTGAATGGGTAGTAAGGCGTGGTGCTAAATAATACAAGTTAGGTAGATGTATGGCGTAAGTCTGTATTTAACTTGGTAGGTAAACACACCAATGAATCATATATAGTGTCAATATATATCTTATTTAATAGTTGTACACACCATCGACTGATGAATGGGGTCAGTACGTGTCTAACTTTGCAGGTAGAGGCACACTGACCTATTTATTATGCCCGTCCATGTCAAAATTAGCAGGTAGAAGCACCACTGACCATATTATTATGCCCGTCTGTGTCTAAATTAGCAGGTAGAGGCACACTGACCTATTTATTATGCCCGTCTATATCTAACTTAGCAGATAGAGGCACCACTAACCTATTTATTATGCCAGTCTATGTTTAACTTAGCAGATAGAGGCACCACTGACCTATTTATTATGCCAGTCTATGTCTAACTTAGCAGATAGAGGCACCACTAACCTATTTATTATGCCAGTCTATGTTTAACTTAGCAGGTAGAAGCACCACTGACCTATTTATTATGCCCGTCTGTGTCTAACTTAGCAGATAGAGGCACCATAACCTATTTATTATGCCAGTCTATGTTTAACTTAGCAGATAGAGGCACCACTGACCTATTTATTATGCCAGTCTATGTCTAACTTAGCAGATAGAGGCACCACTAACCTATTTATTATTCCCGTCTATGTCTAACTTAGCAGATAGAGGCACCACTAAACTATTTATTATGCCAGTCTATGTTTAACTTAGCAGATAGAGGCACCACTGACCTATTTATTATGCCAGTCTATGTTTAACTTAGCAGATAGAGGCACCACTAACCTATTTATTATGCCAGTCTATGTCTAACTTAGCAGATAGAGGCACCACTGACCTATTTATTATGCCGTCTATGTCTAACTTAGCAGATAGAGGCACACTAACCTATTTATTATGCCAGTCTATGTCTAACTTAGCAGATAGAGGCACACTAACTATTTATTATTGCCAGTCTATGTTTAACTTAGCAGATAGAGGCACCACTGACCTATTTATTATGCCAGTCTATGTTAACTTAGCAGTAGAGGCACCACTGACCTATTTATTATGCCAGTCTATGTCTAACTTAGCAGGTAGAGGCACCACTAAACTCATTTATTTTGTCTAGTTAACATTAGCAATAGAGTCAGCACTACCTATTTATTTATGCCAATCTTATGTTTAACTTAGCAATAGAGGCACCACTGACCTATTTATTATTCCCGTCTGTGTCTAACTTAGCAGGTAGAGGCACCACTAACCTATTTATTATGCCAGTCTATGTCTAACTTAGCAGGTAGAGGCACCACTGACCTATTTATTTTTTCCGTCTGTGTCTAACTTAGCAGGTAGAAGCAGCACCAAATCATTTATGGTGTTTGTCTCACATTAACGGATTATTACTAACTACAAGTTTCTAGATAATATTAAATATTATTTAAAAAAAGATTAGAGTTTAGAGTTAGAATTCCATAATGGATGTATTAAGGGTGTTATTCTCCCTAAATGGAAATGCACTGTATATTTTATTAAATTATATATCCCTCAAATTTACCTGATTAATATAATTACTATGTGCATATCCCGGACAATTACTAAATCACGGTAGGCTTGCTCGGAAAAAATCTTTTATTAATATTAGAAGGATGAAAACGCGGGCCAAATTGTGAATTTTTACAGTTTTTATAGCAAAGCAAATATTTTGCAAAAATAAATAAAATATTCCTCCTGTACATACATTTAATATCATTTTCTACGTATTAATCTCAACAGATCTTGGATATTTGCTATGGGAATAGTGACTGGCATTCGACCAGACCCTTCCTAAATTAACATAATTCGGTGATGTTATAGCAAAAGTTCTAGAACTGTAGAGAAAATGTATAAATATAAAATATTTAACCAAACATATCAAATGAAGCATTGCATTTATTCTGTCATAAAATTTGTTTTTCGTTAAAAAAAACGTAAAAATACTGATAATAGCTAACTTTCCCTCCCAACCCACCTTAAACAAATGAACTAACCTAAAAATGCACGTGGCTCAAAATTAACACCTTACAGAAATCTCTGATAAATAAATCATTTTCTCATTATATTAAAAAAAAAAGTAAACAAAAATAGTTAAGTTATAGTCAATGACATGGAGATTGAGGCTCGAATCCATATAAGATTGACTCTCTTAATTGTTTTCCATTCTCCCTCCAAGCAAATGCGGGTCCTCTAAATTTAACATTTCGGGTCCATAACCTACAAGTGTAATTATTACACATGAGTACAGCCTGAATAGGTAGTTGGATGAGGTGCTAAAAAAAACTACACTCAAATATGTTGAGTCAACACATCATAAAACAACGCTGAAAACTCCTAGTACATTATGAATCATAATGCATTACTCTGTATTTGAATGGACTGTACATCTAGTGACCTATAAATTTACTAAATTGAATTAAATCACGTAAAAATTAAGAAATAAAACTATTTAAATAAAATATTTGATGCAAAGCTCACACAGCTACGAAAAATTGCTCGAGGTAACATAAAAACTAGTTTAAACTTTTACTATTTATAGCAAATGTAAAGTAATATGTATAAATTCATGAGTGAGCTATACAGGTTGATCTAGTTTTTATATTAAACTACAGTAAAAATCTTCTCAGGTTGGTTATTTAGCATGTACAGTACAATCTGAAAGCATAAACATACACGGGCTTATATGTTATTCATAACATAAGTCACTGTTCAACTTAACCTGAGACAGTAACATCTGAAATGTATAATCCAATCACAAGTGATATGATTAAATTGGTAGGAAAATAGGACAAAACAGTAGTACACAAAATTGTAAATTTGGTTGTGATTAGAAACTCTACTTTAGTATTTAATCTGTAGTCGGCCTCAATTGTCTGCCAAGTAAATGTACAATTTTTAATTTAGTAAAAATTATTCATAAATTTGTTAATAAGAACCAAAATAGGTTTGTTATTTTAATGAGCAATACGTTGCTGAAAAAATAAAATAAACATAAACATAATTTTTTCGGTATTTATAATGCACTCTTGATATTTCAATGAGTTTATTTCTGCCTTGGTGTTGCATGGTCTAAGGCGTCACTCTCGCAATAGACAAGCCTGCAGATGACGGGGAAATCAAGGTTTGATCCTAGTCTGGTGTACTGAGGGTGGTTTATCTTAAACGGTTTTCCACTCACCCTTCATACAAATGTGGATAAACTTTGTCTGAATTCAACATATTCTCATTCTTAACACGTTTTAGTAAATAGGCGTATATCCTAAAAGGGTAGAAAGACGCTGTTTAAAAAAATATGTATGTATAACTGAGATTCAAAAGATGGCAAAAAAACTAAAATAATGGGGCTACCATCCCGTTAGGGTTAAATAAAGTGTAATTAATTTGTAGCAAAAGAGATACTGTAGAACTATTTCACAGAGCGTTCGTCAAACATAAAATCAATCGTCATTGATCGTGAAGCGAGTCATCCTCTTTTGGTTGTTCTGGGGTTCCACCTGCTCGATTTCGGTGGCTCAGCTATCTGGGTCAGGCTACACCGGCTGTACGGGACAAAGGGAAACAAGACATGAATAGAAGGTGCCACAGACAATGCCGATATTGCAATAAGGTATATCGTACACTCAAAGGGCATATGGTTTTTTGGGGAATTCCCCTGTTTATCTGGATAGGTCTTCTGCGCTCTTCATGATATTATGTAAGGTGTACAAAACAAAATGGCTCCCCCGACTAGGTTAGGTGATAATTTATACACTTAAAATGCTAAAATTATCTGCAACAATGGCTGAGATGTCTGATACTATATATATGAACCAACACCAACTCATACAGGCTATTTAATATATATAAGTTGGTACAGTTTTTAACACAAACACCACTACACCAATTGTGCTGAAATCTTGCATGGAAATAGCTTTGACATTCGGTTAACATACAGGCTATGTATTCTCCTTTTTAAATTCAAGATAATTGATGTTTTACAAGTATTTTGTCTTAAAACATGTGATCGATGTTGTATTCTTCTATAGAATGTATGATATTCTTTTTTTTATCTTACTTTATCGCCAAATCATGTGCAAACCAAAGAGTAGTTACAGAATACATGTAATCTTAAATTCCAAATAGGTATATAAAGTATTGTGATCATCAAAAATTCGAACACGAGATTATGATGATTATCGACGTTCCATGTCCACCCAAATTAGAAAAAATATTTATTTGCAGTGCCGTCTGTCTGTCCGTATGTCTCTCTCTACCTCGGAGTAGAGACTAAACTATTTTACCGATTGGGATAAAGCTTGGTATTTAGAGTTTTCATAGTGTTGCCCCAAGGGGTTTATGGAATTTTATATCTAACCCTAAAATTAAGGGTAGTTTCATTAAGGGCAAGATGAGAATAAATAAATTTTATCAAAGCTGGTGCTAACCATTTTGATTAAATTTCATTTCTAAATATTGATTAATATTAAAAACAAAATGGCAACTCTCAATTTTTCGTCAAAACGAATTCAAGGGTTCAGTACAAATATGTGAATTCCTTTTTTTTTTATCTTATCTCCGTAACTCTTTGAGCTATGAAATTACTTATCATCTCAAATATATAGGTTTATTTATAATAAAAATATTTGTTTATATTCATTTTTTGATAAAACCAAGAGTTTTAAAGCTATACGCCAATTAATATATTTTTTTAATCTTTCGAATCATTAAACAAATCTAACCCGAGATGTTGATGGATGTCAACGTTGATGATCTCCTGAACCCTAAAAGGGGTTTTTGCAATGCCGTATGTTTGCAGGTCTGTCTAACCCTAAAGTTAATAGTAGTTTACTAAAGGGCGAAAAGAGAAAATATCGATTTTCTCAAAATCTGCTCTAATTATTTTGATTAAAATTCGTGACTAGGCGTTGATTAATATTATAAACAAGATGGAGATTTTCATTTTCCTATAAAATTAAATTTTACGGTAATTCACAGAAGCGGAAATATCCATGTATCCCCAACTGTTTGAGATACTAAATAACTTATCATTGCAAAGTTATAGCACGTACCATTAAAAATTAAAAAAACAATATATGAAGTATATCTTTATAAAACCAATAGTTTCTGAGATATTGGCAAATATATTAAAACAATTTTGTGAGCTTTAGCTGTACTTAGATAATACTTAAGTGTCAGGCCATTAAATTATCTAATGCCATAGAGTATGTAGATAAGTAAGTCACTCAAAAAGTTGATGTTCTCTTTCCTTTAGCCTCTTAGGGGAAATTTTGTGCAGTAATGATCTTGATTTATCATATAATACTCAATGGTCAATATTTAACTTTTTTATTGGTCAACATTTATAAACGAGGAATTTAATAACAATAGGATGACCTGAAGATGTGCAACTCCTAATAACATTTTGAGAATTTTAATCGGAAATTGAAATTTTAATATTAAGTGTTGATCTCTGTGAACCCGATATCGATCTTATTTATTGGTCCAAATATACTAGTGAGGAATTTAAATATTTAAAAATGAAATTTTAAAATTTAAACCGGGAGTCAAAAATGTTTTACGTAAGTTTAGCGCAATTTGTGCTCGGGTTCGCTAGTGTATAGTACTTCGTTTCACTTATATTACGAGTTTTGAGCAAATATCTCCAATTTTAAACAATGGATCGAGAAAGTCTGTGCGGAGTTCCGTACTATTTATACTTTATTCATATTAGTAGGAAAATTGTGTTTATTTAACATGATAAAACTAACACATAAGAAATGTTCATAATCATATATAAAACTAGGAAAATGCTTCCATTATAAGGAAGCTTAAACTCCAGAAAAGACAAGGAAATTAATAAAATTTAAATCTTATGTAAATTTTGTGCTATAACAATGTAATTTCAATACCAAGAAACTTTGCTATGGAATATATGGATGCATGAAGATTTGCACCTAAAATTTTTTTTTGTTTTTTACTTTAACTATATTTAGGCTCTAATGCCTTGGGCTGCTTAGCTGCTGGTGTCGGTTACTTAAATATCCAGAAATATTATTATTTGCATTTTTATCACACCAAGCCTAGAATTGTGAAATTGAGCCTTTATTTATGATATATCCTTGGGGAAATGTGACTTTCATCTGTCAGTACAAGTGACATCGTTCTGTGTAGACCAGTGGCTGTGTTACACACGTTTATTTTACGACATGCAGGGGCGATTTGCGATTTTATTATTGGACCGCAAACTTGATCAGAGAGCGAACATCAGATTCTGCGTATTACTTGGAAAATCTGGAACGGAGACCTTTCAAATGATGCAGGCTTACGGCAATGAAGTTGTGAGCCTCCGGTGGTTTTGATTGGTACTTGCGCTACAGGAGGAGCAGAATATCAGTAAAAGATAAGAAAGGTCAAGGTGAACTTCCACGAGCACAGACCTGGGAATTGTGGACCGAGTGCGTGAGGAATTATCGGATGACTATTAAGGACATTTCTGACGTCGTCAATGTGTCATACGGATCAGTGATGGCAATCCTCACGTCCGTTTTCAACATGCACTGCATTGCCACCAAGCTCGTACCTATGTTTCTGACCCCAGAACAGAAGGAGCATCGTGCCAAATTCATTCAGGAATTCTGTCTACATGCCCTAGATGATCCAACCTTCATGTCGAGATTCATCACTGTGGACGAGAGTTGGAACTACTGTTACGACCCGGAGACCAAACAACAGTCTTAGCGGTGGAAAAGTCCCAGATCTCCTGGACCAAAGAAGGTGAGGCAGGTACAGGAGCGTGACCAAGTGCATGATTATCATTTTCTTCAACATTCGTGGGATGTCCACCGTGAATTCGTCCCTGAGGGTCAGACTGTCAACGCCGAGCTCTATTGTCATGTTCTGAGGCATTTGAGGGAGGACATTCAGAGAAAAAGACCAGAACTGTGGCGTACGGGCAAGTGGGTGCTCCAACATAACAACGCACCCGCACACCCAAGGATGAAAACGCGTGAGTTTATCGGTGCAACAACATGATATCACTCCTCACCCGTACTCACCGGATCTAGTTCTACGACTCGCAACACAGATCACTCCTAACCCGTATCACCAGATCTAGCTTCCTACGACTTCTGCAACAACATGATATCACTCCTCACCCCGTACTCACCGGATCTAGTTTCCTACGACTTCTGCAACAACATGATATCACTCCTACCCCCGTACTCACCAGATCTAGCTTCCTACGACTTCTGCAACAACATGATATCACTCCTTAACCCCCGTACTCACCAGATCTAGCTTCCTACGACTTCTGCAACAACATGATATCACTCCTCACCCCCGTACTCACCAGATTAGCTTCCTACGACTTCTCCTTCTTCCCGAATATTAAGTTAAAGCTCAATGGTTGCCGGTTAGACACCATGAATAATATTAAGCATGAATCGCAGGCGGTTTTGTGCAAGCTTCGAGACAAGGACTTCCAGGGAGTGAAAAAAGGTTTGGAATCATTATATCACTGCACAAGGGGACTACTTTGAAGGAGATAGTGGTCAAATTTTAATCAGTTAATTTATTTCCATTTTACAGAACGAGTCTTGAAACTTTTGATAGCCCTTTAACAACTGTTAATATCTCCATGACTGTCTTGTTATGAAAACTGAATAAATACTGCCTTTTCTCCCGTTCCCTACATCCCCAACTTAAGGCTGTTTAAGAAAGTTTTAAATTGACTTTAGAGATTGATTATTTTTGTTAGTACCTAAATACATCCAGGCCAACATTCTTGACAAATAAATATTGTTTTAAAATAAACATACATGCTTACATTTCTAAGTAATTTCGTTAAAATAATTTAAAATGTTTATTGAAGCTCATTGATATTCTATCAATAAATTATTAAATCAAGAAATATTGTGGTATACTTATTTATTCATGAAACTGTTAAAGAAGATCCCCTTACATGTGTGCTTTAGAACGAAAGTTTATTATTACAAAAATACAAAAGATTAATAAAGAAAAACAATTTTTACCACCGCGTCTTGATACACTTTCAGGCTACACGCTTATGTACTAATTACGCAAGTGGTTTTATGGCTGAGGAAGGTTAAATTATAGGGAATCATACCACATTTGCATGAAGGAAGAGTGGAAAATAATTTTGGAAAATACATTCTCAGCACGTCTGTCCAGGATTTGAACCTCAATCTTCCAGTCATCAGCAGTGTAGTCTACTGCGAGAGTAGTGCCTTAGATCATGCGACCACCAAATTGGACAAGAAAAGTTGAAAAAATAATTCAAAGCTTGTATGATCACCTTAAGTCGGTAGAAGCACTAAAGCTAAAGAGAGGTAGAAAATAGCCTTTGTGGATCTTTTATCACTATTAGTATGTAAATAAGGATGATTATGAATGTTTGGATTAAACCAACCAGCATTAGCGTTGAGAGGGGATCGGAAAGCCACAGCGATAGATCTCATGTGTAAAGCCACTCCCAGTGAACCCATAAAAGTTTCGATCCTTGACCTTTCTATCAATCTTACTCATCCCAATTCCTATAGCGTAGTCAAATGCGTGTGGACAGTAAAGATGGTGGGAAAAAACCAACCTAAAACTCAACGTGTAGAAAATATAAAATTAAATAATTTGTTCTTTGAATTCAGCATGTGAGGCAAAACAACATGTAAGTTCACTAAGGCTAGTGTTATACTATTAAATGGAAGAGAGCTGCCTTAAATATGAAAGGCGAGTATCTTTCAAAAACTGTTTCTGTTACGTATGCTCTCAAAAACTGTTTATTTTTAGCGTTTGGATTCTAAAAGCCAATCTTCTATTCCTTCCACAGCCCCTACTACTCGTCACCTTATTATTACACATTCCTAAAGGGATTAGGAGGTTCATTCACGGACTCTTTTGTGAACGGATATATTTTAAGTGGGGCTTTAGGGAAGCGCTTTGTATTTTTGTAATTGTGTGAATCTTCAAGTGGTAGCATTTTAATTTTTTTCTGAAAAAATAGTGAATATGTGGTAGACTGCAAATTATTATGTGTCCTGTTTAAAACCTATCCTCCATCAAGAGGTTTTACATTTTGAGCTTCAAGCGATGAATCAACTGTGAATTTTAATGAATACTTACATTTTGTAAATATGGAAGTAACATTAGGTTCTTACAAGTAAGTTATTTTTATCACATTAAGAAAATATGATTGAACTTGGATTTGAATATTTCTGATTTTTAAAATAAATCCTTATATTTCTAAGAGATTTATTAGTCAAGCATAATAAATAACTAATCCATAGGTACCATGACTTAAAGACATAAAGTAAATTGATTACATATTATATATGCCTGTATATATTTAAATTTATTAACTTGATGGCATTAGGAACTTGGAAGTTCATTTCCACACTTATAAAATTTACGTCACCTATCCCTAGCCTGAGCGTGTTCTATTCAGTCCACCTCATTACACCCTATCTCTTTCAGGTCCACTCTAATACTATCCTCCCTCCCGTCTGTGTCTGGCTAGGTTTTGGGTTTGCCAGTCATTGCTCTGCATATGGTTGTATATTCTCTTATTTGCGCTGCATGTCGTGCCCACAATAATCTACGAGACTCAATTATCCTAATAAAGTCTTGCTATGAGTACGGTTGTCAACTCGCGTTTCCTTTATTCCACCTTAAACATTGTCCTCCTAACAGCCAAACTTATTACGTAACAAACAACCTGTTGGCTTCTTGAGGAAGGAAGTAGAAGTTAGCTTGGTAGACATTAGTAGCACAAAGGTTACAGTGAATGGCAGTTCACATTGTTTGATATTACTAGGAACCAAGTTTTGCTATCCTAAAAAGCCATAAGAATTATCTTAAATATATACAGCCTAAATGACTTTGAAAATTGCCTTAAAAAAATCACCATCAAAATTAGAATAAGATATAATACCCTTAGTACAAGAAAGATAATCAAAAAGTTCTAATAATCTTTTTTGTCAAATACAAAAATAAATTTAGCCCTAATAAAACACATCAAACTTAATATTTAGCTAAAAAAAATTGGCCCTAGGCTGAATGTAAATTTATTAATTTTCATTAAAATAGCCTTTTGCATTATATGCTAAGGTGTTTAGAGATGAATTACTATATCATGTGCACTTTTAATATTATTATTATTAATTATACTGTGTATTTTTTGCACCACGTTTTACTACTTTTTTAGGCAATACGCATATGCACTAATTGCTCTAATGAGTTAAGGAATAGGAGGTTTCAATTTAGAGGAAGAATACCCTCATTTACGTGGAAGTAGGGTGGAACATCATTTTGGAAAAACCACTCTCAGTAGACCCGACCGGGATTCAAACCATGATATCCCTGTCATTGACAGGCTGGCATTATGTGTTAAATTTTTGTAAGATTTTCTCCATGGCCGTATGGTCTAAGGCATCAATCTTGAAATAGACTATACGACCAGTAATGGAGAGGTTGTAGTTTGATTTCCGGTCGGGTGTACTGATGGTTGTATTTTCTAAATGTTTCTCCAATATTCCTCCACGCAAATGTGGGTACACTTCCTATAAATATAATCTTCCTTATTCGTAATTAGTAGAATACATATGCGTATAACCCGAAGAAGTATTAAGTAAGATGCAGTGCTAAGAAAAACATAGATGAGTAACCAACCACCCCAACTGTATACAGAGCCAACTTGGTCATATCTTGGCGCCACCAATCACAAGCTAAATACGTATAAATACTTGTCGTCACACCTTGCAACCTTTATAATTGTTTACCTGGAAATCTGATTAAACCTTTGTTTGTGTATATAATAAATGTACATGGCTATTCATATAAATAATATATATAGCCACAGTAATCGAGCCCATAAATATATATAACTAGCTAACCCGACAGACGTCGTTCTGTCAAACGCTATTGGACTGTGGCAGTCCCACAAACTTATCTTTTCTGGTCAAGTTCTGGTGATGGCGCAGTTTATAAAGTGCACATGTCGTGATGACATCTTTAGTTTTCAGTAATGGTCACCATGACAGATAAGTTTGTGATACTATACAGTCAAAAATGTGTAATTTAAACAAAAAATTGAATATAAACGTATTTCAGAGTGATCACTTTATTTATTTACTATCAAATAATTACCGTGGAATAAACAATAAATTTGCATAATGTTAATATACTTTTCTATGTATTTTTAATGTCATAATCATAAAAAACAACTACTTACAAAATTCAGTTTTCTATTTCGTACACTGCAATACTTTAGTAATATTGTGTTAAATGATATTTTCATTGTAATGCTTTATGGTACACGATATTTTTTGTTTGATTACCTGGCGCGTAAACAAACAAAGCTGATGGTTTTCCAACACGGGAACAGGCAACATACAATTGGCCATGCGAGAAATATGGGTTTTCAAGATTAATGCCGCAAACACTCAATGACTACCCCTGGGATTTATTTATGGTCATAGCGAAAGCAAGCCGCACTGGAAACTGCAGTCGTTTACATTCAAATGGTATGTCAGTCGGAATCATTGGGATGTGTGGTATCAAAACGTCTTCTCCTTTATACTTTCCCTTTAGAATAGTTGCTTCGATCACGTTGTTTAGTAATTTTTTCACCACTAGCCGTGTGCCGTTACAAAGACGCGGTTGGTTGATATTTCGTAACATTATGATCACCGATCCGACCTTTAATTGAAGATTGTGAGGCGGCAATCCTGGCAAATCCAGCGAGTTCCAAAAATTCGGGTGGATAGTTGACGACATACTCTTGGTTAGTATAGGAATCAACTGATTTGTATGTCCTTAATTCACCGGCAATTTCATTTTGAATTTTGATATTTAATTCATTTACATCCATGTTTTTGGGAGCCAATATAGCTCGTTCGCTCAACCAAATATGATCTCTGTAATTTTTAGCAACGTTTGGGAACACCTTTTGAATGAGTTCGGTTTTTGAATCAGTAAACTGACAAAAATTGTCAGGAAAGGTAACGCAGCCAGTGAAAAAGTCTAAAGCGAAGTTGCCATCACCTATGTCAATGAGTTGTTTTGAAAATATTTCTCTAGATCGATGATTTTGCAACTCGACACGCATATTCTTGCTTAAATTTAGTTTTTTTACGTGTTTCCACAAAACGGAGGACTTTAAACATGCATTAAGTTCATCAGCTGGCGTTGACCGTGGAATCACTGGCAATGTTTGACGAAAATCTCCTGCTAACAAAATCATCGCACCACCAAATCGGTTTTGGTTGTTCCGCAGATCTTGCATGGTTCGGTCTAATGCCTCCAAAGACTTTTTATGTGCCATCGTGCATTCATCCCACACTATCAATTTACATTGCTGCAAAACCTTTGTCATTGCATAGTTCTTCGAAATGTTGCAGATCGGAGTTTCGTTGCTTTGCATATTCAACGGCAATTTTAGCGCTGAATGGGCTGTTCAACCGCCTTCCAACAATGTAGCTGCAATGCCTGATGAAGCACGTGCGAGTGCAATTTCATTGTGTGAGCGAATTGTTGCTAAAATCAAAGAAATCAAAAAAGTTTTTCCTGTACCACCGGGAGCGTCTAAGAAGTAAATCCCTCCAGTTCCATCATGTACAACTTTCATAAGAGTATCAAATACATACTTTTGTTGTTGGTTCAACAGCGGAAGATTTATTCGAACTGATTCTCTTAAAGCATCGAGATCGTACAATTTTTCTCGTTTCAACTCTTGATTAAAAGCGTCGTGCATCGGGCGATTGGGCGCGGCCATGCCTAATTGAGATAATACTTTGTTTGTCATCATCAAGCACATGTCCTCAATTGATATTAACGCTTCGTTGTAAATTTCTTCACTGACTTGTAAATTTGGATTTCCTGTTCTAATGCGCATTTGATGCAAGATATCGTCACACATATCATCTTCGTATTTGATCCATAAATCAATTGGTTTTGATGGGAAACATGTTGATATAATTATAGAAAACAATGTTCGTATTTTATGAGCTTGTGAAGAAATTATAGCATCTTTGAGAGTTTGATCCCACTGAGCGTCATTTTCTAATAGTTGCAAACGTTGACAGGCCTCTCTGTAAGAGCCACACAATTTACCATTAACAGTTCGTAAATGTTGGAATGATGTTGGGCCTCGAACATTGACTAATAGCAATCGCATATAAAAACACTCATCATTGCTTGGATAGACTGAATAAATTCGACCTATTGCATTGGTGGAATATACATTTGGGTAACCTGGAACGGGTTTTCCTTGTTTCCGTGGTTGAAATTTCTTTGAGGATTGATTCCAAGTATAATATTTTGGCAATTCGGAGTATAGCAGTGTTCGGGTGAAATCATCATTCTGACACATTTCAAAAAAAACAGGTCAAGGTTGTAGATGGTGGTTGAACAGCTCGTTGTAATGCGTTCTGTGCCGTGAAATATACTCTTTGACCATTTTCTAAGTGTATGGCTAAGTGAACAACAGTGGGGTGTCTTTCATGAATGGGAAAAGAAAAAATGCGCCAAATTGCTCCATTACTGCTAACATACCAAACCATTTGGTATTGGGTAACTTCGTCATTGTAATTCTCTGCACCAACTCCAATCACAGCCATGTCACTTCCTTTGGTTACATATTTACAAATATATTTGATAGATTTAACGGAATGGCAAGATTCAACATTGATGTGCGCCTTGAAAGTCTTTGATAGTATCGGTGAATATGGAACAATCCAACGATTATCAATTTCAATGTCTTGTTTATTAACTTTGACAATTGTTGATCTTCCGTTGTCTGCAGTCGATCGGCGACGATACAGTGGATAACCATCATTTCCGGTAATTGTTTCTGCTAGTAATGCCCGTGGATAACGCTTCGAACATTTACCATCCACCATACACGGTGAATTTTGATTAAGTGTTCCACAGGGACCATGAATCATGTTTTTAATAACTACTTCATGCAAGCCTGGATCTACTTGTACATCAGGGATTTCAGCTGATATCACTTCATCAATTTCATTTGGTCTTATCTTCTCAACCAACCAAATCAGAATATGTGCATGAGGCAATCCACGTTTCTGCCACTCCACAGTATACATCCAGCAGCGCGCCTCGCCAAACACGCTATGTTTCACAATGAAATCCATTAAAGATTTCAACTTTTGTTTGAAGACTCTTGCCGTAATGTCAGGGCGATCAATGGGTGATTGACCAGGGAATAACTCAAGTTTGATTTCTATCCACTGCGGATTGCACGTGAATGTGATAAATAAATCTGCTGTGCCATAATGACGAACATACGACATGGCATCTTGAGCATATTCATGCATATGTCGAGGACTTCCGATGTATGTTGCTGGAAGAATTGTCATCCGGCCGACATTATCTGCATTTCCATCAGTATTAATCGCATCTCGAAGGTGAATATACTCTTCAGAACGGAGTTTGGTCTGGTTCAACCTGATGAATGTCAATTGCTCTGTTTCAATTTTGACATACATATCAACAGCATATTGGTGAAATAATCACCGACATTTCAAGATGTGATTGTCTTCATTTTCACGAACCATCAGACGGTATGAATAATAGTTCATTGAACTGACTTTTTATTTGATTTCGGCACCTGTAAATAAATTATTGTTTTAATGACAGTGATTGAACTTGCATATGATATATGTAATAGCTGATACAAAATCTCCATTGCTAAACCAAATGTTTAATTACCTGTAAGGGGATTTATCATCTTGATTGAAAAGTGATAACCATCTTCACCTTGCCAAAACATGATGGGATATTGTAGCGCATCATATGAGCGGTGTGTTTCATACACACGCTGTAACTGATCATTCCGGCGATGTAAAACAATATCACGGGTTTCCAAATTTTCTCCAACTATAACAATGGCAACTTCATCCATTGTTGGTGCATTGAAACGTCTTGCATGTTTGCCCACAGGAGTTTTATCAGCTTTGATTACAATTTTGTGATTATCATATGGCATGAGATCCAGTGCAGTTTTGAACAATGTAATCAACTGATTGTGTTGATGAAAGAAAGTTTGTAATTCTTCTACCATAGACCTCTTCATTGAACTGTTACGTGCACAACGCAGATCAATTTCTTGTGTTGAATTGCCTATGAAATAAATTTGCAGGAATTTGTATTCGCCATCTGACACCGGCAACCGTGAGCCAGCTCGATGATATATTTGTCCTTGTATCTGTGAATTAAAAAGACAGGTTTATTATTTTTGTTACAAAAACTATAAAATAAAATAAACAAAGCAATACGGGGGATAAGTCTGTTTGTTATATATTACCTTGAAAGTTGGCATGAAGTTGTCCCGAAATAGATTTGTTGCCCCAAATGAAGTCATTTAGAAGCAGTTGTTATATTTTTGGATATTAGTAAGGAAATGTATTGAATCCGTTCCTGTTCCTGAAACCAATGAGTACAATGGCTCTGGTGGTGGAACCAATGGCACTAATTTCACTTTGCTATTTGCACAACACAATCCAACGGCTTCATTTTTGTATTTCAATGCCTTACAATGTGGGCAAACTGAGTTCATAGATCCAATAGCAACGCATTGGTGGGTACTGTAGTCAATTGAAACATTGTAACTGAAAGCAGCTCGTTTCAAACCTGCAAGATCATTAGCTGAATGACGTGCTGCACGGGTTTGGGATATCCGAATCCTTTCAATTTCATTTCGCTCTTCACGTTGCTGTGTAGTCCGATTAGACTGAAAATTTGCTTGTTTTCTAGCATTTAGAGTTCTTCGACCCAAATTGCTCCGCCCGCGTCATATAGGCGGCATGAGTCTTGAACTGAGTATAAATGGAAACACACACACAAAATAAACCAATCAACCAAAGATAAATCGAAGAACTTGTTTGTCAATTGAGAAGCGAAGATTTAAAAACAACCAAGAAAATAACACGCACTAATTGAGAATCTACTGAAAAACTGTCAAAGTCAAACTGTATATTGTAGAAAGAGAAATTATCAAATCTACGGATGCATTCAAGTAGTTTAAATTAATTTTAAGGTTAAGTTCATAATTATAAAGTTACTAATTAAATTTCAAAAGTTTTTCTTTATATTATGGTTTGGTACTCTTTTGTTTTATTTGCATAAAATGAAACAATAAGTAAATGTGTTGATTGAGAAGCGAAGATTTAAAAACAACCAAGAAAATAACACGCACTAATTGAGAATCTACTGAAAAACTGTCAGTCAAATTGTATAAAGTGTCAAATCTACGGATGCATTCAAGTAGTTTATATTAATTTTAAGGTTAAGTTCATAATTATAAAGTTACTAATTAAATTTCAAGAGTTTTTCTTTATATTATGGTTTGGTACTCTTTAGTTTTATTTAAATAAAATGAAACAATAAGTGAATGTGTTGATTGAGAAGCGAAGATTTAAAAACAACCAAGAAAATAACACGATTTAAAAACAACCAAGAAAATAATACGCACTAATTGAGAATCTACTGAAAAACTGTCAAAGTCAAACTGTATAGCGTAGAAAGAGAAAGTGTCAAATCTACGGATGCATTTAAAGTTACTAATTAAATTTCAAATGTTTCTTCTTTATATTATGGTTTGGTACTCTTGTTTTATTTGAATAAAACGAAACAGTAATTAAATGAATTGAAAGTCGATTTTAGGGTGTCTGAGATCGATTCACTTAATCGATTCATTGCTCAAATCGATCTTCATGACCCAAAAAAATCGATTCTTCTATTAATCAATCTCAGTTCGCCATCCCTAGAATTGACAGCTAGGAACAGTTTGAATGGGAAAAAGAAAAATGTGGTTTTTACTTTTTTTAATGCAATTTTTCCTATTTTAACTAGCTAACCCGACAGACGTCGTTCTGTCAAACGCTATTGGACTGTGGCAGTCCCACAAACTTATCTTTTCTGGTCAAGTTCTGGTGATGGCGCAGTTTATAAAGTGCACATGTCGTGATGACATCTTTAGTTTTCAGTAATGGTCACCATGACAGATAAGTTTGTGATACTATACAGTCAAAAATGTGTAATTTAAACAAAAAATTGAATATAAACGTATTTCAGAGTGATCACTTTATTTATTTACTATCAAATAATTACCGTGGAATAAACAATAAATTTGCATAATGTTAATATACTTTTCTATGTATTTTTAATGTCATAATCATAAAAAACAACTACTTACAAAATTCAGTTTTCTATTTCGTACACTGCAATACTTTAGTAATATTGTGTTAAATGATATTTTCATTGTAATGCTTTATGGTACACGATATTTTTTGTTTGATTACCTGGCGCGTAAACAAACAAAGCTGATGGTTTTCCAACACGGGAACAGGCAACATACAATTGGCCATGCGAGAAATATGGGTTTTCAAGATTAATGCCGCAAACACTCAATGACTACCCCTGGGATTTATTTATGGTCATAGCGAAAGCAAGCCGCACTGGAAACTGCAGTCGTTTACATTCAAATGGTATGTCAGTCGGAATCATTGGGATGTGTGGTATCAAAACGTCTTCTCCTTTATACTTTCCCTTTAGAATAGTTGCTTCGATCACGTTGTTTAGTAATTTTTTTCACCACTAGCCGTGTGCCGTTACAAAGACGCGGTTGGTTGATATTTCGTAACATTATGATCACCGATCCGACCTTTAATTGAAGATTGTGAGGCGGCAATCCTGGCAAATCCAGCGAGTTCCAAAAATTCGGGTGGATAGTTGACGACATCTCTTGGTTAGTATAGGAATCAACTGATTTGTATGTCCTAATTCACCGGCAATTTCATTTTGAATTTTGAATATTTAATTCATTTACATCCATGTTTTTGGGAGCCAATATAGCTCGTTCGCTCAACCAAATATGATCTCTGTAATTTTTAGCAACGTTTGGGAACACCTTTTGAATGAGTTCGGTTTTTGAATCAGTAAACTGACAAAAATTGTCAGGAAAGGTAACGCAGCCAGTGAAAAAGTCTAAAGCGAAGTTGCCATCACCTATGTCAATGAGTTGTTTTTGAAAATATTTCTCTAGATCGATGATTTTGCAACTCGACACGCATATTCTTGCTTAAATTTAGTTTTTTTACGTGTTTCCACAAAACGGAGGACTTTAAACATGCATTAAGTTCATCAGCTGGCGTTGACCGTGGAATCACTGGCAATGTTTGACGAAAATCTCCTGCTAACAAAATCATCGCACCACCAAATCGGTTTTGGTTGTTCCGCAGATCTTGCATGGTTCGGTCTAATGCCTCCAAAGACTTTTTATGTGCCATCGTGCATTCATCCCACACTATCAATTTACATTGCTGCAAAACCTTTGTCATTGCATAGTTCTTCGAAATGTTGCAGATCGGAGTTTCGTTGCTTTGCATATTCAACGGCAATTTTAGCGCTGAATGGGCTGTTCAACCGCCTTCCAACAATGTAGCTGCAATGCCTGATGAAGCACGTGCGAGTGCAATTTCATTGTGTGAGCGAATTGTTGCTAAAATCAAAGAAATCAAAAAAGTTTTTCCTGTACCACCGGGAGCGTCTAAGAAGTAAATCCCTCCAGTTCCATCATGTACAACTTTCATAAGAGTATCAAATACATACTTTTGTTGTTGGTTCAACAGCGGAAGATTTATTCGAACTGATTCTCTTAAAGCATCGAGATCGTACAATTTTTCTCGTTTCAACTCTTGATTAAAAGCGTCGTGCATCGGGGATTGGGCGCGGCCATGCCTAATTGAGATAATACTTTGTTTGTCATCATCAAGCACATGTCCTCAATTGATATTAACGCCTTCGTTGTAAATTTCTTCACTGACTTGTAAATTTGGATTTCCTGTTCTAATGCGCATTTGATGCAAGATATCGTCACACATATCATCTTCGTATTTGATCCATAAATCAATTGGTTTTGATGGGAAACATGTTGATATAATTATAGAAAACAATGTTCGTATTTATGAGCTTGTGAAGAAATTATAGCATCTTTGAGAGTTTGATCCCACTGAGCGTCATTTTCTAATAGTTGCAAACGTTGACAGGCCTCTCTGTAAGAGCCACACAATTTACCATTAACAGTTCGTAAATGTTGGAATGATGTTGGGCCTCGAACATTGACTAATAGCAATCGCATATAAAAACACTCATCATTGCTTGGATAGACTGAATAAATTCGACCTATTGCATTGGTGGAATATACATTTGGGTAACCTGGAACGGGTTTTCCTTGTTTCCGTGGTTGAAATTTCTTTGAGGATTGATTCCAAGTATAATATTTTGGCAATTCGGAGTATAGCAGTGTTCGGGTGAAATCATCATTCTGACACATTTCAAAAAAACAGGTCAAGGTTGTAGATGGTGGTTGAACAGCTCGTTGTAATGCGTTCTGTGCCGTGAAATATACTCTTTGACCATTTTCTAAGTGTATGGCTAAGTGAACAACAGTGGGGTGTCTTTCATGAATGGGAAAAGAAAAAATGCGCCAAATTGCTCCATTACTGCTAACATACCAAACCATTTGGTATTGGGTAACTTCGTCATTGTAATTCTCTGCACCAACTCCAATCACAGCCATGTCACTTCCTTTGGTTACATATTTACAAATATATTTGATAGATTTAACGGAATGGCAAGATTCAACATTGATGTGCGCCTTGAAAGTCTTTGATAGTATCGGTGAATATGGAACAATCCAACGATTATCAATTTCAATGTCTTGTTTATTAACTTTGACAATTGTTGATCTTCCGTTGTCTGCAGTCGATCGGCGACGATACAGTGGATAACCATCATTTCCGGTAATTGTTTCTGCTAGTAATGCCCGTGGATAACGCTTCGAACATTTACCATCCACCATACACGGTGAATTTTGATTAAGTGTTCCACAGGGACCATGAATCATGTTTTTAATAACTACTTCATGCAAGCCTGGATCTACTTGTACATCAGGGATTTCAGCTGATATCACTTCATCAATTTCATTTGGTCTTATCTTCTCAACCAACCAAATCAGAATATGTGCATGAGGCAATCCACGTTTCTGCCACTCCACAGTATACATCCAGCAGCGCGCCTCGCCAAACACGCTATGTTTCACAATGAAATCCATTAAAGATTTCAACTTTTGTTTGAAGACTCTTGCCGTAATGTCAGGGCGATCAATGGGTGATTGACCAGGGAATAACTCAAGTTTGATTTCTATCCACTGCGGATTGCACGTGAATGTGATAAATAAATCTGCTGTGCCATAATGACGAACATACGACATGGCATCTTGAGCATATTCATGCATATGTCGAGGACTTCCGATGTATGTTGCTGGAAGAATTGTCATCCGGCCGACATTATCTGCATTTCCATCAGTATTAATCGCATCTCGAAGGTGAATATACTCTTCAGAACGGAGTTTGGTCTGGTTCAACCTGATGAATGTCAATTGCTCTGTTTCAATTTTGACATACATATCAACAGCATATTGGTGAAATAATCACCGACATTTCAAGATGTGATTGTCTTCATTTTCACGAACCATCAGACGGTATGAATAATAGTTCATTGAACTGACTTTTTATTTGATTTCGGCACCTGTAAATAAATTATTGTTTTAATGACAGTGATTGAACTTGCATATGATATATGTAATAGCTGATACAAAATCTCCATTGCTAAACCAAATGTTTAATTACCTGTAAGGGGATTTATCATCTTGATTGAAAAGTGATAACCATCTTCACCTTGCCAAAACATGATGGGATATTGTAGCGCATCATATGAGCGGTGTGTTTCATACACACGCTGTAACTGATCATTCCGGCGATGTAAAACAATATCACGGGTTTCCAAATTTTCTCCAACTATAACAATGGCAACTTCATCCATTGTTGGTGCATTGAAACGTCTTGCATGTTTGCCCACAGGAGTTTTATCAGCTTTGATTACAATTTTGTGATTATCATATGGCATGAGATCCAGTGCAGTTTTGAACAATGTAATCAACTGATTGTGTTGATGAAAGAAAGTTTGTAATTCTTCTACCATAGACCTCTTCATTGAACTGTTACGTGCACAACGCAGATCAATTTCTTGTGTTGAATTGCCTATGAAATAAATTTGCAGGAATTTGTATTCGCCATCTGACACCGGCAACCGTGAGCCAGCTCGATGATATATTTGTCCTTGTATCTGTGAATTAAAAAGACAGGTTTATTATTTTTGTTACAAAAACTATAAAATAAAATAAACAAAGCAATACGGGGGATAAGTCTGTTTGTTATATATTACCTTGAAAGTTGGCATGAAGTTGTCCCGAAATAGATTTGTTGCCCCAAATGAAGTCATTTAGAAGCAGTTGTTATATTTTTGGATATTAGTAAGGAAATGTATTGAATCCGTTCCTGTTCCTGAAACCAATGAGTACAATGGCTCTGGTGGTGGAACCAATGGCACTAATTTCACTTTGCTATTTGCACAACACAATCCAACGGCTTCATTTTTGTATTTCAATGCCTTACAATGTGGGCAAACTGAGTTCATAGATCCAATAGCAACGCATTGGTGGGTACTGTAGTCAATTGAAACATTGTAACTGAAAGCAGCTCGTTTCAAACCTGCAAGATCATTAGCTGAATGACGTGCTGCACGGGTTTGGATATCCGAATCCTTTCAATTTCATTTCGCTCTTCACGTTGCTGTGTAGTCCGATTAGACTGAAAATTTGCTTGTTTTCTAGCATTTAGAGTTCTTCGACCCAAATTGCTCCGCCCGCGTCATATAGGCGGCATGAGTCTTGAACTGAGTATAAATGGAAACACACACACAAAATAAACCAATCAACCAAAGATAAATCGAAGAACTTGTTTGTCAATTGAGAAGCGAAGATTTAAAAACAACCAAGAAAATAACACGCACTAATTGAGAATCTACTGAAAAACTGTCAAAGTCAAACTGTATATTGTAGAAAGAGAAATTATCAAATCTACGGATGCATTCAAGTAGTTTAAATTAATTTTAAGGTTAAGTTCATAATTATAAAGTTACTAATTAAATTTCAAAAGTTTTTCTTTATATTATGGTTTGGTACTCTTTTGTTTTATTTGCATAAAATGAAACAATAAGTAAATGTGTTGATTGAGAAGCGAAGATTTAAAAACAACCAAGAAAATAACACGCACTAATTGAGAATCTACTGAAAAACTGTCAGTCAAATTGTATAAAGTGTCAAATCTACGGATGCATTCAAGTAGTTTATATTAATTTTAAGGTTAAGTTCATAATTATAAAGTTACTAATTAAATTTCAAGAGTTTTTTCTTATATTATGGTTTGGTACTCTTTAGTTTTATTTAAATAAAATGAAACAATAAGTGAATGTGTTGATTGAGAAGCGAAGATTTAAAAACAACCAAGAAAATAACACGATTTAAAAACAACCAAGAAAATAATACGCACTAATTGAGAATCTACTGAAAAACTGTCAAAGTCAAACTGTATAGCGTAGAAAGAGAAAGTGTCAAATCTACGGATGCATTTAAAGTTACTAATTAAATTTCAAATGTTTCTTCTTTATATTATGGTTTGGTACTCTTGTTTTATTTGAATAAAACGAAACAGTAATTAAATGAATTGAAAGTCGATTTTAGGGTGTCTGAGATCGATTCACTTAATCGATTCATTGCTCAAATCGATCTTCATGACCCAAAAAAATCGATTCTTCTATTAATCAATCTCAGTTCGCCATCCCTAGAATTGACAGCTAGGAACAGTTTGAATGGGAAAAAGAAAAATGTGGTTTTTACTTTTTTTAATGCAATTTTTCCTATTTTTCTCTTCATAAGAACCTTCCTTGGACTTCAAAGAATATTAGGAAAAAAAATTAGCCGTATTGGTCCAGCCGTTCTCGAGTTTTGCGGTTAGCAACACATTCAGCCATCCATTTTTATATATAAGATATACAATTTATAAATATCTATTTTTTACGCTCACAATAATTTTTCTACGCCAGCGGTCGTGAGAAAGTATTATAAACTTGTTGTTATAATGGACTACTCCGTATTACTCGAGTTTTTGGTTATTCGGGCCAACCTTGGCCCCATTTGTTTCCTATGATTGGATCTCTGTTGTATAACTTATTATAAGGATGGTACTGTGCACAGAATGTTGTGTAATGTCTTACTACACTTTTTCTTGCACTATCTTGTATATTTAAATGCAGGCGTCACTGCCTCAACTCACCAACATCCTGCAGACCAATTGACAGTTCCAAACGCTCAAAACCACACAAAATTCTTGATCCCGTGCCAAACCCTATTATTATAATATACATATATCCTTTCCAGAGGCGTGTTGAGGAGTGTAGCAATGCTGTGCAAATTAAACTTGTGATTTCACATCATCCATCACCAAGAATGAGTGAAAATACATTCCAATCAGAGCAGGTCCTATGGTCAAATGGTAACAAAGGGGTTAGAACATATCAGAGGTACAGTTTTAACAAGATCTGATTACGAAGACAACTCTCTACGACACGACATTGATATTTTAGTGTGGTTAATCTATCTCAAAAACACTGTTAGATCGGTACAAGAAATAAAGTATTACACATTTTACAACCTGAATTGGTAATCACGAGGGTCAAAGCGCCAGATTTGTAATTGACTGGACTGCCCATGACTGAGAGGTCCAGGTGAATTTCTAGGATATTTGCACTGGAAATTGTTTTTAACATAAGATTTCTCACTTATCTCTTAACATCCTATACTCATGCTAATGCGGCTGTACTTCCTATGAGCAAACCTACCTCACTCTCAACCCATATATCAGGGGTTCTTAACATTTTTACGATTACAGAACCCCCAATAGATTTCACAATGTTTCCTTATGCCCCCTTGCCAGACTGTTGGGTACCAATATGACTTTAAAATAAATGTCAATAGATTGAATTTACTTTACAAATGCATATATTGGAACAGAACAGTTGAAAGAAACTTAAAAGTATGATATATTTATTAATAGAAAAATGACAAATGACAAATACACAATCCATATTGATAATAGTGATAGCTTACTATAATCTAGCAACGATTTCTTTTAACTATTCAGAGATCGAGTTCCATACCCCCACTGTTTGGTACCCACACCCCCGAAGAGGTATGGACACCCCTGGTTAAGAACCCATACCCTAGAATAATAAAGTAATTACCAATCCTTCTGTGGGTTCTATCCCCTCTGTTCTGCGTCTTACTGCCCATCCAGGTTATCCCAAATTTAAACTAATCTAGGAAGGTAGAATTGTAGCGTTTAATGCTATTAAGCTACAAAAGAAACTAAGTCCACAACTAAACAAGAACGAAACAAAACAAGTGTAGGCTTACCACCGCCCGATTATACTGTGTTGTGGCATCACGTCTCCAACCACACCTCCGCGCACTATAAACTGTGTTCTAAGACTAACTGAGTCGAGCGGGAGGCACCAGGCGTCGCTGGGAATGCCGGGAAAATGTGTGACGTATGTGCTAGAAAGAAACTCATGTTCTGTGGAAAGTTTTGGTCTAGGTGCTTCTCCATCATTCCCTTGCCTTCGAGTCGTTTTCTCTCTCTGTCATGTGATGTCTTTTCCTTTGTTTTTGCTTCCCCTTTCATCCCCTCTCTGAGCGAGTAAACGAGCGTATATATTGACGTGAGAGCTCAAGAACGTCACTCTTGTCTTGATTTACTCCGAGAACACATCTAGGTGTTCAGTATTAGAAAAGGTAAAAATTCCCTTTCGGACTATGTATTGCAAAATTATATTTCGGCCTAAACTTTATTTTTAAAATCTACAAATCAGTTAAAATGGAACTTAGAATTTTTTATGGTTGTTTGGCAAGCGTAGAGACCGTCTTTTGGGTCGCGTTCAGTAAATTGCTGTTATGAAATGAAACGAAATGATAACCTTTTTTAAATGTAAAATTTACGGTCTCTTCGACTTGAGAACATTTATTGTCAAAATCTAATACTTTAATGTTTTTCTTTGTTGTTGAGATAGATAGAAAACTTCGACTTGAGAACATTTATTGTCAAACTCTAATACTTTAATGTTTTTCTTTGTTGTTGAGATAGATAGAAAACTTAGACTTGAGAACATTTATTGTCAAACGCTAATAATTTAAGGTTTTTCTTTGTTGTTGAGATAGATAGAAAACTTAGACTTGGGAACATTTATTGCCAAACACTAATATTTTAAAGTCTTTTCTTTATTGTTGTACGAGACGTCTATTCTTTTGAGACAGATTGAAAACTTAAAGGATTATCAAAAGTTTAAAATATATTTATCCCCTTTGGATAATTTATGTAATTATCAAACCTTAACTTTCTAATATTAAATCTTTGTTACTATACAAGTTGAAAGTTTTAAATATATTTATCCCCTTTGGATAATTTATGTAATTATCAAACTTTAACTTTCTAATATTAAATCTTTGTTACTATACAAGTTGAAAGTTTTAAATATATTTATCCCCTTTGGATAATTTATGTAATTATCAAACTTTGACCTTTTTAATATTGTATCAAGTTGAGAAGCCTAATTTATATTTTTTGAAAACTTAAATCATTGTTGAATGTTTACTATATATATTTTTATTCACTTTTGGCAACATATTGTGATATCAAATTTTAATGACTTTTGCAGGCTTTACCTATTGTTATCAAATTTGAGGCATCGGCGTTATAATGGATAGCAAGTTTTTGGATTGTTAACTAATTCTAATAATTTTTCATGTATATTTCTTTTTCCCTTTTGGGATCATATCCTAATATCTTATTTATATATAAATAAAATAATCAAAGATATTGAAGCCTTTTCTTGTGTCGTAATGTTGACCTCTGGGAATTTCATCTAATTCCTTTTTTTATGAGAAAATCTGTTGAGTGGCTTCGGGATGACAGAATACAATGAACCATTATGGCCCATTTGTTTTGTATAGTCCTTCGGCTCCTCTTCAAATTTATGTTCCTTTTTTTTTACTTGTATATTGTTGCACACCAACCTTAGTTTCTGGGGTAAATTAAGGAGGTGCGCTACAGAATTATTAGAAAATGTAACACACACACGAGAAGGTGTCGTCACTTCTCATATCCCTAAATCTCACTACTGAGCTGCCACACGTAGATTATTTGCAAGGATTACCTTGAAACCATTCAGTTATAACTTATTTATATCGTTGGTTAGAGCATTTCATGAACGAGAAACTGTGACACGAACCAAAGGACCTCCTTAGAAAACCGTCTCATCTTTAATTATCATCATTCCTTGGCTGGACTATGACTCCCCGATATCACGCGGTTTGCACAGGATCATGTAGTCTTGTGAAAGTAAAACATTGATATTTATTCAGACCATTTTTTTTATTTTCTTACGACCTCTGTTGTTGGTTCCACCCGAACATAGTTCGTTATCTCTATGTTCTTTAGGGCGTGGGAATCAAAAGTTCGTTTGGGAAATATATATATAAGACCCGATCTAGGTAACAGAGAGAGCGCGGTGGTGATCTTTTCAGAAGGGTCATAATTATTCGGAAGCTCTGATATCCTGTCCTCGAAGTCTTGTCACATAGCAACTTTCCAAGGGTGCAGTATGTAAGTACTATACCAATCAACTTATTGTTATCTTGTATCATCACTATGTAATTGGTGTCTGGAATATACTGGAATTCACATTGGTACCATCTGATTGTTTGTGTCACCGCAGTGTCCAACTCCCATTATGGGTTAGTTCAACTAGGATTGAACCCATGATATGCCTCAAGCATAAAACCACGCTACCTCTTCCATTCTAGTTGAATGCACTAACCAAGGGTCGTACGAAAAAACTGAAATATTGAAGGAATTTGAATAGTGATTGTAATTATGAGGAGGAATAAATAATGTTGAGTTTTCTAGAGAACGAGTGTTGAAATTGTTATAAAAGTTGAGTGAGCGTATACATAAAGAGAGGTATTGTGGGAGATGGAAGTCAATAGTGTCTTTATGATGGTCATTGAGTGTAGAGTTCATCTTTTTTAAGTCGTGGTCAAGTTACTCTCTTCTAGTATGAGGAAATATGTTCACTTGATCGGAGATCAAATATAAATCTAGGACATGTGTTTTGGAGTCTTTGAAGTCTTTCTGAAAGATCAGCTGTCAGGTATTACACCACAATATTTGTTCCCCAGTTATTTGAGGTATTTAACGTCCCCTTTGTGCACTGTTGTGCAATCCTCCCTTTTTGCTAAGTTTCTATAAAAGTGTCATGATCTTTGGTGGAAAGTGATGTTATTTTTCCATTATGTTTCTGCAACAATGTATCTTTTCATTTCCCATATATTACGTGTTTTGAGTCATTGTGAATACATTTTTTGTATAAAGTAGCAGGAATGTATGTGCGATGCACCGTACCATTTATTTGAGTTTAGGGACACATGATACTTCAAGATCCATTATAATCTCGAGATCGTACATTTTTGCTATTAAAAACTAGGATTATAAACTACAACAGATAAAAATAAAACTTATTATCCTAAGATTAACCACCGGCAAGTTCTACAAGCTAATGTCATTTGTTTGTTTGCTGGCCAGTGGAGATACATTTTGCATTTCGGGGATTGTGTTTGATTTATCAAAATTCCGGGACAAATAATTGATTGCAAAATTCCTCTAAAGAAAAAGAAACATTTGAGTTCTTAAGAGCTATATTGGTAATAGTTTAAAATAATCATTGTCATATTTACAAATATAGTTGATTAAAGATTTTAATAGATAACATTTGGATTTTAAATTAAGTCATTTGTGGATTTTTGGGAGCGGTTTCTATGTATTGTCAGTGTAACTTTTTCTTAATTGTTTCTACACACCTGTAAGTTTACTAAGTAATTATATTTTTCTATAAACCTTTCATTGAATTGTGGGACGTTTATGCAATCATTGACTACCTTAGACGAAATACGAGGGTTCTCTAGAGCATGATGGTCATAGGACGTTTGGAACGCTTGTGAAAACTCTTGTTAATCCTACCTTGTGTGTTTGTTTACTTATGACTCACGTGTATGTGGCCAGTAAAGTGAAGTTTCGCTGTACTGACTGTAAGTATTGTGTTTAAATTTATTGTGAAGCTTCGCTCTTAAAAGTTACAATAGCCAAATGTAATGTTAGTTAATGTGGGAAAATGTGGTATCTTCTTGGTCCAAACTACCTTCCATTTACTTATTAAAGGCCACGCCAAACATCCCGCCTAGATTGTTACAAACGGGTCTCTTTTCAAGCAAATTAAACTTGTCAGTGTATTAAATTTATAGTTACGTGTCGATGTTACATGATTGAATTATTAACTAGAGTTGAAAAATGACTCCTCGACACAGGAATTTAATCCAAACATAATTTTTGTACCTTATTCAATATTTATGAAATGGACCCCTGTGAATGTTCCTAAGGGTGACGCCTCGGTAACCGGGAAATTGCTTCACAGACTTTCAGATCGAACACAGTATTTGATTCCTTGGTACATTATTTAAACATATGATTCACATCAAAATAAAGTAGAAGGATTCCAACAAAGCTATTTTTTTAACAACCCTATAGTTTGAATTTTACTAACATAAAAAAATCATCTGAAAATGTGACATCAGCTCAGTTTCAACGACTTTTTAAGCATATTTGTGGAGCTATAAGATTAGTAATTATGAAAAATGGATATAGATTTAACCTTCCTCTCAAAAACACATTCATATTTCATAGTCTCACATAAATATTTTAAAGATATTTGAGAACTAGAAACGAGCTTTCCTCTTACCTAGAGATAAGACTGTTCGTAGTTTTCTCCCCCCTCTTTCTTATTGGCATGGCAAAGGCTAGTTGTAGTTAAAGGGCGAAAAGGAGTATAAGCTTAAAAAAATATAGAAGTAGGCCCATAAATGACATGGACCATTGTATTTTAATTTATGTGACCTGACAGCTATTTATATTTTCTCGTTGAGCGAGGCGGCCTCCTTAATCGTTACCAAAGGATATTTCACCAAAATATATTTGTTTTAGTTTAATATACCTGTCAGTGAATCATATTGATACTGTACAGCCTTAACACTTTGTGTCAGCTTAGCTCCTATAGGTATTCTCTATTTTATTCTTCAGAGTACTCACTCTGGCCAATAAGCAGCAATGAAATGAACACAATTCATCAAAAATATATCCTGAAACTTTCTTGGATAAAAATATTTTATGAAAGAGCAGATTGATATATTATATATATATATATGGTCTTTAAAATGTTGATGATTGTATTTCAACTTGATGCATAAAAACGTAAGCAAAGTTTACTCTGGGCAGTTTTCCATTGGTCTTTTGTGTATATATAAACACAATACAGTCAGCAAATCGCAATAAAGAAGAGCTGAATATTTTTTTATTAGCTTCCGTTATTATAAAAACAGAACTATATTAAAATTAATCAGTTATAACTAGGTCATAAAGTTGATATTAATATAAAATCGTAATTTTTTGTTGTTCTTATTCAATTAAATCTGGTTGACTTTTGACCAATAATTTCCAAGATTTTACTTTTTATATTTTCATATTTTTTTTCGATTATTTTACACACTAAAAGAGTAATTTCTCGTCAAGTCATAAACTCATATAGTGAAATTTGAAATCTATTGAGCAATTTTTTTTTGTATATGTAACTATTTCCCTAATTTTGGTTTTAATTATTTTGTCAATCAGATCTCTATAGATGCCTATCTGTGAGCTAGAGATTCTACACAAAAATTGTTTGCATACTAAATTGCGCTTTGTGTGAATATATTAAATAATATCTTTAGAAGATTGTTTGTGTAAATCGTAGCTCTACACGCAATACAATTATTAAAAGGATTGTACATTTTTGTTTTTGAAGTGTTTATGTCTACTCATCAATGCTCCATGTTTATTTTTGTTTCCAAAAACAGGCCTGCCAACTGCCGATCACTATACTATGAGCAACCTTGTGGACAGACACTTACCATGCGAACCACAGCTGCCGGGCTCCTCAGAGCTGATCGCTGATATTAATGCACGGATCCGAAACGGGATGCAAGCGTGCGACAATCACTTTGGGGTAGAGGGGCAGGGGAGTGGGGGGAGATATGAGGGTGAGTTCCTTCTCTCAAACCCTGAATTGGCCGGAGGGCTAGAAACTGTGGTGGGGGTGTAAGGGTTGGAGGAAGGGGATGAATAATCTACACGTACTGTCCGGGACATGTTCCTCTGGTCATTACGAGACCTGGCTAGGGGGATGAAGAGCTCACGAGGGATGATAGGAGTGTTGCTTCCACCTTCATGGAACAGAGAGTTAAGGACCCCTTGGATATTGTAGACCTTAGAAAACAAAAGAGTGCTCAACGGTGACGATTGGGGAGGCCTCTTTGTAACTGTGAGGCTAAAGTTCAATTCTGACTGCATACATTATTGTAGTTTTTCTTCACACTCCGGGTAAATTCCAGTATGAAAGAAAGTAATAGTAATAAAAATAATTTCAATATTAACTTATTAATCATAAAAATTAACCATAGCTTTAATAAGGTTATTTTCTGGTTTAATCAAAATAATGTTTTGATTGAGGCAAGTCGATACAAAAAAATTGTGCACTGATCATTAATATTATCTACCAAAGTTATTTACATTATCTCTAAATAATAATATTAATAATACATGGCATGGCGTCTTACTGTCCATCCGGGCTATATGCTATTAACTCTATATAAGTAGAGGTGAAGTAGATATAATTTTGATTGAGTGTTTCCGCAATTGCGGTGGGGATATGTGAAAATCAATTAGAAAAAAATCTCATTTCAGACGGCCAGGGCTAGATCCTCGAGCTCTTCATTACAGGCTGCCAGGGCTAGATCCTCAAGCTCCTCATTACAGACGGCCAGGGCTAGATCCTCGAGCTCCTCGTTACAGACTGCCAGGGCTAGATCCTCAAGCTCCTCATTACAGACGGCCAGGGCTAGATCCTCGAGCTCCTCGTTACAGACGGCCAGGGCTAGATCCTCGAGCTCCTCATTACAGATGGCCAGGGCTATATCCTCAAGCTCCTCATTACAGACTGCCAGGGCTAGATCCTCGAGCTCCTCATTACAGACTGCCAGGGCTATATCCTCAAGCTCCTCATTACAGATGGCCAGGGCTAGATCCTCGAGCTCCTCATTACAGATGGCCAGGGCTAGATCCTCGAGCTCCTCATTACAGACTGCCAGGGCTAGATCCTCGAGCTCCTCATTACAGACTGCCAGGGCTAGATCCTCGAGCTCCTCATTACAGATGGCCAGGGCTAGATCCTCGAGCTCCTCATTACAGATGGCCAGGGCTAGATCCTCGAGCTCCTCATTACAGATGACCAGGGCTAGATCCTCGAGCTCCTCATTACAGATGGCCAGGGCTAGATCCTCGAGCTTCTCGTTACAGACGGCCAGGGCTAGATCGTCGAGCTCCTCATTACTAGCAAACCATTTCAGACAAGATTGACAACATTCGGTCAGTAATTTTTACCTTTAAGGTATCTTTCATGTCTTGATAAAAGTTATTATATGGTAATCTAAATAAATAAAATATTCCAAGCCTACTGTGGACTAATATACCAACCAGAATAGAATAGATCTTTATTAATAACTCTCTTCATTTCAAAAAATTGTAGATCAGTTGATAATGCTTATGTTCACGGAGTTAACGATCTATGGTTAAACTTCCAGCATGGCGGTTAGCGATTCCCTCCCTTTAACAACAAATATTTTGTGTACTCATTTGAGCTATAGAAATACTTACTAAATGTTTAGGGATGAGAATTTGTGGAATTTAGAGAAAATGTACACTCGTTTGTGTGGAGGGAGATTGGAAATTAATTTAGAAAACTCAGCCCTCACTAAAACTGGTTGGAATTTCTACCTCACTCTCCTCGTCATCGATAAACCGGAAAAGATTAGCTTTAGGCCTACGTTTAGTCCACGCGTCCACAATGCTGAATTAATATCCAGAGAACTAGTTATGTAGAATTTAGTGTTAAATAATTGTGTAGATTGTGTCTATAGAATTATTTTGGTCAAAATGTAATGGTAAAGCCCAAACAAAACATAATAACTGGCTCACTCCCTCGGTCACTCAGCCTAAAGGACGGAATTCAAACCGTTATTGTCCGTTTAGAAGCTGTTTGGCTCAAACCGTTGAAATAGGATTATACGCAACACGTTGCGTTCGACGCACCCGTTGACTTTAGTTACGGACCAGCCACAGTTATTAAAAAAAAAAATTGAAGTCGCTTACAGCAAAAGGGAATTAGCTCCGATTTGTCAAACATAGGTGAAACTGCACCAAATTTGATATTCTATTTATAATGTTTATATATTATTTATTATTACTACAATCGGGGCGTTTACCCCACTTTGACCTTTGACCTTTGACCTTTGATTCCAAAGTGGAGAGTCTGTGTAGTGTGATGATTACATAATGTTGTTGTCGCTCTCTGATTGGTTGTTACGTAATGTTGTTGTCGCTCTCTGATTGGTTGTTACGTAATGTTGTTGTCGCTCTCTGATTGGTTGTTACGTAATGTTGTTGTCGCTCGTTGATTGGCTGTTGGCTTTCCCTCTCCCTCCCCCTGAACCCTTCCTCTCCTCCTCACCCCCTGAACCACTCCCCTCACCATAAACCCCTTTCCAATGTTCCAAACATGTTGGTTCCTGTCCAAACTTGTTTTTTATACTTGGGTAGGATTGGGACGGGTGTTGAAGTTTATTTTTTATTTATTGGCCTGCAGTCCAAGGCATCGGGTGAGGGAGCACGAACATCTCCCGACGGCAGCGTAGCATAGAATGAGACCGGTTGGCAGCTGTTTGCTGGCCTTTTCCTTCCTTGGACAAGCAGCACGAACCTCTCCTTACATCGCCATGGCACAGAATGAACTAAGCTACACTGCTCCCTCGCTCTGCTGATGTGCCTTTCACTTGCCCTCACTCCCCCTCTTTTAAGGCATGTGTTGCAACACCCTATGTGGTAATGGGTTTTCCCGGTGTCGTAACCCGGCGCCAGTTTGGTGGCTCAACACGACAAGAATAGATCACGACCTTGAATGATGTCATAATCCACCCACCCCGCTTCCCCCTCATCGGTGTCGCAACCTCTACTCCACCCCTATCTGGTAATGGGTTTTCCCGGTGTCACGACTCGGTGCCAGTTTGGTAGCTCGACAAGACAAGAATAGATCACGACCATGAATGATGTCGTAATCCCTATGTGGTAATGGTTTTTTCCCACAAGCATTGACACAGATCTGGCCCTGGAATGTTCAGTTAGGGGCCTCTATCCCCCACCGCTAAAGTCTACTAAAACTGGTTGTATGGTATCGTTCGTAGACATGCGCGGATGTAGGTATCAGCCATGCACCGTTAATTAAAAATGTTCCGGCGCTGGAGACTAGTGACAATACACCTCTTTAAACTCCGACCTCCGCTGCCAGGGCTACAGGCACCTTTTTATGGCTAAACGCCTTTATATTAATTTTGATAGTGCGGTAGGGATGATTAAGAAAAGGTTCCGGAGGGAGAAATACCTAAAGTTAACGCGGCGAAGGATTCGATTTCCCCCTCCAGAATTAGATGAGCCGGACATTTAGAAGGTGAACACACAGGGGTTCGAACCTCGATATCTTTTACAAGGCTAATGTATGTTAGAACGGTCGTACTTTCTGCGCCCCACCATTTTGATGGTTGATCGGGTAGAATGTGTACCCGCATTTGCTTCAAACGTCAATCACCAGCCATCTAGTGACGCCTTATACCTTGCTACCATCGATGCAAGTATACAATGAATTGTGATGGTAGATAGCTACCCAAGGATAAAGTTAAAACAGCCGTTTTATTTAGATAGCTACTTATAACAAAAGAAAATATCATTTAATTTTCTCATGTGAGGAATGTCAGGCCTCCACCGTGGTTCAGATTCCACGTTAAACTTTAGGTCCTCCATTTAATCTCACAATCACCATACCATTACACACTAAATTAAGCACGTATAGCCAAAACGGATAGAAAGACGTGGTGCTAATAATAATATTTAGCTCGTACATTAATTCATAAGTAATATCGAATTTAATGTTCACAACTATATTTTGACGAGATAATATATAACAAACAAACAAAACACACACAGATAAACACTTTCTTTTATTATTATATATTCCTGTCCCATTTATATAGACGGGTGGCCCAGACCGCAAGAGAGAAAACATATATATGCAAGAATAATTTCAATATCGAGAATTATTTCAACCGCACCCAAACAAGATTCAAACCGAATCCTAGAGATGAACACGACAGGTGAGCACTGTCTCACCGAACTACAGTCCCCAACTAGAAAAGACACTATTTCTAATTTTACGTATTCATACGTCAAGACAAGTGATCTGCAGCAACCTATTTTGATATACTATCAATATCTATAAATATCAACTAAAATGTAATATTATATTATAAATGTTGGCTGAAAAATGTCTCTTTGTGGACTCTAAAACAGTTGATTTTCCACAGCTTGGAATATTTATTTACACAAATCAAAATTTTTACAAATATATCTCACACCATGAAAAGTATAACGTTTACGTTGAGGTAGAGTGGGAAACCATTTAGTGAGAACTACCAACAGTACACATCGGCAGGTGTTCAAATCCCCCAACTTCGTCCAACACAGATTCAAAACCCGATATCTTTCGCCGGGTGCTTCATGCCCAGTAGTTGCCAAACCCGAGAGAAGAATATGGTGTTTCAACCATTCTGTCCTTAAATACGTTGTGACAGAAAGGCGCTGGCAATATATACGTGACAGCTATACCGGAATAAAATATTAAAGAGCGCAGAAGTGAGCCCGCATTTGCGTAGAGGTGTAGCATGTCAATCAGAGAGATTGACACGGCTACAATCGAAGGTTAATATTTCAATAATTTACAAAAAAATAAGAACTTTTGATAAATACTGTGGCAGATATCTTAGAAGAGGATTAATAGTGTCATATTTATGAATAAATACTCAAACACATTCCGTGTAACAGTGGATGGTTCCTGATAATTTTCAAATGGACTGGCCATGCGGCCTGCAAGAAATAGTTTAAAGGACGTCTATATTACAATCTCTAATAAAACTAATAACTCAGTTTAAACAACATAATTAAAACATTTATATTTGGAGAGAAGATGCGTGTATATCGACTCACCCTATCAAGATGTTGTTGGATTTTGTCGCCTCGTGGTTGAAGAAAATCTACCAAACATGGCGGCCCGATCTCCGACACGCATGCTTACTATCTGTTAACAGAGGGAGACACGTGAGTTCGAACTACGAACCCTCTGCGTTCAAAGCGCTCCTGCCGGCAAGAGTGGGAAAAATAAACTTCCCCTTACCCCGCTTGCAGATTTCTACTTTCCCTTCCTATCTTCATACCTTTATTCTTTCTCTCTCATTCTCTGTTTATCATCCTGTTGTCTGTTCCGTTTGAGTTAGATTTTGAGAGCGTATATAAGCCCGAAACCTCAGTCACAAGTTACCGTATTATAATAACCCGGCGTTGAAGGGAGGACCTCTACAAGACCTCTACTAGACCTCTCGTCAAAAGGCCGCGCTGACCATGGAGCATGGATCGTCGGGTCCACCGCCGAAACGGCTTAAAGAAAAAAACTTCTACTAGACCTCTCGTCAAAAGGCAGCGCTGACCATGAAGTATGGGTCGTCAGATTCACCGCCGAAAATGGCCTGCAGGAAATACTTCTAACACTTAAGTAGTCTGACTTTGTCATTAAGTCCGTTGGACTTGAAATCTAGTTTATTGAAACTAACTAGTACATGTCTATTTAGACATGATTAATTCTCTTTGCATTGTATTTTAAAAAAGTCAATAATGACTTGTGTTTTATTTGTGTCGAAAGTGACCTTCTTTGTTTGATACGTTATTATGTGTCAAAATGACAGTAATCTAAATTTAAGTCTTGTTCACTTTTAAATAATTATGGGAAGTGTAATTATGACGCTATATAATTCGCAAGTCCCTCAGACGAGTGAATGTGTTTTGCTGCATCCATATGATGCAATCTTTAAAATTATAAGCCGTTTGCTTTCTTTGTGATTACGTCTTAGTTATGAGATTTGCTGAACTCCACAATTTCAATTTAACCGTTGAGTTCCTTTTTATGACGCCGTGGACGTCTTGTTCATTTGGGTTATATAATTGTCAATGTGTGTTGGGTTGTTCAAGCCTCTCTCTGTGCAGTATTAGCTTAGGTGGGCAACCCGTGGAAACTCCTCTCTTTTCATAGTGGGGTACGAGTAGATAATACCTTTTGGTTATTTAACATTTTTGACTCCTATTGAGTATGTGTAGGTTATTAGTGTTTTTCTACTTCATATGATAAGTACTATTTATTGTATTGGCAGTACCTATAGGGAAAAGGACCAGCAATAGTACCAGTCAATTGACAGACTGTTTTGTAGCCATTATCACATCATTTACGACTCTTCCAATATTTTTGTTATTCATTCCCTAACAACTCTTTAAGCAAAATTGTTTAAAGCCCATGTGTGTATCTTTTGAAATATTTGTATAGTAACTGTTTAATTTTCTCCAACAGAGTTTAGAGACGTAATCTGGGTCCAGCCCAGGCCTCGCGCCTACTGAGCATGAGCCCTATGTTTAAAGGATCAACTGAATCCAACCAGTTAATTTGTTAACCTTGCTTCTTTATTGTAAACACTATTTATTATACTGTTTTGAATAAATCTATTATTGTTATTTTAATAATTCAATTTCTCAAAAGACCAAAGACCACAGTTCAGAGGTAGAGTGAAAATCTACCCCCAGGTCCAAGACAACACTCTCGCAATATACTAAACTGCAGGGGGATTCTAATCCTGGTCCACTGGCTGCTACCTTCTTTGGTCAGTTATATTTGACATAGGTTTGCTAACAACATGATTACTTATATTTTGAAAATTACGCTAAGGAATAAGGATACGGAAGTGAGAGAGAGAGACTGGGAATTACCTATCTCCCAGTAAAACATCATAACACGGAGTAAATATCGGGTTTCAAATCCCTGTAGTGTGCACCTACCGTCATAAACATACTAGCTGTTATGCATTCAGTTCTATCACCCAGTATTTTCTTATAACTGGTTGAAATGTGAAAACAGTCAATGCTATTATTTATGCTTACTCCGGATAGATATCCTTGACACCTGGATACGGGATTTGAAGCCTGGAATTTTGGCGCAACAATCCTCGCTCTGGTGATGTGCCTTTCACTTCACCCCACCCCGCCCCTCACTTCGTCATACCCATCTCTTCGTGAGGTCAGTGGGTGTCAGACCCGCTCATGCTGGAAATTTGATGTCACAACAACCCTAACTTGTTTTAAATGTTGAAAGAGAGTGCCAATGAAATGTTAAAGTTTCATGAACCCCAAGACAGATTGGCGCATCGATCGTGGCCTTCTGAAAGCCGCAGGATTAAATGTTCTTTCCCCCAGCCCCAAGGCCACTTGGCGCCTCTCGATTCCCCCCCACCAAAATTAGATGAGCCTGACATTTAGACGGCGTGCACACCGGGATTCTAACCTCTATATCTTTAGCACGGCTAAAGTCTGTTGGAACGGCCATGCTTCCCGCAACCCACCCTTTTGCCAATCGACCAGGTAGAATGTGTACCCGCATTTGCTTCAAACGTCGATCACCGACAGTCTAGTGACGCCTTAGAACATGAGACCATCGATGCAAGTTTACAATGCATTGTGACAGTAGATTGCTACCCAAGTATAAAGTGAAAACAACCATTTTATTCCTCGAGCCACTTATAACAACAGAAAAAATTATTTTATGTTTGCAACTATATTTTGTCGGAATAATATATAACTCTCTCATTAATTCATTGGTAATATTGAATTAAGTAACTTGAATTTAATGTTCCCAACTATATTTTGACGAAATAATATATAAATACATAAATTAATAAGTAATATCAGGGCTGAGGAAGATATAAAATGTACCTGCATTTGTGTGAAGGCAGAGCGACACGGTCAACTTGGATTCAATCCCCCTTACCTCCATGATAATAGCCACGAAGTTAATCTTATCGGTATTTAGAATTGTGTCGTACTAACCATCAGAGGCACAAGCTGTGGATGTTGAGGAGGAAAACTGGCCTCGGTACACACGCACGACAGGGATTTGAAATAAGCTCTTCAGGCAAGGGTGAGATAAGAGCTGATTTTGACCGGGTGAAATGTGTAACAGCATTTGCTAGGGTTTAAAATGTGAAGTAATTAGCTTTTTTTGCCCTCTAAGGGACTTGAACCCTTACTTTACAGGGTGAGATGTGTACCCACATTTGCGAGTCATTGACAATTGAACACTCCAACACTATCAAGATATCTCTGCCCGAATTTGAGAGACAGAATAATAAAATTAGTGATGTCAAAGCTATTATTTATGCTTTTGATTAGGATTAGCTTTTGTCGACATTGCAGGGACACGAACCCCTACCTCTTCCCATCACAGGGCGAGATGTGCACCCGCATTTGTGCTGCTGGAAAAATAAACACGACCGATGGTCCTCGTATCCCCTCCTAGCCAGCACCGGAGAAAGGCATCCATCCCCGGTTGAAGATTTACAGCGAATGAAAGATAACGGTATTTACGTGGATCAGGCAATCACCGATGTGGAAACAATATTATCGACCAATAAGAAGCACCAAGCTTTACATGAGGCACACCCCCCTTTGAAGTGCCTATAAATAGACTTTAAAATCATATTCGGTCATTGTGATTAATAATTGCACTAGTTAACATCATAATGAGTCTCAACGCACTGGAAAATATGATAAATTCAAGTAACATTTAAAATCGTTTTTTATATTTTAATTGTTACTATTTTTTTATTACGTCTTTGGTGTAGAGCGGTATTTGTAAATTTGACAGATCGTAAAGAAGAAGACGCATCTCCTCCACCTGCAACGTTGGTAGCGCCAGGTAGCCCGGACCCTCTAGCTTTTTTTTTTAGCTAGGACGGAATTTGCTTGGCGGATCGCGTCTGGTCCATGGGTAATTAGTGTCCTGCTATAGATTTGAGCGTGATTGGCGAGTAGATTTTCCCCCACGATAGTAATCAATATTTATTTATTTTATTGCAGATTTCTGGGATCCAAATGTGCTGGATGCCTACATAGGGGCTGTCTCGGAAGGATTAAGGCAGCTCGACGAAGATTTACACACACCTCCATTGTCAGAGACAAGTGAATGGGGGCATCCACACCTCCCAACGCCTGTTCCAGTTTGTCTGTGGACCCCACCCCCAGAAAGCATTGATTTGGAGGTGCATTCTCTACTGGGCCATCTTATTGAGGCCGTCAATGCATTGCCACCTTCCGCGTTTTCGAGACCGTTGGCCCCCGTTTTAGTTTCTGGAGAAGCGAGCAACAACCTGCTTGATGTTTGCAACGGACTGGACGTGGTTGATCGACTTATATGTAAGTTTGCGGCTCTTTAACTACCATAGAACATGTTTTAAATTTTTATAAAAATATACAGTCTACAAGTAACAATACTATATATCCACTTGATTGGAAATAGACAGCTTATTACGCAAGAGTTATCCACATCCTCTTTTCACCCAAACCAGCGTTGTTTCACACATTTTGTCAGCTGACTGTTTCGAGAATATTAGCTTTTATTTTCACGGTAAAAACAAGAAAAGAGAGAGAAAATTATAATTGTCGCTTTAGTCATGTTTGCAATGTGTTGGATAAAATTTAACTGTTACTTTAGTTAATTCTATAGCATGTCTGTATACTAAACAATCGGTACCAAGTTCGATTCCCGACAAGGTTAAAATGGTCAGTTTGACAAATTAACAGACAGCGGACTGGATTTGTAGATGCCCTAGTCTTTAAATTATGCGCATAACAGTGACCCGAGCTTTAGGCTGGAAAACAGTAACGGATTTAAATTAAATTAAATTATTCAATGAAAAAATTGCTTTATCAAAATTATTTATACCAATAGAAAACTTAATTCTGACTATGAAAAATTACTTTCTTCTAATTTTTACTAACTTATGTCAAGACATGTTTTCACTAATATCTTATTTAAAACTAGATTTCTTCAATCATTAGCGCTGTGTGGTAAACTTGTTTAATTATCGGAATAACAAATAGCGTTGGTATTTATTTTAGAGCCGAAAGAATGTTGTGCTCGCTCTGTTGTAATGTAGGTTTAGTGTTTGTATATAGATATTTATTAAAAGTATTCAAATATATACCGGCATAATAACAAACCGGGGAAATTATATTGTTGCATTAGCCGATTATTAAAAGAGATAAAACCCTATATATTGGTTTGATGAACCAGGGGTCCAGGTTTTGATTCCCTGGCATGGGTGAAAATGCGGGTTTAACCTATCATAGTGATAAATTAACTGCCCTGGTCTGTATTATGTGCATGTTCTAGGGTTCAAGCGTATGTTGATTTAATGTTTGCATACAAATATTTTTAAAGGTATTCAAATATATACCAGCATAATAACTAACCGGGGAAATTATATTGTTGCTTTATCCAATTATTAAAAAGAGAGAAAATCCTAAATATTGGTTTGTTGAGCCAGGGATCCCGGGTTCGAGTCTCTGGCCTGTGTGAAAATTTTGGTTTCACAGTGATAAATTAACTGCCCTGGACTGTATTTTGTACATGTTCTAGAGTTCAAGTGTATTTATTACGCACACTTTGCAAATGTTGGTTTGTTATTTTTAGGAAAAATTATAAGAACATATTATATTAATACCGAAAGTAGTTTGAAATTGAAAGGTATTATATATTTTGTGGAATTATTTTTAAGAGAAAAAAAGAGGCGTAAGCTTGGAACAATTATATTTAAAATATTTTCTTTGACATGTGCTTGTGTGCTATAGCTGAAGTGGAGGGTGAAAATGACGACTCTATCCTCCCTCCGCCGCCGGCTGTTAGACCCTTTCACCCCGCCACAGGAGCACCACCAACAAGACAGGGAGACGGTGTTCTAGCACAAGATGTGGCGAGGTAGACGGGGTCCGCGGTCCTCCCTCAACCCGTGGTGGCGGTGACAGTGAGACCATCTTCGGCGCCACAACCAGGGATTAGTGATCCGGTAAATCAGGTTGGTAAAACAGTGTCCCAAGGTATCCCTCTTAAAATCGTCAAGGAGAGAATTAAACAATTGAGGCGTTTCTTGTATACTGGTAGAGAAATTACCATTCATTTTGGTGCTCCTGCAAGCGATCATGACGCATTAAGCTGGCTTGAAGAACAAATTACTAATTTGCTCAATCGACTGCAGGACCAAGGTGTCAGCGCCGATGACATGTCAGCTTACTTTTGAACAACACGGATTCGACGTTGAATCGTGTATTCGTCTCTTTTAAGAGGGCGGGCCAGTTAGACGATCGAGCCGTGCTTGATAACGTAAGTCGCGTGTTGCAAAGTAATATCTTGTACTTAAGTACGGCACCACTGAACGTTAAACTCTGCCATTTAAAGGAGCCTCGTGGGAGTGCACGTCATTATTATAAGCTATCCCCTGCTAGCACATACAGCCATAATAAATAAGGAATAATTACGATTCAAAATGGTGACACACATTGGCTTGCCCGTGGGTTGATTGTCGCCAAAGCTATATGTGTCAATAAAAGAGAGCCGGGACGCATGGACGTGAATACCTATAAACACATAAAGGAGGGCCACTATATTAAAAATTACAAAGCAGAGGAACTATGCCGTGATGCCCGTGTGAATCATTTGAAGGGTGGTGGAATTACCGAACTGAAACTATTTCAAACATACCTCTCCGAATACAAAATCACAGTGTTCAGGGAACGTCGGGGGAGGCATGTCCTATATGAGGGCCTATTCCTCCCGAACATTACTTTAAGGGCTACCTTGATTTGTATTTTCACGACGATAAGCAAAACCATTTTGACGTCATAACATCCTTGAAAGCCACACTAAAGTGCTTGTACTTTTGCAGTGAGTGTTTTGTGCCGTTCAACACAAAGAACGAGCACAAATGTGAATCCACGTGCAAAAAGTGTTACGCTAAAGTGGTTTGCAGTGGAGGTCGAACTGTGAACTGTAGAGACTGTGGGCGTTGGTTCACAAACCAGACATGTTTTGATATTCATAAACGTTCTAGTTTTTGAAGAGGTCAAATGTCGGTCTGTGATGTCAAAAATGTTTGTGAGGTATGGAAAGATCCAATTATTCACATAGGTGTTATGAGACTTTTGGTAGAGCATCCGATACCCATTGACCTTTTGCTAATTGCTGCAATACAAATCAAGCCCCTTCCAAGCCGTTACTGGAAAAGAGCAATTTCATTTTTGTATTCTATGATTTTTAATGCAAACAAGAAACGCTTCTTCAAGATGCGGTCAACACGTACTTGCATGAACCTAGCCTCTGTATCGTGCAGACGTGTTGCAAGGCCTGCATTCATATCAATGTAAATTACCATCATAGCACTGAATGTAGGGGCAATAGGACTCGCATGTTTAAGGGTGATACCATAATTGCACAATTTTTCGGATTTATAGAGCAAATCAAAGCAACAAAATTTAAGGATATCACTCTCCTAGGCCATAATGCTAAGGGCTTTGATGGGAGTTTCATTTTAAAATACATGAGGTAAAAAAAATTGACTCCAGAGCTCATAATGAACGGTGGGAAAATCATGTCCATGCTTTACGGCCCGCTCCACTTTATTGACTCTCTGAACTTTCTCCCGAAGTCGTTGTCCAAGATGCCCAAGACATTCAGCTTGTACGAGTCTTTGACCAAGGGACATTTCTCCCATTTTTTCAATAAAAAAGAAAACGTGGGTTATAGGGGTCCCTTGCCGCCAAAGAAGGACTACGGCATCGGTGAGATGTCGGTTGAGGGAAAGGAGAACTTTGAGAAGTGATATGACGCGCTGGTCAAAAAAATTATGTCTTTGATTTTAACCGCGATTTGGAAATGTATTCCGTGAAAGATGTAGAGATACTACGGAAGACCTGCCTAAAGTTTAGAGACATGCTTATTTAAACAGCAAAGGTGGATCCTTTCAGAGAGGCGTGTACGATCGCAGGAGCGGCCATGTTGGATTACCGCCGAGGTCATCTTATGGAAAATACTATCGGTATCATCCCTAACGGTGGCTACTGGTGTGCAGACCAACAGTCGCACGTAGCCGTACAATGGCTTTGCTGGGATTCCCACCAAAGTGGCATCTCTATCCTTCATGCGGGTAACGGCCGCGAGGAACATGTGTTAGGGCAACGTGTAGACGGCGTTGTTAAAGCTGGAGATACCACAACTATTTTCCAGTTCTGGGGCTGTTATTGGCATGGGTGCCCTCTCTGATATCCCGACAGGACCACACCTATAAAAAAACAGTCCCCATAAGACCATGAAAACGCGCTATGAAGCGACCATGGCTTGCTTGCAAAAATTTAAGAATGCCGGCTACACGGTCGTAGAGATGTGGGAGTGTACGTTTAATGCGATGAAACGCACAGACAAGGACTTGAAACAATTTGTACTCCAGCACGAGATGTACAGCAAGGAACCCCTCATTCCCAGGGACGCATTCTCTGGCGGGCGTACAAATTGTATCAAACTCTTCCACGAAGCAGACCTTTCCTGTGGAGAGAAGATCAAGTACTTGGATGTGTGTTCGTTGTATCATTACGTTTGCAAGTACAAAAAATATCCCATTGGCCACCCCAAAATTCACTTGAAGCCAAATTGTCCGTCTATAGAAAAATTAGAAGGCATAGCCAAAGTTACCGTGACACCTCCGAGAGATTTATTCATGCCCGTATTGCCTACATGGATGCACTACAAGTTAATGTTCATATTGTTCAGGAAATGTGGGGAGGAGAAAAATAAGGCGCATGCCAGCACAAAGATAAAAAAGATCGCTGGTTGACAAGCGTCTGGGTGATTGACGAGATCCGGAAAGCCGTTGAGAAAGCCTACAACGTTGGAGCCGTAAACGGAGTATGGGATTACAATGTATCTGTTTACGATTGTCAGACACGTTCTGGCGGATTGTTTCACGGGTACATTGATACTCTTTGAAAATCAAATAAGAAGCCAGTGGATGCCTAAAGTGGTGTACCTCGCAAAATGAGAAGTTAGTTTACATTCAAAATTATGAGGAAAGGAAAGAGGTAAAACTCGATTTCAGCTCTGTTTATAAAAATCCTGGTATCCGCACTCTGGCTAAGCTCTTTTTAAATTCACTATGGGGAAAGTTTGGTCAAAGACCTGATTTACAACACGTAGCTGTTGTCAACGACTATCAGGGCGTCCACAAGTACCTGCTGGATCCATACATCACCGTGGACAGCGTCATTGTTGTTAATGATGAGGTCATGTTCCTCAATTACAAGGATGCGCGTGACGCATTGCGCCCTAACCCTAACATGAGTGTGGCGGTGTCACGCTACATGACAGCTAGGGCTAGGTTGCACTTTTACAGCTTCCTTAAAAAATTGGGGGACCGCGTTTTGTATCATAATACAGATAGCGTTCTATTCACGTAACGCCCCGACGATTGGAGTCCACCGACCGGAGACTTTTTAGGTGACTTCACTGACGAACTTCAAGATTACGGTCCGGGAAGCTACATTAGCGCCTTTGTATCTGGCGATCCCAAGAATTACGCTATCGAGTTTGTGTTGGTGGTGATCCTGCCAAAACAAAACGGTATGCAAGGTTTGCGGGATCACCATAAACTACGGCAACCGGAACGACGTTAATTTTGACTTTTGAAAGCGATGGTCACCGAACAGGCTGCGGAAAGATACATACAGGTACCGCACAAAATTGTAAAAAAAAGGTCTTTCGACTGTATGTACCATTTCAGAGAGTAAATTCTATCAGCCAGTGTACACCCAACGGCAGATAACCGATGATTATAATACGTTGCCGTTTGGGTATCAGAATCCTTGTAAACGCGGTCGCCACGACTAAAAGGCGATCAGTTAGAAAGACTGAATAGTCATCTTTTTTCTTTCATTCTAGACAGTTCCACTGACATACCATTTTTTAAAGATTAAAGATTTTTTCATTTTTTTTCTGCATGAAAACACGCATTTTTATATTGATTAATTTTATGCATCCGAAATACTTTTTATTTTTCTATCTGTCAGTACAATCCTTCACTTACCTGATTATTTTTAGTCAAATAGAATAAGCTATTTGTATATATTTTAACTATAGTCAAATTTGTTTGTATATATTTTAATTCTAGTCAAATTTGTTTATTTTTGTTACATATTTTAAATTGAAGCCATCTGTATTTTTATTCAAATACTCTTTAAACTGAACTTTGTAATTTAGAACCGAGGCCACTTTTCCCTTTACGAGCTCAAGAAATTTATTATTTTTTCCATAATATATTATCTATAACTATTTTTTTTGTAAATAAATATTCCAAGAATACTTTTCGTGATATGAGATCCATTTGTAGAAACTTTGATTTTTGTAAATAAGTATTCCAAATATACTTTTAGTGGTGTGCGATATATTTGTAAATAAATATTCCAATTATACTTTTCGTGGTGTGAGATATATTTTGAATAAATATTCCAAGTATACGTTTTGTGATGAGAGATATATTTGTAAAAAAACTTTGATTTGTGTAAATATTCTAAGTATACTTTTGTTGGTATGAAATATATTTGTAAAAACTTTGATTTGTGTAAATATTCTGAGTATACTTTTCGTGGGTATGAGATATATTTGTAAAAACTTTGATTTGTGTAAATAAATATTCCAATATACTTTTCATGGTGTGAGCTATATTCTAAAATTGATTTGTATAAATAAATATTCCAAGTATACTTTTCATGGTGTGAGATATATTTGTAAAAAACTTTGATTTGTGTAATTATTCCAAGTATACTTTTCATGGTGAGAAATATATCTGTAAAAACCTTTATTTGTGTAAATCAATATTCCAGGTATACTTTTCATGGTGTGAGATATATATTTGTAAAAAACTTTGTTTTGTGTAAATAAAAATTTCAAGTATACTTTTCATGGTGTGAGATTTATTTGTAAAAACTTTTATTATGGTAAATAAATAAATATTATAAACTTTCATACTTGTGTTTTTACGTCTACACCCAAACACACCCCTCTTCTATCCTATAAATACAAGTTTATTTGGCTTAGAAGCTAAGTCTCAAACATTATGGATAAGTTGAAAAGTTCAGGATAAAACATTTAAATCATTTTACTTTCTCTTTGAATAACATTCTAAAGTCACAACAATTTATAAATTAATATGGCAATGTTGACATCTCCTTCTTGTCTTTGATTTTCCAACCAACATAATCTAGGTATTAATCAAATAATAACAATATTTTATTAATAGTTTTTATTGACAATCATCAATTAATTAATTTAAAACATTCATAGTGTGCAGCCACAACAACAACATAGAGTGATTATTTTAAGAGTAGCAATATTATTTAGGTCTTGTGACCAATACAAGTAATTAAGATTAGAGTGCTACATAAATTATATAATTGTGATAGCAAGAAAAACATGTAATCGCTCTTTTACCTAATAAATACATCAGAGAGAATATCATTTTTACCATCTAGAAAATTAGTAGGGTCACCTCCAAAATAGTTCAGGACATGCTGAGAGGCGCTAAAACGCATATTGACAATGTTTCCACAGTGTTTACCGGGCATTCTTACTCTTCCCACACCATCAAGCACAATAACGTTCGGTTCATTGGTGGTCTCTTCCGATAGCACAACGTTTTAACTTTTGTTTTTCTCAAGTTCGTTTTAAGCACTTGACACGGTTGTATTATTCTCTCTCGATCCGGTCTAACGCACTGCACAATACCTCCTCGTTCCAACAGGCATCCTGGTGAGCAGTATTTTGAGGTTTTTGATGACATTGATGTTTGGGTTGAATAAGGTTGGAGAGCTTTGAGTAGGTCCCCTTACAAATGCCGCATTTAAATGACATAATGGCAGCTGGAGATGCAGCGAAAGAAATATCCCCGGGAGAAAAAAAATTCTCGCTCAATCAGAAACGCTCTTTACGCACAAACTGTGTCCCCCCTCTAACATTTTTTCAAAATGTCACCGCTAGCTCTGATGACGTCAGCAGAGTGCTACGACAAAATGAGCGTGCCTAGTTTATTAACTCACTTTTAAACATCACACTTTGTCCTCCAATATATATCATACTGCGTGCTTTAGATTTGAATCGCTTCCAATCCAAATAATAGTCAGACTTAGGAAGTAAGACGTTACCGAAACTGCCCAGACCAATTATGTAGTAATCGGGCGTTTCACCCATAGTTTTAATATTTGTACATTGTTAAATATTTGAGATTTACGGGTTCTTCGGACTTTACCTCCTCCTCCGCTGGTGGTGGGCACGCGGGTGACTCTGCTTACTCTGATGTCTGGTACATGGACAACTCTGGCGGTGAGTACTCTGGTGGTGGGCACGCGGGTGACTCTGGGGGTGGGCGCGGTGGCTTCAGCTTCGTGATGGGTTGTGGCGGGGGGTATGGAGCTCGGAAGGGTGGAAACATGTCCACAACGTCCCTTTGGCGGAAATTGTACACAGCACATGTCATATCACACGGGTAATTCTCCTCGATTCTCTCGTAGGGTAGTACTTCAGTCGCTCTTTCATGTGACAGGTAGAGTCGCAGTACTCAATGTAGCCTCGCTCCTCTCTGTCTTGGTTCACTACTATGTAAATTACATGTCTATTGCTCACAGCCACACTGTGAATATTTTCTACAGTCATATAGGCAAGACCCGCAATCGTATGACCCACAAACGTTAAATTAATATAGCCGGTTCTAAGCATGGGGAGAGTACCTGAGAGCTAAACGTACTGTATGGTTTGTAGGGTCCACCGTGTGACACGGTGCACATGCATTAACTGCCCAGCTGCCCGATGTTTTTATTGCTGTTTTTGTTAACTGCTTGAATCTTAAATGCGTTCAAAGTTCACAATGGTATTTGGACCGGGTTTTAATCCGGCGAAGGTAAATACCAATTTTTCGTTATTAAGCTTGCACACCTCTTCATCTGTTAGAGTACCAAAACGACAGGGTAAAAATACACAAAACTCGCCATCTATATAGGCTATTAGGCGTCTCACGAACTTTGTATTGACAGCTTTTAATTTATCCACTGAGTACTTTTGATCGACTGCTAGTTCACACAATTTTACGGTCTGCACTGCGTCAACAATATTTACCTTCAGTTGTAACTTGTCCATCTTGAACCGCTATACAAACGATTATAAATAGACGACAAAGCGGGCCCCCCTATATATTGTAATTATCCTGCTTTGTTGCATAGCTTTTTGGAGTAATTAAATTCAGTTTGTGTCAAACTTATTAGTCGCACTGTAATGTTGTTGCAGAACTTCCGTACACGTGCAAAGACTACGGGTTAGGAACATTTAGTTTGCTTGATTCTAGCCCTAGTAATTATTAAAGAAATAACCTCACAGTGTAAGTGCGAGAAAGGGAGCAACATATTTTATTTGCCAACTGTATTTAATTTGATTTCTTTTGAAAAAGTAGTTTTTCTTGTGCTCGCAAGAGTTTAGTAGCTCCCGGTATCAAAATATATGTTATAGCGAAGAAATTGGTAAGGGGTATTACATTTTTCTGACACTTGTTAACTAGGTGTTCTAAGAGAACGAGCGTGATGAAGAATCACGGATGCCATTGTGTTAATTTCTTGAATGTATAATATTAATTTATGAAAATAAAAGTGATAAAATGTTTTAATATAAACAATATTTAATTACCAATATCATCAAGCGGTTCGCGAGAACGGATCGCGACAATATCTACACCCTCCTCCCACGAGTGACGTCACATGGAATGAGATGAACAGGGTCAATGACCCCGGGATCTATTCTTGTCTCGACATGTCTTGTCGCGCTGCCAAACTGGTGCCAGTCACCCATTGCAACATCAATCCAGGTTGTGATCTATTCTTGTCTTGTCGTGCCAAACTGGCACCGGGTTGCGACACAGGGAAAACCCATTGTAGGGGGACGGTTGCCAGGTTCAATGACCAAGCTCACGGTTTCAAAGTCACGATCTATTCCTGTCTCAACTCGTCTAGTCGAGCCACCAAACTGGCGCCAATCACCCATTGCGACATCATTCAAGGTCGTGATCTATTCTTGTCTCGACTCGTCTGGTTAAGCCGCCAAACTGGCGCCAGTCATCAGGGAAAACCCACTGCCACATAGGTGTGTGGGAGAGGTTGCGACACCGATGAGGGGGAGGGGGTGGGTGGTTTACGACATAATTCAAGTTCGTGATTTATTTTTGTCTTTTCAAGCCACCAAACTGGCGCCGTGTTACGACACCGGGAAAACTCATTACCACAAAAGGGTGGGGGAGATGTTTCGACACCGATGAGGTGGAAGTGGGTGGGTGGATTACGACATCATTCAAGTTCGTGATCTATTCTTGTCTTGTCGAGCTACCAAACTGCACGAGTCGTGACACCGGGAAAACCCATTACCAGATAGGGGTGGAGTAGAGGTTGCGACACCGTTGAGGGGAAGCGGGGTGGGTGATTTCGACATCATTCAAGGTCGTGATCTATTCTTGTCGTGTTGAGCCACCAAACTGGCGCCGGGTTACGACACCGGGAAAACCCATTACCACATAGGGTGTTGCAACACATGCCTTAAAAGAGGGGGAGTGAGGGCAAGTGAAAGGCACATCAGCAGAGCGAGGGAGCAGTGTAGCTTAGTTCATTCTGTGCCATGGCGATGTAAGGAGAGGTTCGTGCTGCTTGTCTAAGGAAGGAAAAGGCCAGCAAACAGCTGCCAACCGGTCTCATTCTATGCTACGCTGCCGTCGGGAGATGTTCGTGCTCCCTCACCCGATGCCTTGGACTGCAGGCCAATAAATAAAAAATAAACTTCAACACCCGTCCCAATCCTACCCAAGTATAAAAAACAAGTTTGGACAGGAACCAACATGTTTGGAACATTGGAAAGGGGTTTATGGTGAGGGGAGTGGTTCAGGGGGTGAGGAGGAGAGGAAGGGTTCAGGGGGGAGGGAGAGGGAAAGCCAACAACCAATCAGAGAGAGACAACAACATTACGTAATCATCACAATACACAGAATTTCTACGTCGGGTTCAAAGATCAAAGCTCAAATTGGGGCGATATGCCCCGCTAGGTAGTACTATTATTTTACCGCTTATTCTTGGTTTCCTTTATTCACACTTACCAATATGAAAAAATGGTGAAAAAGGGGAGATTAATAGAAATACACAATCATATTCATTAAATCACAGTGGATAAATACATATGAAACTGATTAACCTTCAGTGTATTTTATACTCAGCCTTATAGTATATTCGTATAACCCGTCAGGTTTACAATAAACCAAAGTTAATGGTCAGTTAGATGTTCTAGTCTGGACCTGGTGTATTTTAGTGGCCTCTAATTTAAAAAAAATCTCTTACCATCTCTCCATTAAAATACTGAACCCTAAGCCCTTATTTGAATCATCTCAACCTTCATTTGTGAATATATGCAAGTATCTCGGGAGGGTAGTGAGACAAATAAATCTGGTATTAAAAGTACTAATTGATTTTTTTCCCCACCCAACTTGGATTTGAACCAGGAAGTGTTGTTGACCTCATACCTTCACCGCACTTGGTATAGGTCCAAGGGGTACAGAAATATCCCTCTCTCGTTTATCCATGGATCAGTAGGCTGTATCGCCTAGCAGGGAGTGTGGTCTGAATTTTTCATTGCCGCGTCTTGTATAATTACCCATCTCCAAACACATTACCCGTACACGTTTAGTTAGGCTTTCGTTCCCCACACTTTCGCCCCTTCTTTCCTTTCCCCTATTGCATTATCACCCCTCCTCTTTTATTTAGAGAATGGTCGGGATGGGTAGGTCGTGCATGTATGTGCCCTCCCCCTCCACCCCTTATACCTCCCTACATTGGTGTGAGAAAACGTGGAAGGGGTGTATTTTATATGTTCTAGTACTTCGGTTACAGTAGAAACATTCTAGTTCCCCCCCCCCTTCCAACTCCCACTGAGGACACTAATTTCCACCCTTAGGAAAAAGGGGTGTGTCTCATTTTCAGTTTACGTATGTGTGAAAGAGGGGTCGGGATACGTGTTTGTTTCAAAGGAACGCTAATGGAGGAAATTAAAATACCTTTAATCACGCTAATTCTCTGGGTATCCAGATGGTTACCCTCATGTGTCATTAAAGGAACTCTAACCAAAAAAAAAATTTTGTGTTCAGATTTAGTATTTTAAACAAGAGGACTGCTAAGCACAAGTGTTTTCATTTCCCGGCCACTTATGGATCTTTTATTATTAAATACAAATGTTATTGTTCAAACAATTAGAAAACAAGAAAGTAAAGAGCTTGCTATTTGTTTAGGAAACCGTTCAAAAGAACATGCTTGATTTCTTGGTCACGATGAGTAACTCTTTAGCAAAATACTTATATGCATGAATAAATAGTTTTTTATTAATAATATATGTGTCCAAATCACTATTTATACAAATATTATATAAAAGATTCTGAATATAATTTTAATAAAGTAGGCTATATCACTTATTCAGACTCACGAAACTTTTTTTAAATGGTCGTCATACACTATAAAAAAAATTATAATGGTAAGTATTGTAATTAAATTCTCCCGCCAAAAACTAATTTAATTACCGATAACTTGGTTTTTACAATTGATTATATAAATAATACCAAGTAATTTAAACAACTGTAGATATTAATTTACCACTTGATAAATTAGGTACAGTGACAGTGTAGGCTTAGATGTATAATTCTACTATTTATTACAGTCTTTGTTACTAGTATGCTGAGATGAACAAAAAATAAATTATTTAACGAGAGGGTTGTTTCATTATATTAATAATAATAATAATGATTTTATATTTACTGTGCAAAATAAATTTACAAAAATTCCTAGAACCAAATTAATATTTTATTATATAATCTTCACAAAAACAATTTAAGTATATATTCTTATGAATTACATTTTGAAATAAGAATATAAGTTATTTCGCACGTTAAATTTCATTACATTGAGATACCACCCATAATCCAAAATCACGGATTTGCAATATTTGAATTAAATTAAAATAGTTATACTCTAAATTAAAAATTTAATTTATACTGAATCTGGCATATTTGACACCAATAATAAAAAATGTGCTGGTCAGTGAAATAAAGAGACGAAAGTTCTGTAACTTCAATTTTATCCCATTTTATGAAATCAGATTAAAGGGAGCTTATAGACTCTGATTAATAGTCAAGTAAAATAAAATTGACAATAATTACTTGGCAAATTGTAAAATAAATAGCTTTTCATATTAAAAATTTCTGAAATATGCCTCACAATGTGTATTATTACATTTGATGAAAAATTTATTTTACTAGACGCACGTAAATAGCTTAGGTAACAATAATCTAGATATACCCAAGATATTAATTTTGATCAAAATCGATAAATACATTTTTCAATAATTTAATTTTAATAAATCTGTCAAGTGTAAAATAAACTTTAATTATTTTTCCTCGTTAAAACAAGTATACAATTTTATTAATAACATAATATATGCCACAGATTTTCATTTTAAGCTACTTATTAAAGCCATTAAATATCGAGTTTTCAAAAGTTGTTAGTCCTTTAACAACTATTAATTTTAGAGCTAGTTACAAAATCAAGATTATCTCTCTTAGTATAAGCAGCATCAAAATATCAAATCTTAACAGAATTATCTTAATCGTTTAAACTGTAGACCTACGTACAGATCCAACATGAGAGGGGTTTAAAGTATTATGTAAGCACATTTATAGTCATTTTGGACCTTCTTCCCTCTTTGTAAGCGAAAATAAGCAAAGCTTAAACCCCCTCAGGCCCTCTGATGTGCTTACGTAATACTTTAACGGACCCTAATCAAGAAGAAGAAAATATTAGCTATTGCAATACCGTCTATTTATGAGAAAATAAGAAAAACTGTATTTTTTTGTATAATCTTTATAAGAACAAAAATCTACCGCTACGCTTTTTTTCCTCTATAAAAAATAAGTATCACCCAGTATGCATTCTAATTTGATGCGATTAAGAAAGATGAGAAATACTGCAAACAGAGAGAAAGGATTAGAATTCAATATAAGATAGTAAACTCCACCAAACGGTTGGTGGGTTACGAGAGGAATTTGTGTCTGCCCGTCAAATCAAGCACGCTTTAACGGTTTGGAGCCAATTAAATCTGTCACAATGAATCCAATATGAAGGACGGATCCAGTCTACGCTCGAATAGCCAAGTTGGAGGTTGGAGGATCGAGGGGAGGGAGAGATCGCCTCCAGTGACTCGGATGAAGTAGTGGATAAGGAGGGGAGGGTATGTAAACCTTCAAACTTGAATTACTACTCAGGGTCGATAGATCTTCGTTTGGAAATAGTAAATTAAGAATTATAATTTGTACACTTGTTTATATTGTATTTGTAGGATTCCTATTACAATCTTCAATAAAATGTAAAATAAAAAACAAGTACCCAGACTGATGTAACAAATACATTTGAATATGTTTATTTTAAATATTTATTTTAGATTGTTTGTTTGATATCTTATTATTATCTTTTTCTTTGTAAAAACTGTCAACGGATGGGCATTGTAAGGCAAGCTAAAAATAATATTAAACAATTGCATTGAACTAGATATTTACAAAAATAGATTGATTTAATATTGAAGATTTAGGTCAGGGATTGCGAACAAACTGAATTATATTTTGTATATTATATTATACATTGTTATTTAAAAAAATACAAACATTGCGAATACAATAATTAAAAGCGTTTTTATGATGTATACGTGATGCTTTTGAATTTTTATAAATTTAAATGTTTAATAATTACGGTAATTAGAAATCATATTCTATATATAACAAGTGTTTCACAAGAGACCAAATTATTGACATTTGGACAATAAAATGATTTGACAATACTTTTGTAAGAAATTAAATAATAATTTATTTCCCTTTGTTGCAAAATCAACAACTTTGGACAGCATTGGATAACTTTGGTCAATACAACATTTATTGTGCCACTTTGGACACGCGTATCATAACTATAGCACCTTTGATTCAGGTTAGTATTTAAAAATAAATTACCTCTTCTGTTTAAACATACTTGGTAACATAGCTACAATATTATAATTACTAATCATGATTATAGATAATATAATTTTTAGTTAAATGGCTGTAATTTATTAAAATATATAATCTAAATTTTAAATTACGGCTTCTAGGTGTACATGTTCCTGCACAGGGGCTAGTAATTTTTAAAATTTGACCTCTGCTTGCGGTAGATAGACAATGCTCATGATGGACTAACAAACTCTTTGGAGTTCCAAGCTGATATCTGTAACGAGTGAAATTGTACAATTTACAACTTACTGTTTTTACAAGCAATTTATAGTTTGGTTTCATAAAGTGACTTGTAAATCAAGGAGTATTTTTTACAAGTCTCGGGCACGCTCTAATTGCGGAATAAGTATTCCTCCCAGCTGGTCCACACGAATTGTGGAACAACCTGTAATCCCATTCAACTACCTAACCACTACCTTAAACTAACCTAGCCTAGCCTAACCTAACTATTCAACCCAACCTAAACTAATTTAACCTAACCTAACCTAGCCTAGCCTAGCTTAGCCTAACCTAGCTCCATTTTCCATTTTGAAGAAAGTCATTACGAATTTAATTTTTACCCGCCGTTCATGTAAGGTATCACCGACCTCAGATAAGTTGTTCCACAATTCGTGTGAACCCGTGTTAGTTGTTACGCAATTCATGTACACCGCAAGTCTCAACTAATAAGTAAAATTTTAATGGTTATTTGTACATAATTAATTTAGAATACTATTTTAATAAACACATCACCAGGTAAACATTTTAAGTATATGTATATTATGTTTATAGAGCATGATGGGCTTATAGACACGTGATTATTGATTTTAGAAGGCCACGTATGAACAATATGGAATGAGTTATTTGAAAACTGGGAAACTATTACAGGCAATGGGTTAATTATTACTCTAAAAATAAATCAGCAACGGTCCTTAGTTCCAGGAAAATTAAATTATGCAGTTCCCAACAGTAATGCTGAGCCTCAAGAACTAAGAAACGTAATATTACGTACTCCACATCATTCCTTAATTTTATTTTATTTCTTAACTCTAATTTAGGATGTGCCAGCAAAATTAATTTATGTCTATCAATTTTTTTTAAATAAAACTATATTAATAACCATTTTAAAATGGCATGTGTACTTATTTGCTGTAAAAATGTGGGGCTAAACTGTATACTATATTAATATTTCACTTATAAATAAAACAGGTAATTTAAAAAGAGTTTCTACAACTGCACTAGAATTACAAATAAAATTATTTTATTTATGGAACCCTTTATATTTACAACTGTAAAAAATTCACTGTGAACTGTAAATTGCATAGATGTAAAATTGAAACAAGTCTCTGGTGTAACTTATAAAAAGCTTTAAATTTTATCAATTTTGAAATAATCAAAGACACTCTATACTATATTTTTGTAAGCTTGCTTAATATATAAATAAATAGTATGCACGTAAACCCATGTATACACACATATATTATTGATTTATATATTGAGGAAGTTTACAAAATTATAACATATAATGTATTTCAGTATTTCAAAATTGATAATATTAAAATTCTTTTGTCAGCTACATCAGATCATCACATATATCATTATACACCTATAAATATGTAGACCTATATATTATTTCTAATTTAATAAAATAAATTAATTATTCACTAAGATACACCTACATGAACATTTTGTTTAGCTATAAATCATATATTTATTTTTATCATAAAATAATTGAACATATAAATTGGAACCAAGGCAAATACATTAAATAATTAAAACAATATCTATAATATTAATTTTTACTTTATAAACTTAATTTATAATCTAAATCAATATATGGCGTTGTTCACAACTATCTGATAAAACTGGATTAGCACAAGACATTGTAATATATTATTTTGTAATAGGACGTCTATTCATCAATAGGCCTACCAATCCCTTTATAACCTATCAGGAGCTGACACAAACCTTTAATATCTTTTAATAATGCTCCCAACCCAAAATTTAAACCAAGCATAGACTTTAACTACATTTTCTGTGTACCTCGTCTTACTACCCTTCTGGGCTCTCCGTATTTAATAGCACAAATGAGGTTAGAACTAGACCGGTAGATCCTAGAGGAAATACACCCTTGTTGTCGCGGAGGAATAGTTGGAAGCCAATGTAGTTGAAGCCATGTAGTAAATAAGCCCTCTCAGTACGGCCATCGAGAATAACGAAACCTGACTCTCATTCCAACACAGTCTAGGTAGACTTGTAACTGACGTATGTGATCCGCGTTCACAATCCAGTATGGTGTTTGTATTCTCAGTTTGCATCGATTCACAATCACAGTCCACGGTGACTTGTAACTGACAGTATGCTGCCACTCGGAGCGATTCACAATCACAGTCCAGGTGACTTGTAACTGACAGTATGCTGCCACTCAGAGCGATTCACAATCACAGTCCACGGTGACTTGTAACTACAGTATGCTGCCACTCGGAGCGATTCACAATCACAGTCCACGGTGACTTGTAACTGACAGTATGCTGCCACTCGAGCGATTCACAATCACAGTCCACGGTGACTTGTAACTGACAGTATGCTGCCACTCAGAGCGATTCATAATCACAGTCCACGGTGATTGTAACTGACAGTATGCTGCCACTCGGGCGATTCACAATCACAGTCCACGGTGACTTGTAACTGACAGTATGCTGCCACTCGGGCGATCACAATCACAGTCCACGGTGACTTGTAACTGACAGTATGCTGCACTCGGAGCGATTCACAATCACAGTCCACGGTGAATTGTAACTAACAGTATGCTGCCACTCGGGGCATTCACAATCACAGTCCACGGTGACTTGTAACTGACAGTATGCTGCACTCGGAGCGATTCACAATCACAGTCCATGGTGACTTGTACTGACAGTATGTTGCCATGCACTCACTAATATTGATTCATATGTCTCTCAAACTGACACGTGATGTTTATCCACGATCAGTACTGATAACTGAATCAAATTCAATTATTTAAAAAATTGAAACCAGTAGACGGGAATCAAACCACTGACCTTTGGTTTTACCATTGAGCCACTGAGCCATGCAATGTGATTTTAAATGGCTCTTAGTGACCTATTCTTTCACCAGCTACCACACTTACGACTCGATACACCAACTATTGGAGGCTAGTTCAGGATATGAGATAAACGGGGATGGCTCAGTGGTAGAACATTGACATTCAAAGCACAATGTCCCAGGCTCAATTCCTGTGTCCAGGATGTAATTCAGATATAGGGACTGAACCTTTAGATGAATCATTTGTGATACAAATGAATTACTCATCAATAAACTTAATAAGTGCCTCTAATTAATTCAAAACAAATATTGGGAACACTTTTAAAATCCTTTTTATATTTTGAATTATATATTTTATCGAACTCTCCAATAGCGAATATCCTTATGGTTGCTAGGATTTCAAGTTTTGAAGGTTTCATTCCTATTTTTTTAAAATGTAATTGTACATTCCTCCCATATCTCGACTTGTGTACCTCCATAACCCCTTTTTTACGCTCCTGCGGTTGAAAACGACGTCCCTTTGTGAAAATCCTCGCTTCAAAAGCGACTGGCAGGGACGAGATAGACCAGAACCAAAAACTCGCCACCCAACTACTCTTGTTTCACGAAGTCAGTATTTGTATAGCTAAAACTTTTGTTGCGTCGCTGACATGTCGGGGAATCATTATGATGAGGAACAATACTGATTAATGGAATAAGAACTTTTTTTAAAAAGGGAGAATTATTCATCACAAATGTTTATTACGCAAACAGACCCGCATACATGCTTAAAATTGTTATTTTAGAGATATGTTTGGTTTTGTGTTTCAAGTCTCACCGTGCATCTGGGCTACACGCATTTAATTATACTAACTAATGGGGAAGAAATGAAGATAGAATCAATAGTAAATATACACACATTAAAATGGAGGGAGGGTAGGAAGCTATTTAGGAAAAACTCCTCTCAGTTAATTCTAACTCAATTCTAAACATGATATACTCGTCACAGAAAATCCATTTTATTACAAGAGTCACTCTTAAAGCCATCCATAACATTTTTCTGATCTGATTTGCTTGTGACGGGAGGGTTTGATTTCGAAAACTGGCCGTGTGTCCAAAGGGAGATTTCTCCTAAATATTTTACCACACTACCTCCACGTAAATGAGGATATATTTACTCAAAATCATACCTTCCTCATCCCGACTCCATTATTGTAACTATTCGAATAGTCCTATCGGGTAGTAAGACTCAGTTCATACACACACCAAAATTAGTCCAGTTGGTATAGTAAGAAGAATGGGCTTCAAAATACGGGTAATTGTATCCTTATTTAATATGATAACAAGCTTATTAGAAGCTATATAAATAAAATATCATACACGCCTGTGATATGTTTGCCTAAGCCCTTGTACACACATTGATGCATAAGAAGCTTTAAAAAATATATTTTTCGATTATAATCTAGTAGATACTATAAATAGTAGTTTTAGTAGTAGATATTCATATTTATCAATGAAAGTTGTTCACGAACGAAAAATAAAAATGGGCATGTGTAATCTGTAAAGCTCATTATATAACATGTTCATGCATTATTAGTTCAATTTTGGAATTAACAACTTTTTACAATTTCAATTCACTTGTTTTCTAATCATCTTAAAACAAATTACCAATTTGACTATTCTGTGTTAATACAATAATTATAAATCGATTAATGGAGTCTGTCGTGTCTAAAGCAAAACAAATAATTAATAGTATGTTTTAGTTTTATTGGTCTATGTGTTCAAATTATTGAGTTGATCTGGTTAAAAGATATATTATTATTATTATTATTATTTATATTAGCACTACTTCTTACTACCCGTTCGGCTTATACGCAAACATTTTCCCCCTGTTTTTGTACGAGTGAATTAAATGTGTTGACATTATATATAAAGGAACTATTAAAAAAAGTAGTTCTCACTTGAAACAAGTTGGACCAGCACCAATGGGCACGCGGACAAAGGCGCCAGTCTTGCCTAGTCTAGTTTAGCTGATGACGGGGAGGTGGGGGCTATAAATCTTGACGGATGTACTGATGTGGGGTTTACCACTCTCCCTCAACACCACCATGGGAATATTTCCTCTAAATTACACCTAATGTATATTCCTTAAGCACACTCTACCGGGATTCGAGCCCTGACCATTCTGTCACTAGAAAATAGTAAACAATAGAAACTCCTTTTACTGTGTACAGCCAAGGTTACTATATAGAGGTTGCCTTGTTCCCGTAATAGACTGAGAGCTAGCTCCCGTTTGATTTAACCGGAAAGATCTAATTCAGTTAAATATTCTATTTTATAGTTTCGCCAGTGAGAAATGAAAATCTGTTGGTCTGGCAGTCCAAAGTGGCCGGATTTAAAAATGGCGGCCAATCAAATTAATCAAAAATTGACTTTAATTTAACCGGAAAGATCTACTTTTGATTCATAGCTTGTTTCTTAGATTATTTATCCCTAAACAAATTTAGTTTGGTCTGTCATTTGAAATCAGCTGGAAAATGGCTGCCAGACCAAACTAAAGTTAGAAAAAATTGACTTCAATTTAACCGGAATGATCTAATTTTAGTTTTGGCACGAAATTGCAGCTTACTGCAATCCTTTCATGAATATATCGGTCTGGCAGTCCAAAGCAGCCGGATTTAGGGTACCAGACTTATTTAAGAAGTCAAATTCGTAATATTCAGGTGAAGCTTATCCGAAAAAATATACTTTCCTTTAATTAGTAATTTTCCTATATTTTGCTTTCCAAACATAAATAATCCGGTTTGACATTCGAAATTGACCAGAAAATGCTAGCCTGACCTACCCAAATTTGGGAAAGATTTATGACAATTCAACTGAAACTAATTTTGATTTTTACACTAATTTGCTGATAACTGCAGGTTTATCACTTATCAATCAGCCTGGCAGACCAATATGGCAGGATTCTGGGGTTGAACCGATTTAAAAAATCAAAATTTTAATTTTTAGACAAAGTTTAATTATTGAAAATGTATCCCTTTACTTTCCGTAGGCTATATGAATAGGAAACTTCCATTCAATGATGTTCTTTTTTCATGCAATAGGCAAATTTATAGAAGACTGTGGCCTTACAGATGTCATGGTTGTTGCAGCTATCTTGGCTAGTGGATCCATGAACGGCTTTTTAATGGGAAAACATTTCAATAGATGTAAATGCATTCATCCAATTGCATCCTTAGCACTGAAGATATTACATTTCCAGAGTATTCTGCAGTCAACTGATATCTCAATTAGCACTGAAATCGTTGAGGAACTTAAGGCCATAGGCAACTCGCAAAGAAATTAACTCGACGTGTCAGTTGGGCTGAAAGCTTTTTTTTAAAGAAATACACAACATACTGCGATGATACCCTTGCTGGACGACATGGAAAAACACTACAATTTTACCTTATTTATATTAAATTAGTGGGATACTTTTTATTTTTAGTAAAAGCATAAGAGATGGTGACCATGAGTTGTATACGTACATACTTCCAAAATTGATTAAAATTTTTTTCGCATTAAGCCAATCAAATCATTCAAGATGGTTAGTCAAGTATCACGACAATCTCATGCAAATCAAGGATAAGCATTCTGATTTAATTCATATCATTCAATTAGGCTGTTTTGCAATCAGAATAACTTCTATTGGCTTTTCAAGATCAGCAGTTGATCTTACACTTGAACAGACTGTGAACGCCGATGCAGCAAACAAATTAACTAGAATTTCCCATTTTACAAATTCCATATCAGCCAGAGAGAGGTGGGCTCGATTTCATTCAATAAAAGCTGATATAATTTCATCTACTCTAAAGAGTGTAGGACTTAACTAAGGAAATGACGTTGTAGCTGAACTTTCTTTCCACAGAATTACAAAAGACAAGGATGCAGTAAAGAAATTATTAAGTTCAATCAAGAGACACATTAACCCATTTTATGAGTCTCTAAATAAAAATATGCTGTTCAACCTTACAACTGGGAAAGTGGTCCTACGATGATATATCCAATTTTTTACTGAACGTGAAAGCAATCGGAGAGAAAGCGAGGAATGAACTTATATCAGAATGTTCTAAAGACAATGAACGTTTTGAGAAACCAATAAAAAAAATTCTTACTTTTGTTAATGAACAGAAGATAATAATCCGTAAAGCAACTGATGACAAACTACAGGAGAAAATCAGTAATAAAAATGTATCTACACAGATGTTGGCCATATCCTATGAGCACAAAATTGATATCGCTGAAGTGCTAAAGTATCCTTTGACGGCAACGTCCAGGTCTTTGAGTCATGCAGATGGGACTTTCAACAAAACTGACAAATCGGTGCTGGTGAGTCATTTAGAAAAAAGGATTTCAATAGAGACGACTGACTTTATTGACTTAGTCGTAATCGATGGCTTCTTTCTACTTCATACTATTGGAGAGGTGCCTCAAACTATGGGTCAAATTTCTCGTAAATTTCTTCAGATGGTGACGAAATATAAAGCTAAGCATATTCATTTGGTATTCGACCAATACTTAAAACCAAGCATCAAGGACGCAGAAAGCTAACGGCAAGTGCAACATCTAGATCATCAAGTTTATGCCATATATGGACCCGACCAAGTCAAACCAACGAATTTTATGAATTGCCTAAAGAGTGATGAATTTAAAGTAAGTTTCGTTAAGTTTATTATCAACCAATGGCAAGAGCCTTCCACATATAAATTTTTCAGAAACAAGTACGTCAATGTGAAAGACGGAAATTTATGTTACCAGTTCACCAAATAACATAATATCACCTCCCAAGCTATTCTCGATTATTATGCATGCAGTCATGAAGAAGCGGATACAAGAATACTTTATATTATATCAACATTTCAGTATACAAAAAATATTGTAATAAGGTGCAATGACACTGATGTGCTCGTCATTTTACTCGGGAACCTTCACAAAATCCCTACACAGTGAAAATTTGGCTGAAGGTTGGATTTTTTTTAAAAACAACAACACTCTTCGTTACTTAGACGTTAATAGATTGTTCAATGAACTCGGTAAGGATGTGTGTCTTTCCTTGCCTGGTTTGCATGCAATTACGGGATGTGATACGACATCATGTTTCTTCAAAAAAGGAAACGTTACTCCTTTCAAATTAAAGGAAAAGGACAATGAATTCCTGGAATATTTCAATTTTATAAGGAACCTGAACCAGACTCTGTTCCCACGACCACAGCAGAAAAATTTATTTGCTCTATGTACAACCTCAGATGCCAAACAGTAAATTAAAAAAGGTACAGGAAATTCGAGATGGCTTACAAACCAAGAAAACTAAATGAGCCTCTTACTAAAAGCTGTGCCGCTTTTGATTCATTATCAATTCTTCCTTGCCAATCATCACTTCTACCACACATAAAAATTAGTATCTTTCAAACACACCTACGGATGAACGCCGAAAAATCTGACCCAATGTCACCCTTATCCAGCAGACTTTGGCAGGAAGATTGGGCCTACTAGGATCTACGAACCTATCTGGTTTGATGGAGAGGTCGCTCCACTTGTTATCGACGCAATTGCTGACGATGAATCATCAGGTTACAAGCACTTTTTAAATTGTCCGATGATCTAGCTCAGTCGGTAAAGTGCCTGCCTGCTGATCTAGGGTCCCGGGCTCGATTCCCAGTATGGTCGAGAAATTTATAATTTGTGAAATGTGTGTTTTCCCTTTCTTAGTGATGAATTAACGGCTAGGGGCTGGGTGTTGTGTCTGTTTTATACATAAGATAGTGTAATTAGTATTTAAACTTAGCCCCGAAAGGGTAGTAGGAGGCATTTATAAATAATGTTATGAATTATATTATAAATATAGCATTATGAATATAACATGAAGGGTAATATGTTTTTTATTACAAAAATGACGATGCAGCATACCCATCGGAAGATGACGAAGCTGATAATTAAATAAATAATACTTATAACAGAACTCAGCTTGGAAATTACATGTGAGTTGTTTGATAATATAATAGGTTGTATATTTTACAAGTTATCTTAAACATAACAGTTGTAAATGTTGTATTAAAAAGATGTATTGCATAATGTTGTGTTGTATAAAGTTGTATTAAATATGAATTACTACTTTACTACATTTTTCAGTTTGTTATGGCTTGCTTGCAGGCTCACCATGGAGCTGTTTTTTATATTTCTCTATACTAAGGTAGGTTGTAACTAACATATATTAATTTACGACTTAAAGAAAGAAACAACAGATGTGACATCTTAAATCAGCCTGGTACACAAAATCCAGCCACCATGGACTGCCAAATTGACCACTCAGTGAAAGAACTGCTGTCAGCAGTAAATTGATGCAAACATCAAAATTAGTTTCGGTTGAATTGTCATTAATTTTTTACAAATTTGGGTAGGTTAGGCTAACATTTTCTGATGGTTTCGAATGCCAGAACAAGATTATTTATGTTTGAAAAGTAAAAGATAGGAAAACTACTCATTAAAGGAAAGTATATTTTTTCTGATAAACTTCACCTAAATATTACAAATTTGACTTCTTAAATAGGTCTGGCACCCCGAATCCGGCTGCTTTGGACTTCCAGACCAAATTATTCATGAAAGGCTTGCAGTAAGCTGCAATTTAGTGCCAAAACTAAAATTAGATCATTCCGGTTAAATTGATGTCAATTTTTTCTAACTTTAGTTTGTTCTGGCAGCCATTTTCCAGCCGATTTCAAATGACAGACCAAACTAAATTTGTTTAGGGATAAATAATCTAAGAAACAAGCTATGAATCAAAAGTAGATCTTTCCGGTTAAATTAAAGTCAATTTTTGATTAATTTGATTGGCCGCCATTTTTAAATCCGGCCACTTTGGACTGCCAGACCAACAGATTTTCATTTCTCACTGGCGAAACTATAAAATAGAATATTTAACTGAATTAGATCTTTCCGGTTAAATCAAACGAGAGCTAGCTCTTGGACTATAAGCACTGTGTAGACACCACATCTCGCTGCTGTGACTCACCTGTAGCCCAGCGCCTAGACTAGCCACTGACAGCATCTACTTTTCTTACTTATTTACTGCGTATTATTAATTTGTAATTATATAATAATACACCCGCTTCTACACACAGCTTTCCTAGTGCGCCTTACTCTTTTCGTAAATTTTGTATTTTTTCCACATTATTATTAAATACGATGAAATATAGAATGTTCATTTGTACTTAGAGATCAAAGTTCTTACGCAAATTTTTACCGCTCTCAAAGAACCGGTAATATTTATCGCGTAGTGAATTTGAAAAAATTAAGATAATTGGCAAAAATAATTTAAATCTGAATTAATTTTATTATTTAGATAATATTCATAATGATCTACTTTTTTTTATAAATCATGACAGATGTGCAAAATGTATCAACTTAATTTATAAGTTTCTGATATGATTAACAATTTTATCAATTTTAAAATATGATTTTTTATAATGTATAAACATTTTTTCTAATATTTATTTTAGAAAATAAAATTATTTAAAAAAATAGCAGTGTACACACACTCACACACACACACACACACACACACACACAAAACACAGGCGGCAAGTAAGAAATCAAGTTAATAATTTTTCTAAATATTTGTCTCTGATATCTAATTTACCGAATTTCTCTTTGTTTTTTTCCAGATAGAATCAAATAAAAGTAATTTTATTTTGTAATTCATAATAAATATACAGCGAATATACATATCGCACATATATAAACATACATATCGCGATGTATTAGACCCTATCAAATTTTGTTATTAAAGATACATCTTACTAGTATTCGTTCATGCAATTATATTATATTAACAAATAATAATGGCAAATAGTGAATAACAACGCTGAAAATAGTTTTGTTCTACAAGAAAATCTATTAATAGATTGTTGGTAGATTTCAAATTGGTGCTAAAAACAAGCTTATAATGACAGCTACTTACTTTTTGATATGTAATGATCTTCTTGAATTTCTTATAGGTTTTCCTTTGTTTGTCTAAGTTGTTCCCTCTTTTAGTCCTTTTCCAGACCTGTGTACTGTTCAAAAATTTCATTCAAATTAATGTCCTTTGGCGAATAAATGCGCTGACAACTTCTTTAGAAATTCCAGGATGTGTTTTTGTTAAATTAATAACTAAATTCGATACTACGCCATGTCATTTTCTTAGTGTTTCTCCGTGATGTTTACGGAATTCTTCCTCTAGTTCCCTCGATTGCTTAATCCAGATGGACAATGGCATTTGCAGCCCTCCAAAAGAGAGGTGTTTTATCCAGATACTTGACGGTGGCTCTCCTAAGGTTGCCGTAATTCCATCTGTGATATAGGGGAATTTTTTCCTAGTTTATTTGCTATCCAACCGGCCAAGTACTCTAGAGTAGAACTCTCAAGATCAGTTAAACTTACTTTTTTTTCCATTTCTTCCATTTGCTCAAGCACAAATTCATCTGACTCTTCGTATTCTCCTTTGTTTGTTCCTTCTCCTGTGTTTCTTTAAGATTTAATGGAAATTCCACAGTCTTTCAACACTGGGGTCACGGTGCTCAGTCGTACGGAACCGGCCCGAAGTAAGGCGGCCGGGACGCGATTTGGGCCCACGCACGTTTCATATAAACGAGCATTAGACTGCCTTTGCCACCTCCCGGTACTGGCATGTCTCCGAAAATCCTTTCGAGGTGCCTCCACGTGGCGGCCCCGGGCAATGTGTACTGGAATTGGCCAGACATAGCAAAGACCCCGATATAGGTCATTTGTATGTGAGGGGCGAGGCTCCTGGACATGCACTAAGTGGTTGGTAGTGCGTACACGTGTAGTGGGGACAGCTGGTCAGGGCACCTCCACGAGGTCCCCGCTGGGCAACTCAGTGCAGTCGGTCTCGAGATGAGTGCTGAAGGGCGGCAGCCAAGGACTGGGGCAGAAAGTTTGAGATCTGGGCATAAGATACGGATGGAGGAGTCGACTGTGCAGAGGCTGAGCTCCTGACCTCCTCGTGACGGGGCAGTCACTAGGAGGAGCCAACTCCTAGCTCCATGCGGTCCCAGTGGAGCGGGGGATTTTTCCAAGTAACCCAAGGCAGACCAGCATGGGGAGCTGGTACTGGATTTTTCGGGTGCCCTAGTACCCGGAAAGGCACTCATGGACTTCGGTTCATGTCCGGCGAAAAGGTTCCGTTGCCAATGGCGTATAGTGGTTGCACCGTAAAAGGCCTCTGAGCCCAAGGACGGTGTAGCTAGAAAGCCCTTCGGGGGATCTCTTCGGAAATTTAGTTCAGGATTCGACAGTCTTTCAACACTTTTGCCAAAACATATTCACCATCATCTGAACGTTCAGGATTTGTATTTTTTTGCACCATTCTAGGATTTTTCCCGAGGATGATCATTTTAATGCGGTACAATGCACTCAAAGGCGTAGGATGATCATTCAGTCCTAATCTGAGAAAATAAATTTTCCAGAGAATCTTGATAAAGTCTATGAGTTAGGATGTATTGAATATTGTGGTGTTTATCTTTTACGTCACTGAGTAATGACTGCAGAGATTTAACAGACATTATGCATATTTTCTGGAAAAGTTCAAACGATTTGTAAAAATTAGATATTTTTTTTATCACCACATCTCAGCGTTTTCATCAACTCTACCATTCTATTCAGATTTGATCTTGAGCGCTCAGGTCTTGACCGTATGGCTTCCTAGAAGAGCTGCCTAGATTTTTAGGAACAAAGCTATTCATTATATGAAACCAGTGATCACACACTTCAATAACTTCAGCCAATGTTTCTGCATCTGTTTTACTTTTCATCTCATTCTCTCTCTCATTTCTCTTTTCATCTCATCCCTGACGCCGTTCTGTGTGATAGAAGTTGTTTCGCTTTCCTTACATTCTGCCTCTTAAATTTTTCAACATTTAGATGAACTCTCATCGATTTTTAAACTTTTCAAATCTTTATTTGTCTCAAGTTGGATCAGTTCAAATAAAGGACTTTTATTACATATTCTTCCGTCACCTAAACGAAATCCAGTGTCTAAAAGCCAATTCCTTATTAGCTTAAGGACATGTGGTGCATCAGCAAAGCAATAAATATTCTCTTCTTGTGAGGCTGGATGAAAAAAGAACGTCTTATCAATGAAAATTCCCAGTTCATTCCATAAAACAATATTTCCTCCTCTTAAGCCACTCACACAGGCTTTTACGGTCTATCCAATTTCATACAATTTAACTGTAAGGGAATCAAGAATATTCTTCGTTATTTTTCTGTCAAAATCTACGTAAATAGGCTGCTTCCATTTTGAAAATAAGCCACGAGCCATGACCATATGCATTTGTGAAAAAGGTCCAACAATTTCAACATATTTCACGTCATACTCAAGAGTTTGCTTCACTTTAACTTCGTCACATTTTAAGACGACGAGTCGCTCAATGTCATTCAACGAAGACCATGCAACCTCCAAAAACTGGAAAACATTTTCAAGAACGCCTTGCCTCATATCAAATGTAGAGGCCCACTTATGCAAAGTTGAAAGACCAGGTAAAGGGATTTTCAATTTGTTTTTTAAGAAGAGGTAACAACGCTTACTGAAATATCTTAGAGTAAATGCTATAGATATTTTTCATTTGTCCATTTTACTTTATTCTTCAGTCCCAGAATTATGTCAATTTATTCTGAGTAAAGATATTTCTTAATTTATTCTAGCATAGGCTTTTGAAGAAACAATGGTTTTCTTTTTATATTTCAAATTTAGATTTTCTTTCTTGAGTTTTTTCATAACATTTAAATTTAAAGTGGACTTTTCTCGCAATAGCTTCAAATTTTTTTAATTCTTCATTTCTTTTAAGGCGTTTAACATGCTTAATTGAGCACAAGAGGACGAATGTATATAGTGAGCACAAGGGCACGATTGCTTACTAATCGTTTTCTGGTCGAGCTTTCATGAATAAGTTATTCAGTCAGTTTCTTGTTTTCTCTGGTTTTCACTCTGTTTTCACGTTGCAGAACATTTTCCTCTTTCTCTGGACTTCGGTCTCTACCTAACTTCAATGATGGTATGGTGGTAGGTTTCAGCTTACGTTGAGGTGTGATATTCATTAATTCTGCTTTTAAATCTTTCATAATCAGAATCTTGAAGTGTTTTAGAACATACGAAAGAAGTACTTGGATTCCATTTACCATCTCGCTGACATTTTTGCACCCACTCTCGATGCAGTGAACAATCTTTCGGAAAACGATGATATTGTATGTGTCTAGTCTCCAGAAGTGATTCAGTTTTCACCAAATTATTAGTACATACAGCTACTGTACAATGGGTCCCTGGCAAATTAGATCCTAAAATAATCTTTAAATATAAACTACATAGTTTATAAATGCACACGGAAAATAATTAATTACAGTAATTATGTTGGAAGGAGCAGAGGAAGGTACCTATTTTAGAATAAGATAACTTAGATAAACTCAAAATATTTATTCATTAACCTTATTAAAAAGATCTCGATCTTGGATAGTAGAAATGGATATTGTTTTTCAAACAATGTCTTGGAGATGTCTACAGGTTTTTCTATACATTGATGTAGTCGTTGAACAATGCTGCTCGTTACTTTTTGTAACATTTCTGGTGTGAAAGCTCCCATTTCCTCTTTATTTCTAACCTCAAATTTTCCAGTCATTGTGATGCACCATGAGTACTCGCTTTCTTTAAGTTATCCCCACAATAAAAATTCAGAATATGACAACTCAAGGGATATCGCAGGCCATTGCACATTACCAACCTTGGAGATCAAGCAACCTACAAACATTTCACGCAGAGCTGCTATGCTCTGTCTTGCAGTATATACCGTGGCACCATCTTGTTGAAGCCTCATACTGTTCAAGTTGAGGCTAAAAGAAAGTTTGGTTTCACACAAAAAATATTTAAAAAAAAGTAATGAACAGTTTTGTTCAATGACTACTACAGTATATAGAGAAAAAAAAATTAAAACAAATTGAATATTCATTTTCATGATCCAAGACCAAGATATTTTTAATATGGTTAGTAAATAAATGGTTTGAGTTTTCAAAATAAAGTTATTTTATTTCTAAACTAGGTAATTACCTTACCGCGCCCCACCATGCATAGCTCGTAATATTTATAAATTTCATTAAAACCATTCGAAAAATAATAAAACTCACTCCTGCACACTTTTGGTTATGCATAAAAATACACACTCGCAGTTGCACACACGTACACACACAGTAAGTACATAGACTCAAATACAAATTAATAACCAAACATTAGCTATAGAATATTTCCGAAAATTACTGTGAGCTACGAGACTATTTTACGAAAACACCGAGACTCACGCATATAAACTTGTAGTACAATACACAATAAATGGCCTACTATGCGGACTGTAGCAGCAAACGGGCTACGAGTGATGTAGTGCGCAAATTGATGCGTGAGCGAACGAGGCAACCTCTATATAGTAACCTTGGTGTACACCACCAATGCGGGTCTTAGAAAAATAATTGAAATATAAGTGTAATTAATGTATTTATTAGCTCACATTTATTTGGGATAGTATTACACTGTCACGCTTATTTTAGAATCGAACCCATGGTATAGTGGTCATTGCAGTTGGCTACGAACCTAGGGGTCCGGGATTCGTTTCCCGGCTGGTAATTTTGGTATTTTTCCCTTAAGTGGCATGATCCCAACGGTCACCAAAGTTTGGTTAACTAGGCCTAAGATAGGTGTACCACCCCACTCTCACTCTATTTAGTGACTAAAAAGGAGAAGGGCGATATCTACGGGAATAATAATATGAAAAAGTAAAACTGTTGGAGTTTAAAGAAATATTTGAATTATTTATTCAAAGTAACAAACAGTGTTAAAACAACATGTTGCATGGCCTTACAAGTCAAACTGAAGTGTGTTGGAAAACAAATAAATCATGGCAATTTATTTGTTGTGCAGTACGTTACACAAATTTAAAGGTATATAACTATATTATATAACCGTGTCCAGAAGAGACTAATGAAATAAACATCATTGTTGCTATTATTAAAGAAACTATTCTAAATAATATCCACGCTTCTAATTCACCACAGAGAATTAAGATAAAACCAAATTAGGATCAAAAGTTTAAATTTCTAAATATTACAAAGATTGCAATGAGCTTAAGGAGCCTCTTTTAAAGGGTTTGCAAAGCGTCAGATTCACACCTGTGAATACAGACAAATTAGTTTTAAACCCGCCTGGTGGCGTAGTTGGCTAACGCGCTAGTCGTGTTGAGCTCGACTGCCGAGGACGGGGAGATCGAGGTTCGAATCTAGGTCGGGTGAACTGGGGGTGGTTTTTCCTAAATGGTTTTCCACTCTCCCTCCACGCAAATGCGGGTTCGCTTCCTCTAAATTCAACCCTCCCTATTCCTAATCTATTAGCGTAATTAGTACTTAAGAGTATAACCCGAACGGGTAGTAAGACGCGGTGCTAAATATTATAATTAGTTTTAAATTTAAGGAGTGAATTTAAATTTAAATATCACACCAGATATTTACTTAAAGTTTTAACTCCTAAAAATTTTACAAGATCACAAAGAGCTTAAAGAGCCTCTTTTAAATGGTTTACAACGCGTCAGATTCAGACCTGTGAATAAAGACAAAACAATTTTAAATTTAATGAATAAATTTAAATATCGCACCAGATAGTTACTTAAAGTACAAAGGTTTGACTTCCCGACTAAACTCAAACCTTCGCGGAACCATTACCCTGGTCACTTTTTAAAGAATTAAACAAGATTCCCACATATTAATTTCTAATAGAAAAACAAAGCTACGTTAGAAAACTAGTAAATTTTGCCTAAATGAATCAGCTAATATTAAAGTCAAAACCATATTAATCAACAAAAATAAGTTACTTTAGCATTATCTTCAAAGAAAAGAAGTCTACAAAATACCCAAATAAAGAAATATTGCCAACATAAAGAAATTAAGTTATTACTAATAGCAAAAATTTAATATTTAACCTAAATATATCAAAACACAAATAGAACCAAGAAATGTGACTACATATTTAAACCAAGAAAATAGAAGTATACTAGCGTCCAAGTGGCAACAGGAAACATTAAGTGCTCCATAAGAGAATTTACGTTTAAAAATAAAAAGAATTTAGCAAACATTACCGATGCCTACACTGACAGATTTCCATAACAAACTAAACCGAAGTATTCAAGAAAATCAAACCCATCTCAGCAATATGTAGTTTACAGATTCAAACAAAGATATTATTATCAGCCATCCTGGCTAGATACTGTCCGAGTCCTGAAGAGGACTTCTCGTGGAAGTGGTGGATGTAATGGTCTTCGATATCGTTTGTGTTCCCTCGTTATATAGGTCTAGTTGCAAGGTTGGAAGGTAGGAGTTTTCCTTTGTTATTACGTCATTTGCTAACATCAGGTTTTAAGGCTGCCTTGTTGTCATCACCTACGCCAAGTTCTTGTCGTCTTGATATTAAGCCGCTGAATTTGACTCATTTCCAAAACACGAACTCCTAGACACCGGACGAGCAGTGGTAGAGCTACACTGGCTTGATCAAGTACGCCACACCAGTGTCCATGAATATGAGTGGTCTTGTCTTAGTACAGCACGGGCCAATCAGAGCATTGTAAGCTCACTCCATTGGAACATCAGGGTACTGCACAATTTGTAGCTTGTTTTGGACTTCTCTTCAATCTAGCATTCGTGGTGATAATGCTGGACTTGCAAGTAGCTATAATCCGGCAGATATATGCGTGAGTAAAACAACTATAATTGACATAGTAAGATTGTGATATTTAATAATGCTGGATGTCTATGAGTACAAGATTATTAGGGGTAGTATTTCTATTAGAGGATGTGAATGAATATTAGCTTGTTTAGGGGTGGGTAGTAACATTGTCATATTAGAAGTACACGCTAATGTTACATAGGTTAATACTCACATTGGCTCCACACCTTTATAATAATTATCATCATATCACCTCATTGTAGGTATGTGTAGACAACATTTATAGGTACCCCCTGGGTGAAGTTCTGTGTCAGCAGAGCGACGAATAGTCTACGGATGCCTTGTACCTCCGTGTAATATATGCCATACGATTAAAAGAAAACATTATTTTATAAATGTTATTAGATCAAATTAAATGACGATACATTAAATATATTCAATAAAATAATTTATTTGTAATTATTTTACAGTATAAGCCAAGTGTGGCAATCTCGGTGGTCTTTAGGTAAAGTGCTCGCTTCAAGAGCCGATGTTCGTGGTTTAAAACCCAGCAGGCATCGCCTTTTTGTTTTCTTGAACGATAAAAATCCATAGCTTAAAAATTTCCTTCCTAGGGGAAGTAAGGCCGTCGGCCCCAAGTCGATATTGGAGTGTAAAATAACCTTGGTGGTACGTTAAAATACATTTACTATCAAAGTTGGAATGACTTTTCACGCTTGCTTATATAGATTCAGTGTGGACGGCAACGAGGAAACATTAGACTTTTTGAACTCCCCTAGCACATACGATTTCTACCAGATGGTGCAGGCAGCACTAGCTGGCCGTAGGTCTGAGTTCATGCCCCTAGCTCTGTATGAATATAAGTCACATAAGACTAACATGCAGTTTGTTGACTTAAGAAAAAAAAATTATGTTCTTATATTATACAAACTCCACACTTAGGATACTGCATGGATAATTTTACTTTCTCACTATTTTCAGGTACCAGTGTGAAAATTATTATGATCGTTTAAAATCGATCTCAAGATTTTGATGAATGTTTAAGTTTCATGACCCCTTGACTCTAAAAAAGTGTTGTTTTTTTAATTTCCGTTTGTCTGGCTGTCTGTCTGTACCTTGGACTAGAGCCTAAACTATTTCACCAATCGGGATATAACTTGTTATCTAGGGTTTTCATAGGGTTGCCCCAAGGGGTTTTTGGAATTGGATATCTCACTCTAAAATTAGGGTTAGTGTAGTGAGGGGCAAAAAGATAAACAGTCAAATTTCTCAAAATCGGCACTTACGATTTTGATTATATTTCATACAACAAACAAAATGGCTACCCTCAATATCTCAGAAAAATGACTTTAAGGGCTCCGGTATGATGAATAAATTATAATTTCTTATCATATCTCCGAAATTATTTAATATGAAACTACTGATCATTGCAAATATGTATATCTATGTATAATACAAATATTTTATATGAAACATATTTTTATAAAACCAATAACTTTATATCTATACGCAAATATATATATTTTTTTAACTTTTCGAACACTAAAGGTAAAGTATTGCGACCGTAAAAAATAAACTAACCTAAAATGTTGATGGATGTCAATGTCTCATGACACCCCGAACCCAAAAAAATGCTCTTTACAATGCCGTCTGTGTGTCTGTTTAAACTTAAAATTAAGAGTAGTTTAATAAAGGGCTAATAAGAAAAAATCAATTTTCTTAAAATTGGCTCTAACGATTTTGATTAAATTTCGTATCTAGGAATAATTCTAATCACACCACAATCCCCAAATGAGCTGCTTTCAACAGCCTTGTATACAGATTACTTCATATACCTTTAAATAAAAAGAATTTCAAAAATGAACTTTATATCATCAAACAACTAGCTGTTTCTAATGGTTAATCCTATTCATTAGTTTACCTAATTCTTCAAAAACAAAAATCACAACTCAACAACAAATCCACTCTCAACAATTCTAATATTAACTCAGAAAGTAATACCAGATGGATCAAATTCAACTACACTGGAAGTGAATTTACAGAATCACAAATATTTTCAAAAAACCTAAATTAAAGATTGCCTCCAGCATTTCCAACAATTCTAATTTAAACAAAACCAACCAATAAGAGAAAAGTGGCATATATCAACTCACCTGTGGATGTAATAGTTTATATATTGGGAAATCTGGCTGAAATAATTCAACTAGGTTCTCTGAACCTTTAAGTGATTTTAAATATGATAGAAACAAATCAAAATTCTCTGAACATCTCAAATAGTCCGGACATCAACCGACCCCAATGAAAGATATTATGAAACTAATTTATATCACCTCAAAATGCACAACTATGAACACAGCTGAAAATATATTTATTTAAACTGCTCTACTAAATAACAAAAAAGTATTAAACGAACAAACAAATTTCGAAAATCAGATACTCATTGATACCATCAGAAAACTTCCTCAACATAAAAATAAACTTAACCCTATCTGCACCCGCCCCACCTTCCATAGTAGTAAATAACCTGTTCGGGCCAGTTTCTAGAAGACTTGCACCCTATATTCATTTTCTTTCTTGTCATTCTATTTTTATATTTTACAATATGTTCCAAAATCTATCTATCTATCTCTCCCATATTAACTGTGTATACAATCTTAACCTCGGTATATAACATCTTTGACCTTTTAGTTCAATCATTCTAGAACAATTCTTCTCACTTTGTATATACAAGTTAATTTTAATTTAAACTCAGTTCTCTCTCTCAAACAACTTGGAACACTCAACCACACATCTTCCATTAATTCTTGATAGTACACTTATGAACCTTCATCAAACTTTTAGGTTATATCACATTGGCTAACGCGGTGTGGTTCATTCATAATTTTATTTGGTGTTGTTCTTTTTTCATTAGACCTGATGATGTTGCCGTTGGAGCATTGACACATGTAGAAGCTAAAAACTAAAAACGTTGCAGGGATTTCAGCAAAATCCAAGGAACAGGGGACTTAGTTAGGGAAAGTATTCAATTTTTACATACATTTTTCATTTCTTTATAAAAAAGATATTTTTATAAATATTTTTGTTAAATTCCTAATAAAACACAAGACAAGTAATAAATGCATGTTTACATCATCTTATCATATCACTGTTTTAGTGAAATCTGACTCAAAGTCCACATTTTTAATATGTTTCAAACTTTTTAGATGTTTGTTAAAACTTCAATGAATGTATTATATATGTCATCACAAGAGATAATAAATTGTAATGATATTTACCAAAAACATTTTCATTCATAATTCAACGTATAATGACTATATTATTGTTATATTACATCATATATATCCATGTTTTGTCATGCTAAATTAACACAACTGTCAACTTTATCAAAAATTGAATTCTATTAATAATAATCTTAATAGTCCCTTACAAACCATTAAAATAATTTTCAATAATTTCTATATTGTTACTCGCCTCGGTGGCGTAGTTGGCTAACCCGTTAGTTTCTTGTTGAGCTTGACTGCTGAGGACGGGGAGATCGAGGTTCAAATCTCGGTCGGGTGAATTGGGGTAATTTTTTCTGCATGGTTTTCCACCCTCCCTCCACGAAAATACGGATTCATTTCCTCTAAATTCAACCATCCCAGTTGCTAATCTATTAGTGCAATTATTACTTAAGCGTATAAACCGAATGGGTGGTAAGATGCAGTGCTAAATTAAAAAAAATCATCCCTTCTGACGAATCTGATTTTATACTATTAGGAAATTTTAACTGCAATATTATTGAACATAAGGATTATTTTGTTGGAATTAATGAGCAAATATAGTTTGAAACCCATTCTGAAGTGTGACGAGTCAACGACAAAAAACGATATGCAGATAGATGTCATTCTCAGTAATTTGACAATACCAGATTTGGAGTGTACGAAAGTTGTTTTTCAGACCATAAACTAATTTACTGAGAATTAATAAATTTGTTTCCCGACTCTATGATTGCTTTATTATCTAGAAATACATACATCTAGATTATTTATGTTCTTAAAATTAGAGGTCAAATCTTCTGTTCTGTTTTCAAGTTTAACTACTCAATATTAATTTATTTTAACTTTATACAAGCAACAAAGAGTAGTCAAAAAACTCATATTCACAATAATTCATATTACACTATCACCTTTTTTCATTAGTTTCCTTAGATTTCTTTTTATTTATCTCTAGTCATCTTTAGTAAATAGATTTTTCATAAATTGGAACATGTAAAGCAGATCCCAGTTTCCAAGCTTACAGCAAATGGCTCAAAATTTATTTTATTAATGTTATTGAAATATGAAATTGTTTGAAATGCACTTTGGTAGACAAAGGTTCGCCTATTTTCTGAATGTTTCTATATCAGTGCATATTATTTTATTCATGTTATTATGTGGAGTGTTGATGCTACAATATACATTATTCCGTTCAGAAATCTTACGAGTTTTTAGTAAATGTATCTTTACTTTAAGATAAAAAGAGAGAGAAAATCTGTGTGGTGCGTCGTACTATTTATTTTAATTAGTTTGTCAAATATTTATTTATTTTGCACCACGTCCTACTACCCGTTCGGATTATACGCTTGTGTACTAATTACGATAAAGGGTTAGGAATTGGGAAAGTTGAATTGAGAGAAAGTGAAACCCATTTGCTTGGAAGGAGAGTGGAAAACCATTTAGGAAAAACCACCCCCAGTTCACCCGAGTGGGATTTGAACCTTGAACTCCCCATTCTCGGCAGTCTCGCTCAACACTAAACTAGCGGGTCAGCTAACTACGCCACTAAGGTGGGTTCTTTGGTAATCAAATTTTTAAAAGTTTCCTGATTAAATCGTAAATATTTTGACATGATTAGCACTCCTTTTTAGTAATGACATTTATTGTACAAACCTTGAAGAAAATGTAATGTAGTGTAAAAAAAATTTTTTTTTTATTAAAGGTAATGTCAATTTTTGTTATAATAAATATCGCAGTGTAATAGCCTACTATGAAACCTGTGCACTTTGCGTCAATATTATATGTCGTACAAAGTGTATTATCTATTTTCTCAGTTGGGTTTCTGTCAGGTAATGTTACGAATATTAAATTTGATCAGCCCTCACTCTCCCCTTAAAACCTACTCCGTTATCTCCACCCCCATCCCTTATTTCTGACTGTACCGCATCTCTTAGTGGAGCAAGTTGTATGCAAATTACGGATATGACGGTGTCATACACAGACTCTGATGTAGCCACAAAGTCACTCTCAACCCCTCTCACTCCCACCCCCACAAAAACTCTTCCTTTAACTTGTCAATCACTCACATCCCCAAATATACACCCCTTAAATGCAACTCTCCTCTCCTACCCATTTCATTATCAAGTAAACTTTAGCAAGCTGTCGGTCGATTGCCTGCCCTCACTTGACTTTTGCAAAAAAAAATAATAAAAAAGTATTTTTTTTAGGAAGGGGTGGGTAAGTTTGGGTATGAGGAAGGAAGGGGGCTCAGGGTACTACATTCGTGAAGAGAGATTAATGAGCAAGTTGCTCTCCATGACGATATTTACTTAATCTATTTCCAGAGTTTTTTTGACAGATGGCAGAATGATTTGTGTGTGCGGACCTTTTTTAGTTGTGACCCTTTTGTTTTTAATTTCGGTATCTATTTTTGTTTACAATTTTCACTTTTGATTGCAAATAAATAGTAACAAATATACAATAACATTTTGTTACAAATTGATCCAAATTAATCTTGCGATAGGGAAAATTTGAATTACACTAAACATATCGGCAATATTTTTTTTTAAAGGAATTCATACTGGTTCAAGCCCAAACAGGAAAATAAAATCTTTTAATTTTTAAATAAGGAATAAGAGTTTTCTGATTGGGATGTTGTTTCTTGTTCACTTTTTAAAGACAAAGAAAATCTTTGAATATTAATTACAAACTAACTTAACCTAGTACACCTACAACTATCTACAAAATATTTGATTGTATGGGACAAATAATTATTTGTAAATATATTCGTCTGCGTCTCCCGGGTTCAAACGAAATATTTGTCGTCAACTAAATTGTTCAATGGAATAAAACCTCTGTTTAATTAATGCTAGTGTTATCTGGCTCAAATTTTATAAAAACAAGTGGAAAATTACATCGATGGTTGCAGATTGTCATATTGAAATGTGTTCAAAACTTTTTACTGGGAAAATTTCAATAGAACGAGGCCTCACAAGACTTTGTTGTTTAAGGTTTAATCGTCATATATATATTTTGAGCTGTTTGTGTTTAATTTTAAGAAAAACGTGTTTCATCCCATTCACACCACGATTAGAAATGTTATAGTACCCCTCTTCCAGATCTCTACTACGTTTATCACACATCTAACAGTTTGGGGAGGTGAAACCGGAAATGTTAAACCTTAACAAACTATATAAATACAAATAGAAATATTTTATTTTATGATGTACAACCATAAAAAATATCAGGGTTTCCATGATGATGTAAGCTAATAATAAAAAGATGGACACTCACTAGAAAATTAGGGTTTTCGATGAAAGCTACTATTCTTGGAGACGTTCTGGACTCATACCCTTTAAAATGAGTTGTCGTTTGTTAAAGTCGGTTATGCTGTTTTCTCCTAGTCTCAGTTGTCATAAATGGGCTTATCAAATAATATAAAGAGAGACATAGATAGAAAGAGATTGGGAGATTGGGAGAATGCAAGAGTGAGTTGATGAGTATTTAATTGTGTGTGTGTGTGAGTGTGTGTGAGATTGAGATTAGCAGTGTTAGAAAGTGAGTGTTAAATATTGAAAAGGAGCGAGTGATAATGAGAGAGAGAGTGTGTAAAAGGAATAGGGTGTGAAAGTGTGTGTGTGTGAAGGAAAGTGTGAGATAGAGAGAGTGTGAATGAGAAAATAAGAGAGATCAAATGGGAGAGAGATTGTGTGTTTGAAAGAGAGTGTATGATAAAGAGAGTGTATGTAAAAGAGAGTTTGTGTTATAGAGTGTGTGGGAAAGAGAGTCTGTGTGATAGAAAATAGGTGTGAAAGATAGTGTGTGGGTGTGGGAAATTATCTGTGTAGAAGGCATAGAAAATGTTTGTAAGAGAGTGTGTGAAAAATTTATATGAGAGAATGTGTGAGAATGTATGTTTATTAGAGAGGGTGTGAGAAAGATGTTGAAAGAGAAATATTTTGAGATAAAGTGTGTGTGTGTGTGTGTGTGAGAGAGAGAGAGAGAGAGAGAGAGAGAGAGAAAGAGGATTGTGTAGAATAATATGATAGGGAGAAATTGTGAGAAAGTTTATGTGAGAGAGAGCTAGATTGTGTTAAAGACAGAGTGCGAGTTAGAAATGGATTGTGATTGAGAGATTTTTGGAGAGAGTGTTAGAGAGATAGTGTGTGAGAGAGTGTGTGTGGAGAAGAGAATGTGAGTGAGAGGAGCGAGTGTGTGTATGTGTGTGAAGTTAGCTGAGGTACAAAATACATCACTTTGAAATATTATCCACTCAAAATCAAGTAGTAGCATGGAAACACAATTGAATATATTTGTATTGAAATGTTATTTGAAAAAATAAACACCAACATTTATTCCTTTGAAATATTATCAACATACAACCAAAATTAAGTGGTAGCTAGGAAACATGACTGAGTTTATAGGTATTGTAATACTATTTAAAAAAGTGAACACTAAAACCCATCAAACAATTAAAAAGATTATCTAAACACATTTTAAGATAATTTGATCAATTTTTGATATCATAAGATATATAAAAAACATAAATGTGTCTTTTTAATTTATAATTCAAGATCGAAACAAAATGTAAGAGAGTTTATCGCGAAATTGACAACGAACATTTTAATTTGCAAACTATAGTAAATAGTTTTGATTTAAATGCGAATTAATGTAATCAACATTCCAACAACAATAAATATTTCCCCGGGGTAAGAAATTAATTTTTTCAATTAAATAATTCAGGTAAAAGATGTGCTAGAAATAGCTATTTTAACGACCATTTTGTGATAAGAGGTAAATATTCAAAACTAAAGAAGAATAAAATGTGTCAATGCAAACAAATCTATATATTTCAAATTTTCCATTCCATTTCTCCCTTTGGATTATTACTATGTATACACTTTTTGCAATAATTTTTATATTTGTTGCAACATACATCTTAATTAATATTTGAGTTATTATTTTTAACCAATAATATATATGTTATTTAAAGATATAAAACCATGCACAAATCAGGGTTTCCATGGTAAAGTAAATAATGTATGTAAAGCTTGAAATCACTGAAAAAATAGTATTTAATGGGAAATTATATTTTTGGCGACATTCTAAGCCCCTATCCGTAAAATTGAGTGGTCGTTTGTCAAAATTAGTTGTCATTTTCTTGCAATTTCAATTACTGGGAAAGTTTTTATCAAATCATACATAAGAGCAGAGGCAAATATTTAAATACAAAGAAGAGGAGGATAAAAATCAGCGATGCAAAAGATATATTTAACTTAATATCATGCGTTTGTTTGAAAAATACACAAATAACTGCCATAATGGTTCTATTTGCTACACCAAACGACAAATGTAAGAGTTGCGAATCTATCTATTTGTTTCACCAAACCACTAAAGTAAATGTTTAGTTGGTATTACTTGTAAAAAGAAAAAAATATTTTATTTTATATATATATATATATATAAATACTCATGCACAAATTAGGGTTTCTATTGTGATGCAAATAAAGAATGAAAAGCTGAAAATTCTATCTAAAAAACAAGAATATCATTGTAAACTAATTTTTCCCGGTCATCTTGGACCCGTAACTTTTAAAATGAGAAGTTGTTTGTCAAAATCTCTTCAGCCATTTCCTTGTAATGTCTATAACCATAAACGGGCTTATATAATTATATTTAAGATTAAATTATATCAGTTCATGAGTTACAAATTAGTTTAATACAGTCTAAAACTATAAATAAAACCCCAATTGCCAAATATATTATTAGGTAAATATAACTAAATTATAGGATGAATAAAAATCAATTATATTATTATTCTATAGCATTAGGAACTTGAAAGTCCATTGCTAAACTTATAAAAGTAAGCCACCTATCGCTACCTTGATCACGTTCTATCCAGTCCACCTCATTACACCCTATATCTCTTTCAAGTCCATTCTAATGTTTTTCTCCCATTTGCGTCTAGGTCTTCCCAATGGTCTTTTCTTATTGTGTTGCGAGTCAATATCCTGAATACGGTTCTACATTCTCCCATTTGCTCTGAATATCGTGCTCACCGTAAAACGATACTTTATTATCTTAACAAAGTCTCATAATGAGTACAGGATATGTAACTCAAGATTATGTAACCTCCTCCACTCTCTTTGGACCAAATATCTTAGTAAGAACCTTGTTTTTAAACACTCTAAATTTGTTTTCATCGCGCAAGATGAGATACCATGTTTCACACCCAGAGAGAACAACAACCGGTAAAACTATTGTTTTGTGAGTTTTACATTCCTGGACAGCAGGCGAGACGAACCTCAGCTAGCCCACTCGCTTTCGTGGCCAGCCTATAGTGTATAGGACCGTAATGGCTTCGCAAATTAAATTATGTCGACACGGAATGAATGTTTATTTGTACAATCTATAGTTTTGTAGTGATCGTATAGTGGCTGCGTTGTTGGTTAAGATAGTAAAACTTCATTTATTTAAATTCATATATAATATTATTCACATGCACCAATTCTTTATCTAGTGTGTTAAATTAATTAATGAAATCATATATTTAAGTTACTATTAATTATATTGGTTGTCTTCTAGTATTTCACTCGATACACGTCACACGTCTTGGTTAGTGTGAGAAAGGCCGTCAACAGATTTAAGATCAATTCACAATATTAATTGCCTTAGCCGTGATGTAATATATCTACTATTAGTTATCCCGCCTGATTCTTTTTTATTATAATAATTAAATACGCGGTGAATAACCGAGTGGTTAACGCGAGGTGCCGTTAAATTATTTACAAAAACATGACCCTCCAGAGCTGACCCGGGAGCGTCCTTGGCGCAAGCCCAGCGAGACAGGAGTAACCAGTCTCCTAATAGAAATCAACTGATTTCTTTTTTAAATATAAGGAGAACACTCCCATTGGTCCTCAAGATCCAACATGGATGAATCTAACTGTCCTCCTGACCTTTAGCGTGGTCCAAGACAAGGGAAGAAAGCCACCCTCCTTAACATCTCTTAGGAAGCTATTGTTGTTTGGCTGCGACTCTCACAATGTTCCTTAATACCTGGATAGCTGGTTATTAACCTTACTGCCTACAAGGTTGATAAAACATACTATTTTATAACGTGTTAATGAAGAATTGCAACAATGTATTTTATAAAATGTTCTACCATGTTCTTACTTTTTATCGTTCAGTAATTTTTTTCATAACTGTGTATGTATCGGCAGAGCTAGCCCAGTGCTAGCGTGCTTGGCACACCCAGGAGAACTTAGTTCAAATCTCAATGGTTGCAGCAATCACTGCATTTTTCCTCTCTTTTACTAGACAAAATGAATAAATAAATAAATAAATAAATAACTTAGGTTTGGCCCGCTTCAATGGCCACATGGTCTAAGACTCTAAGGTGTCACTCTAGCAATCAACATTTTTTCTGTGGCGGATGGATCAGGATACAAACCCCTTTCAAGTATATTGAGTGTCGTTATTCTTTAATAGTCTCCAACTTTTCATCCATACAAATATAGATACTTTTCCAATAAGTTATACCTAACTCAAACATAGCTCAGGAGTTTTGTAAATATACATGCGTACAACTCAAATAGCTACTAAGACGTGTTGGGGGGGGGAGGGGGGAAATGGGGCTTGAACTTACGTCTTCTAGACCAGTGGTATTCAACCTGAGGTATGCGGAGACATACTAGAAGATGGAAAAATTTGAACATTTATATATACATCTGTAGAATACGTACATACAAATGTACGTATATATGTATATATATTATTCCAGATAAGCCTTGAATAATCAGGGTCAGATTTAGGTTAAGACATAAGAGACCAGGACGTAAAGACATGCAATCTGAGAGTACTTTTGTTTTTCTCTCCTCTCTCCCCTAGAAGTAGATTATAGAAAACTTATACTAAGCACCAATATCTTTGGAGGTACAAAGTTGATGATACATTATATTTGGAGGTACGCGAACAAAATGGTTTGAATATCACCGTTATGTACCTATAATAAGCTTTCGGAACTGCCCAGTAACACAAGAGAGTTGAAACTACATTCCCAACGAGCCTAGCATATATAAATCAACGAGAATGACAAACACAATTATAGAAAAAATAAACTACGTTATAATTAGATGAATTATTTACACAGTAAGTGCAAAAGAGTTTCATTTTACAAAGTGTCACAAATTATCTCGCTAAACATTTTTGAGTTCGTTAGAATCAAACATGGCACACACCCCACCGTATATTCCCGATTCACTGACGTAGATATTCACTATTCATTTCATATTCCCTTTTGCACTAGCGAAACAGCAAAAACAAAAGAAAACAAAAAAATCACCCTTCTAATGTACTGTACAACGTAAATAGAAAGGCACAGTAGCTTTATGCAGCTTTTGTAATGTTATCTATTTGTTTTTGTAGAGTAAAGTTATTTACATGATTTATGCCAGCTCAGAATTATTGTTTGGTACCTCTATGGTGTTGATAAAAGTTATGCTGGAAAGTTGATAGTTAATTTTAAAAAACGGTCGTTTACACACCCGCATTATTGGGATCTTGCCTAATTAAGATGTACGGTAAAGCAAATATAAAAATTATGTCAAAAAGTTTATACATAAACCAATAGAAGAAATGTAATGGACGTTTAGAAATATATAGATTTGTTTGCAGTGATTTTTTTTAATTTAGTTTTGAATATTTACCTCTTATCACACAATGGTCGTACAATAGCTGATTTTATTACATCTTCTACCTACGTTCTTTGATTGAAAGAATTAATTTCCTATTTTGGGAAATATTTATTGTTGGAATGTTATTATTAATTTGCATTTAGTGAGGTTACATTGAGCTATAATTGAAACTATTCGATATGCCAGCCTATAGATTAATAAAATGAACTTAACCTAAACATGTTGTTGAGCTTAAAATACATTTGGAACATTATGAATAAAGTATATTGTCCTTAACTTGTGTCTAGTAGAATATTTTATCTCATGAACGTTAAGTTCATCTGGGATGATTTACCAGTAACTACACCTGAGGGAACTGCATGCTTACTATTGAGCAACAGGGTTGTCATTATTTTGTTTTCCGTGATCAGTCTTCCTTCGAATGTATATCAAATTTGGCAATGCTGGGCTGTCGTTGTTGCTATTAATTGGTGCTTCTTCCTCCAGCACAGTCGTAAAGTGACAGTAGTCTGAGTCTCATGTTCCTAATAGCTAGCTCAAAACATTAACTAAATAAACACACATATTTTATTATTACTTTGTGTGGAAAAATATTTGTTATTGATCACGTTAAGATTTTGTGTGTATCTGTATGTGTTGGTTGTGTGTTTTGTATTTTTGCCGTAAGGTTATGGAATTATAGTTTTATGTGCATATTAATATATTTATTCAAATAATAGAGTATTGTTAACAGTTAAAATATAATACAAATTATGAAATCTCCTGCTTGTTACAAAACAATTACATTTCAAGAGGAAAATATTAAGTAACAAAGAAAGGGCAATGGTGTTAAGAGTCTACGCCTATTTTCGTTAAGACGGAACTTGTACAGATTTCAGAAGCTACAGGTGTGTCTTATAAGTTAGTAATCTCTATTAAACAAGGATTTAAAACTAAGGGAAAGTTACTGACACCAATAAAATAAATGGTACGGGGCACCGCACAGACATTCTCTCTCTTTCTATAAACTCGTAAGATTTCTGAACGGAATAATGTACATTGTATCATCACCACTCCACATAAGAACACGCATAAAATAATATACAATGATATAGAATCAATGAGAAAAGAGGCGCATTTTTGTCCACTTAAGAGCATTTCAAACAGTTTAATGTCTTCCACAAGGGTCAACACTTCGTATTAAAATTTGGATTTCTGGTTAAAATTTTAACATTTTATAAGGTGTTGCAGATCTTCAAGTCATCGCATTGATATTTAATTATTCATTTATACATTTTGACCAATAAAAATGTAAATATTGACTATTGAGTCTAAAATGGAGATAGATCATTGCTGTGCAAACATTTCTCCTAAGAGCTTTAAGGAAAAATAACATACTTTTTTTAGATAATTACTTATATTTAATTACTTATATTATAATCTTAATCAACGCCTAGATACGAATTTTAATCAAAATCGTTTGAGCAGATTTTGAGAAAACCAATTTTTTCTCTTTTCGCCCTTCAGTAAACTACCCTTAATTTTAAGTTTTTATAGACACACAGACAGACGGCATTGCAAAGACTATTTTTTAGGGTTGTGGGGGTCATGAGACGTCGACCTCCATCAAAATTTCAGGTTAGTTTTTTTTTACGGTCGCAATAATTAAACTTTAATGTCCAAAATGTTAAAAAATTCATATAATTGTGTATAGATTGAAAGTTATTGATTTTATAAAAATATGTTTCGGATAAAATATTTGTAAGATAAATATATATACATATTTGTAATGCTAAGTAATTTCATATCTAAAATAGTTTCGGAGCTATTATAAAAAATGTTAAATAACGCATCAGACCGGAGCCCTTAAAGCCATTTTGTCGAAATATTGAGGGTAGCCATTTTGTTTGGAATATTTATTAATGTTTATAAATGAAATTTAATCAAAATCGTTATAGCCGATTTTGAGAAAATCGACATTTTCTCTTTTTTCCCTTCAGTAAACTACCCTTAATTCTAAGTTTTAATAGACACACAGACAGACGGCATTGCAAAGACTATTTTTTAGGGTTTTTTATAATATTTTTATACTATTTTTTATAATATTTGTATTATAAATATATATACATATTTGTAATGCTAAGTAATTTCATATCTCAAATAGTTACGTAGCTATTATAAAAAATTTTAATTTACGCATCAGAACGGAGCCCTTAAAGCCATTTTGCCGAAATATTGAGAGTAGCCAATTTTTTGGAATATTTATTAATGTTCATTAATGAAATTTAATCAAAATCGTTAGAGTCCATTTTGAGAAAATCGACTTTTTCTCTTTTTTCCCTTCAGTAAACTACCCTTAATTTTTGGGGTTGATATCCTATTCCAAAAATCCCTCGGGGCAACCCTATGAAAACCCTAGATATCAAGTTTCAGCTCAATCGGTAAAATAGTTTAGGCTCTAGTTGGAGGTACAGACAGACAGACAGACAGACAGACGGAAATTCAAAAACCACTTTTTCGGTTTCAGGGAGTCATGAAACGTCAAGATTCATCAATACTCGAGTTCGATTTTTTTGACGATCACCATACTTTCTCTACCTGTAAGATAGAGAGAAAATAAAACGAGAAAAATAAAAGGAACACAATTTCAAAATATGTATCTTATTTATTTTAAAAATATATTATTTACTATAAGAAATAGTAAAATAAATACTATTTTTATCAGTATAATTATAATAATTTTCTACAATCCACTTAACATGCACTATGAAACTATATTTTGAGATGATATTTTTATAAAATATAATTATGACTTATATTATTGAGATTGAACATTTTAAAATGCTCTTTAATACTAAAAACTAAATTCTGATTTAAGAACTTTCTATTTGTAGTTAAGGATAGATAATTCCGTATCAACCTAAACGCGATGGGAGTGTACTAACAGTATGTTCCAAAATATAGTGTTTCAATTTTGACCTTTTAAGTCAATACACACATATTAATTTACCTATTACCTTACCATAAGTAGGGGCATTATATAAATATAAATAATAACTCCATGGCTTGATCACGCATATATACAAATGATTTATTTTATAAATAAATGGTACGGCGCACTGCACAGACATTCTCTCTCTTTCTATAAACTCGTAAGATTTCTGAACGGAATAATGAACATAGTATCATCACCACTCCACATAAGAACACGCATAAAATAATATACAATGATATATAATCAATGAGAAAAGAGGCGCATCTTTGTCCACCTAAGAACATTTCAAACAGTTTAATGTCTTCCACAAGGGTCAACACTTCGTATTAAAATTTCGATTCTGGTTAAAGTTTTAACATTTTATAAGGTGTTGCAGATCTTCAAGTCATCGCATTGATATTTAATATATTCATTTATACATTTTGACCAATAAAATATGTAAATATTGACTATTGAGTCTAAAACGGAAATAGATCATTGCTATGCAAACATTTCTCCTAAGAGCTTTAAGGAAAAATACCATACTTTTTTAGATACTTATATTTAATTACTCTATGGCATTGGAGAATTATTACGTTAAGACTTAAGTAGTATATCTTTACAACTAAAGCTCACAAAATTGTATTAATATATTTGCAAATATCTCAGAAACTGCTGCTTTTATAAAAATATATGTCAAATAAAAGTTTTATAATTTCTAATAGTCCTACAATTTTGCAATGATAAGTTGTTTAGTTTCTCCAATAGTTGTGGAGATACGGAAATTAACGCTTCTGTAATGTACCCTAAAAATCATTTTCATAGGAAAATGAAAATAGCCAGTTTATTTATAATCTTAATCAACGCCTAGATACGAATTTTAATCAAAATCGTTTGAGCAGATTTTGAGTAAACCAAATATTTCTCTTTTCACCCTTCAGTAAAATACCCTTAATTTTAAGTTTTTATAGACACACAGACAGACGGCATTGAAAATTCTATTTTTTAGGGTTGTGGGGGTCATGAGACGTCGAAATCCATCAACATTTCAGGTTAGTTTATTTTTACGATCACAATACTTAAGCTTTAATGTCCAAAAAGCTAAAAATATATATATAATTGCATATAGATTGAAAATTGTTGATTTTATAAAAATATGTTTCGAATAAAATATTTGTATTATAAATATATATATATATTTGTACTGCTAAGTAATTTCATATCTAAATAGTTTCGGAGCTATTATAAAAAATGTTAATTTACGCATCAGACCGAAGCCCTTAATGCTATTTTGCCGAAATATTGAGAGTAGCCATTTTGTTTGGAATATTTATTTATGTTCATAAATGAAATTTAATCAAAATCATTAGAGCCGATTTTGAGATAATCAACTTTTTCTCTTTTTTCCCTTCAGTAAACTACCCTTAATTTTAGGGGTAGATATCCAATTCCAAAAACCCCTCGGGGAAACCTTATGAAAACCCTAGATATCAAGTTTCAGCTCAATCGGTAAAATAGTTTAGGCTCTAGTTGGAGGTACAGACAGACAGACAGACAGACAGACAGATAGACAGACAGACGGAAATTCAAAAACCACTTTTTCGGATTCAGGGAGTCATGAAACGTCAAAATTCATCAAAATCTCGAGTTCGATTTTTTTGATGATCATCATACTTTCTCTACCTGTAAGATAGAGAGAAAGTAAAAAAGCCTCCATGCTGTGAGCCAGCAAGAGAGCTATACTGACCCAGCGGCCGCCCTGTCAACGATGATGGTGCCAACATTTGCAGATATAGGGTGTCATGTTGTCAGCACAATGAACCCTCTGGCCGCTAACCTCAGTTTTCTAAAGCAGATACGCTACTTCTTTGTTCAAGTAGCTCCTCATTTGTTCCCATGAGGCTGAGTTTGACCCCCTTCCAGACTCCCTACTTTTCATGTACTATCATATATTCATGAACTATCGTATATTGTATAGAATTGTACTAAGATTACTTATTTATAAAAAACAGATGCTTCAGTCCAACCCCATCCTGACATTCATTAATCGACTAATGTACAGTATGTTTGCGAGGAATGACATCAATTTTACTGAGACCACTTTTAATTATGTGTACAAGATATTCTGTGGTATCTTATCCTTATATTTATTGTTATTATTACTATCACCGCGTCTTACTGCCCGTTCGGGTTATACGCACTTAAGCTAATGTGTAATGGTATGGTGATTGTGAGATGAAATGGAAGACCTTCAGCTTAACGTGGGATCCGAACCACGGTGGAGGCCTGGCATTCCACACATTCACAAGTTGTGATTAATACACATCTTCTCAGAGTTTATTGTTACTGATTTTATAATTATGACTACTATTATTACAATTATTATTAATATTTAAGGGTGTTCTGTCTTACAATAGGTTGATTTCTTTTGTCAGTCAACTTAGACCGCCAATACGTCCTCACCCTTCTTGTACAGTGCCCAGAATGTTCATATTTCCTTCAAGCCATCAAATATTTGAAACATCTTTCCTCATAAACTCTTAAATCATTAATCGTGAATTAAATTTCAACTCAAAAATCCCTATTTACAGCATATAATACTTATTTATGTATGTGGCTATATTAATTAATTAGTTAGTAGCAAATTAATTACGGGACTATTTTTTTGAAACTTAAATTATTTTATGTCATGAAATATTCTACTAGACACAATCTATAGGCCTTATTCATAATGTGTAAAATATATTTTAAGCACAACAACATGTTATGGTCAAGTTAATTTTATTAATCTCTAGGCTAGCATATCGATTTCAATTTCAATAGCATTTCAATTATAGCTCAATGTAACTTCGCCAGCCATAACTTAAAGAGATGGATGGAAATTGAATTTAAAAAATGCTATGCAGTACCGATAGTAGCCTCAACCTTAACCTAAATATCAGGTTCACCAATCGGTCATTGCAACCTTTTGCAGGGAGCATAAATTTAGGTAAAAATACATTCATTATTTCAAAAAATACTCAGATGAACAAATTGATACAAGTCCATAACATTCTTTTACTGCTTTTTACTACCCGTCTGGGCTATCCACATTTAACTAAACTGATGGAGTTGTGATAGGGCAGGTCAAATTTACAGGAAATGTATTTACATTTGCGTATGGGAAAAGTGGGAAACTATTTAGCAGAAACACACCCTTGGTACACCAGACTGGGATTCATACCCCAACCTCCCTGTCACTTGCTAAACAAACAAGACTAAATAACGTTCAGTCTACAAACTCAGATTTAGGTAAGTTTAGTATAAATAGGACTTCTTCACTTTAATTTTCGTACAAATGAACACGTATGAGGGATAAAAACCTTATTAGATCTACTTCTCCGTATTCATAGTTCAAGTCATGCTATCTGCCACTATCATATTTGATATACATTATCAATACAAATAAAATATAATAAAACGAAATAAACGTTGACAGAAAATAATAAGTTCATGTTTTCTAAAAGATCCTAAAAATGTCCATTCATAAGAAAATCTAAGTATAGAAAGACGATGCTACCCATAATAGTGTGACTCTGTTAGATTAACTACTGATGAAAATGTTGACACAGACAAATAGTAATTGAATAAGTTGTAAAAAACACCCCACTACTTGGTTAAACCACACACGGTCGAGGTATTCCAGTCGCGTAACAGGAGCAAACAAGGTTAGGGTACGAGGGGTGGTAAATAAGAGATCATATATATTGCCTGACTTCATTTCAGTTTGTGCGTCCGATGATCAATAAGGTCCAGAATAGAGCTGTACGCTTCATCGTAGACGTCGTGGATGGGCAAGAAAAGGAAGAAAAAAACACTTGTGTACCGAGATTTAACAAATATTCACTCAGACCAGTATATTAGTTTATTTCAGACCAGCATTAACAGCCTTTACATATTGATGAAAATAGGAAACTAAACCCAAACAATATCTCCCTATTAACATTTTGATTAAATGTAGTTGAATTATCAAAAACATAATTAAAAATACAAACATCAATGCTGATAAAATAAAAGAGTTAGTATTATAATACCTATATAAATAATATTTGCAATATATATTATTACTAAAGAAAAAATAAGTAAAACAAGTCTCATAAATATGATTGTTATTCAATCAATTAATAAAGTTATTACAATTTTAAAATAATTAATTAAATTAATTGACATTCAATCAAATAGATGTATCAAATGAAATTATAGCATTAATGTAGAGAGGGATGATAAATCCACCCCTTGTATCTCCAGTTGAGATTCTGACCTAGACTTCTCGATTACCAGCGATAAAGTCCATTGAGATTTACAATAGTTTTAAATTAGTTCCACGAGAATATGAGGAATTTATAGGAGGACTGGACTGTTCTTGTTTTAATTAATATTAATTTAAAGAAGTCTCTAGAGTTATTTTTAATCACAAATATTGGAATTATGTTTGTTTTGAGTATGTTATCCGCTAAGGGATTCTAATCATGACAGCTCGACCAAAGAAAGTTTCATATCAAGAATACCGAGAAATAACAGAAATTGATCAAACTATGTTTTACTAGTAAAAATATTGAAGAACACTGGATTCATCCATAAGTTCCGAAAATACAGAAAATTTTGCTAGCTCGATTTGGTGGCCACATAGTCTAAGACGTCAATCTCACCATAAACCAGACTGCGGATGACGAGTAGATCTGAGATTGATCCTGATTGGGTGTACTGAGGGTGGTTTTCTTAAATGGTTTCCGAATCGCTATCTCCAACCATATGCGGATACATTTACTCTAAATTTAACCTTTATAATTCTTAGCCCATTAGCATAGTTTGTACATAAGCTTATAGTCTGAACGTTTAATAATACGTGGTGCTAATTAAAGAGTTTGTTTATTATGTGATTCACATGTAATCTAAGCAAAGGGCGATCATCGATTGAGTCAACACCTAAAAGGAGCTTAGTGTCACTAATAGTATATATGTCATTAGTAGTCTATCTGTAATTAGTAGTCTATATGTCATTAGTAGTATATATGTCATTAGTAGTCTATATGTCATTAGTAGTCTATATGTCATTATTAGTCTATATGTCATTAGTAGTGTATATGTCATTAGTAGTATATATGTCATTAGTAGTCTATATGTCATTAGTAGTATATAAGTCATTAGTAGTATATATGTCATTAGTAGTCTATATGTCATTAGTAGTGTATATGTCATTAGTAGTATATAAGTCATTAGTAGTCTATATGTCATTAGTAGTCTATATGTCATTAGTAGTGTATATGTCATTAGTAGTGTATATGTCATTAGTAGTGTATATGTCATTAGTAGTATATAAGTCATTAGTAGTCTATATGTCATTAGTAGTCTATATGTCATTAGTAGTGTATATGTCATTAGTAGTATATAAGTCATTAGTAGTCTATATGTCATTAGTAGTCTATATGTCATTAGTAGTGTATATGTCATTAGTAGTGTATATGTCATTAGTAGTGTATATGTCATTAGTAGTGTATATGTCATAAGTAGTCTATATGTCATTAGTAGTCTATATGTCATTAGTAGTCTATATGTCATTAGTAGTCTATATGTCATTAGTAGTCTATATGTCATAAGTAGTCTATATGTCATTAGTAGTCTATACGTCATTAGTAGTCTATATGTCATTAGTAGTATATAACGTCATTAGTAGTCTATACGTAATTAGTAGTGTATATGTCATTAGTAGTATATAATTCATTAGTAGTCTATATGTCATTAGTAGTCTATATGTCATTAGTAGTGTATATGTCATTAGTAGTGTATATGTCATTAGTAGTGTATATGTCATTAGTAGTATATATGTCATTAGTAGTCTATATGTCATTAGTAGTCTATATGTCATTAGTAGTCTATATGTCATTAGTAGTCTATATGTCATTAGTAGTATATATGTCATTAGTAGTGTATATGTCATTAGTAGTATATATGTCATTAGTAGTGTATATGTCATTAGTAGTGTATATGTCATTAGTAGTGTATATGTCATAAGTAGTCTATATGTCATTAGTAGTCTATATGTCATTAGTAGTCTATATGTCATTAGTAGTCTATATGTCATTAGTAGTGTATATGTCATTAGTAGTGTATATGTCATTAGTAGTCTATATGTCATAAGTAGTCTATATGTCATTAGTAGTCTATATGTCATTAGTAGTCTATATGTCATTAGTAGTCTATATGTCATTAGTAGTCTATATGCCATTAGTAGTGTATATGTCATTAGTAGTATATATGTCATTAGTAGTCTATATGTCATTAGTAGTATATAAGTCATTAGTAGTCTATATGTCATTAGTAGTCTATATGTTAGTAGTGTATATGTCATTAGTAGTGTATATGTCATTAGTAGTGTAAATGTCATTAGTAGTATATATGTCATTAGTAGTCTATATGCCATTAGTAGTCTATATGTCATTAGTAGTCTATATGTCATTAGTAGTCTATATGTCATAAGTAGTCTATATGTCATTAGTAGTCTATACGTCATTAGTAGTATATACGTCATTAGTAGTCTATATGTCATTAGTAGTATATATGTCATTAGTAGTATATACGTCATTAGTAGTCTATACGTAATTAGTAGTATATATGTCATTAGTAGTCTATATGTCATTAATAGTATATATGTCATTAGTAGTCTATATGTCATTAGTAGTCTATATGTCATTAGTAGTGTATATGTCATTAGTAGTGTATATGTCATTAGTAGTGTATATGTCATAAGTAGTCTATATATCATTAGTAGTCTATATGTCATTAGTAGTCTATATGTCATAAGTAGTATATATGTCATTAATAGTCTATATGTCATTAGTAGTCTATATGTCATTAGTAGTCTATATGTCATTAGTAGTATATATGTCATTAGTAGTCTATATGTCATTAGTAGTCTATATGTCATTAGTAGTCTATATGCTTGAATTCTACACGAAGACAAATCTTTAACAAAACTGGTTACCAAGCCACCAGGGTCTTTCAGAGGGATATGATTAATTAATACTGATGATTAATGACAAAATTTTACCAATCAATTTCGAGGCCGGGACTATAAGAGACGTTTGTAGATTTTCTGGACAGTTTTAACTTTTCAAAATTGTGATTTTGGTTTCCTTTAATGCTGTGATGAAAATAGTTTCAAGGAAAATGTGGGCGAAGAGGGAGGAGAATTATATATATATATATATATTAAGAAAAACTTCCAAAATTATACTAAAACGTCTTAATTAAGCTAATTAACTTTCAGTAACTTATATAGTATTTAGACCAATAACTATTTAATATGCTCAGTAGATAAATTAAAATTGCACTCTATTCAAGCCTGGTACCACTGGGTCATGTTATTTAACAGTGGGTTTCTATCTGAGAAAATGACTTAGCCTTGTTCTACAACAATACCAACAATTAATTTAACTAGATACAGGTATAGAGTAACATACAAATAAAGTGTACAACGCATTAATTGAAAGGAAAAAAATAAGATATATTGATATTGTATCATTTTACGTTTCCTTATTCATCCAAAATCCTACTTATAAACGTTTTTGTTAGTAAAATGTTAATCTTTCAAGCATGATTTAAATTAAATAATACTCGTTTTACAAGATAAAATGAACTAATTTAATTTTTGGCACCACGTCCTACTACCCGTTTGGCTTATACGCTTATGTACTAATTACGCCAATGGGTTAAGGGATTAGAGAGTTATATTTAAAGGAAGTGTACTTATATTTGCGTGGAGGGGGAGTGGGAATCCATGTTAGAAACAACCTCAGTACACCCGACAAAGATTCAAACTTCTATCTCCCCGTCATGGGCCGTCTAGTATACTGGCGGGAGTAGTGCATTAGACCTTGTGGCTACGTGTAACTATGATCATTCTTTAATAGTTTATTTTATAAAGAAAAGAAATGGTACGGAACTCCGCACGAACTTTATCGCTTTAATTTTTAGAAATGGATATATTTACTCAAAATTATTAATATAATATATACTAGCAAACCCGAGAACCAATTGCGCTAGACATTTTATATTAATGGTTTTAAATTTCATAATTTTATTGTTAACTAATTAACGCCTTCGTTTGTATATTAGGATCAATACAAAATATTCATATTGGGTCCCCAAGGGTCAACACAACGTATTAAAATTTTGTCTTCCAGTTAATGTTTTCTTCATTTTCCTAGGGGATATCATATGGTTATTGCGTTGCTATTAAATTTCTCTTTTATAAATTTTGATCAATTAAATAGGTAATTATTTACTATTGAGTTTAAAATCAGAGAGATAGAATCATTATAGCCGATTTTGAGAAAATGGATTTTTTATCTTCTCACCATTTTGTAAACTGCTATTAATTTTAGGGTTGGACTGACAGTGTTGCAAAAACCACTTTTTAGAGTTCGGGGTCATGAAACGTCGACATACATCAATATCTCAGGCCAGATTTTTCTGACGGTCGTAATAATTTACCTTAAAGTGTTGGCAAAGTTAAAAGAAATATGTATTTGTGTATAGATTGAAGACTTTTGGTTTTGTAAAAACATATTTCAAGTAAAAGATATTTATTATAAATAGATCCACTAGTAAGCAATGATAAGTAATTTCATATCTCAAAAACTTACGGAGATAAAATTAAAAAATAGTATTTACACATCAGACCGAACACTTAAATTAATTTTGACTAAAAGGTTAGGGTAGACACTTGGTTTGTAATATTGATCAAAGCTTAGAAATGAAATATAATCAAAATCGTTTAAGCTTATTTTGATATAATCGAATTTTTCTCTTTCCACCCTTAAGGAAACAACTCTTAATTTTAGGGTTGGATATCTAATTCCAAAATTTCCATGGGATAAGCCTAAAACCCTATATACCAAGTTTTAGCCCAATCGGTAAATTAGTTTAGGCTCTAGCCCCAGGTATAAACTAACAAGCCGATGAACAAACAAACGGTATTGCGAAATCACTTTTTAGGGTTCGGGGGTCATGAGACGTTGAGATCCATCAAAATCTCGAGTTCAATTTTTTTACGATCACAAAACTGTAAGGTAGTGAGAATCCAAAATATTGATATTGGGTCTCGATTGGTCAACACTTCGTATTAAAATGTCGACTTCCGGTTTAAAATTTTCGACATTTTATTAGGGATTGCACACCTATGGTTATTTAATTTCTATTAAATTCCCCATTTATAAATTTTTACCAATAAAATAGGTAAATATCGACTATTAAATCTAAAATGATAGAGATAGATCATTGTTGTACAAACATTTCTCTTAAGAGGTTGAAAGAAACATACACTTTTTGAGAGACTTACTTATTTATTACTCTATGGCATTAGAGAATTATTGCGTTGAAACTTAAGTAGTATCTCTTTACAATTAAAGCTCACAAAATTATATTAATATATTTGCCAATATCTCAGAAACTGTTGGTTTTATAAAAATATATTTCATATAAAAGTTTTTTATTTTTAATAGTACTACAATTTTGCAATGGTAAGTTATCTAGTATCTCAAATAGTTACGGAGATACGGAAATTTCCGCTTCTGTAAAGTACCCTAAAAGTCATTTTCATGGGAAAATGAACATAACCAGCTTATTTATAATATTAATCAATGCCTAGATACGAATTTTAATCAAAATCGTTTGAGCCGATTTTTATTAAACTACTCTTAATTTTGGGTTTAAAAAGACACATATAGACGGCATTGCAAAGACCACTTTTTAGGGCTCAGTAGGTCGGGAGACGTCAACATCCATCAACATCTCTGGTTAGATTTTACTTTCTTGCTATCTTACAGGTATAGAAAGTATTGTGATCATCAAAAAAATCGGACTTGAGATTTTGGTGATTCTTGGCGTTTCATGACCCACCGAATCCGAAAAAGTTATTTTTGAATTTCCGTCTCTCTGTCTCTCTGTCGGTAACCGAATTGGCTAAAACTTGTTTTCATAGGGTTCCCCCGAGGAGTTTTTGGAATTGGATATCTTACCCTAAAATTATGGGTAGTTGCGTATGATGCGTTAATTCTCATTTTTTATCATATCTTCGAAACATATCATTACAAATATGTAGATCTATTTGTAATACTAATATTTTATTCTAAACAGGTTTTTATAAAACCAATAACTTTAGAGCTATGCGCAAAGATATATATTTTTTAACTTTTAGAAAACTAATGGTATTGTGACTATAAAAATAAATGGTACTGAACTCCACACGGACCATCTTTCTCTATTGTTTAAAAATGGAGATATTTACTCAAAATTCGCTATACATGTAAATAGAAATAATATACACTAGAAAAAACCCAATCATAAATTGCATTATACTTATGTAAAATATTTTTTGAGTCCCGGTTTTAAATTTTATAATTTTATTTTTAAATAATTAGGGTCTTCATCTGTTTGTTTGGACCAATAAAAAAAGATCAATATTGGGTCCCCAAGTGTCAACACTTCGTATTAAAATTTAATCTTCCGCTTAAAATCTTCGATATTTTATTTGGTGTGGCACATATTCATGTCGTCGTACTGCTATTAAATTCGTCATTTATAATTTTTGATCAATAAAACCAATTGAGTCTAAAATGGAGATAATGGAGTTCATTGTAAGCTTGGTTGGTATGGATCGCTTGCAGTTGACGCCGCAGAGATTTTTTTATATTCAATCAAATTAATAAAATATATGGAAACATTAAAAATACTGTAATGATTTTTATAAATATGAAGATCATAAATTAGAACCATAAAAACAATTCCTCCTACAAAAGAAACACTCTCGGAAACATTTAAAATTAATTTTATAAAACTTAACACTGCATAAAAAATAACTTATCCTAATATAGTATTGTGCATCAATCGCTATAACACACAATTATTAAAGAAATGTTTATTTTATAAGTTCTCTGGGTATGAACAAGGTACTTCTAGACATACTGTGGGTCACCTCAACATATATTGGGCTACACATACAAATAATACAAATAATACAAATAGTGAAAATGAAAATGATTAGAGGCTTATTACATGTATTCCAATGTGCCTTTCAACATGTCTGGTTTATTAGTAAGCTTTTTAATCATACAAGAAGTATATTGATGAGGAAGGTAGAAATAAGACTAAATATACCCATATTTGCTTGTAGGGAGAGTGGGAAGCCATTTATCCAGCAGGGACTCGATCCCCAACCTCCGCTTCACCGGCAAAACAGATTATATGAGCTTTACATATTATATTTGTTCCACATGCTACCTGGAGTGGTTGTGTATATTTTTACAACACGACCTACGAACTATATTAAACTCACTCGACCCTGGGGAAAGGAATTACTCTCTTTGTATAAAAGGAATCACACAAACTACACACACTTTCACACGCATCTGTGATCACGTGGTCTAAACGTCAAGCTCGTCTAATCTGGCCTACCAATGATGGGGAGGCCGTGGTTCAAACCCTGGTTTGGGTGTTATGAGTGTTTCTTCCTAAATTATTTCCTGCTCTACCCTCTACGCAAATTTGTGTACATTTCATCTTTATTTTACCTTTCTTATCCCTAGCTCATTAGGCTATCACATGTGTAAAGACTGAACGTGTAGTAAGACGCAGTGATAACAAAACTAGTTCTAGATGTTTCCACCTGGAAATGAACTAGGGTCTCCTTAGTATCAGAGAAACGTACCTTGAAAACCTATTTCATGGTTATTGTTTGAAAACATCCTAATCTCGTTCATCCATGATGAGACTCAGCAAAAGCAAGGTGAGGAGGACGGGGGGAGAGGCTTCCCTGCGCATTAGAATTGCAAAACCCTGGAACGTAATATTTTAAGCTAGAGAAATGGATTCCGAATAATTCTCACATTTTGGAAGGAAAACAATATAAAGAAAAAGAAGTAGAAGCAGTAGTATTAGTTCACGGATGGGCTATATCCGTAAAATACTACAATGTTTTCCACCAGTTCAACGCGACCCTTGTGCATTCATGTGGAAAATTAATATTTTTTTCCCCGCTTTTTTTTTTTCCGAAAGAAATAGTTTATAAGTCTTATGTTATAAAACATTTTGTTATGATACAAAATAAGTTGGCAGCTTGCTTGACCAAAGGCAGTTATTACTAACGACAAAATAGAATCATACCATTAAATATTTATTTATTAATTTACTATCTGTAATAAATTAATACCACAACTAATATTACCGTGATCATCATAACTACTTAACTCAATTGTATGATGCTTCAAATTGAGTAACACCAGATCATTATTTTTTTTTTGTACAAAACTTATAGTCTACCGCATAATTACAGACATGGTGTAAAGATGAGTAAGTTAGAATATAGAGTAAATGTGCGATCATTTGCACTAAAGGAAAGTAGGTAAATCATTAAGGGGAAAAAGTCTAAGCATACCCAAACAAGACTCGAACCCCAACATTAGCATCAGCAGAAAATCAAAGCAGACTCGAATGACGATATAATCCTCGTGACCACTTATGTGGGGTTTTCAATACCACAATACTTTCACTATGCTCCTAATGTACGATCAAGTAATATTAAGAGCACGCTTTGCTGAGTTAAGGAAAATTTGATTGTGATATTATGTGGTGTTTAAGGTTGTGTGAATCTTTGAAATATCGAAATTGAAAGCTAAATCTCCCTCACTTTTACCTCAACAACCATAATAAGATTAGCGATTTCGAAATATTTTAAAGGAAAAGAAAAGTTAAATAAATTATGGGGATATTTTAAATATCCAAACAAATAATCATGATTTAGAACAGTTTTTAAGTAAATGGACCGGAACTCCGCAAGAACTTTCTCGCTCTATTGTTTAGAAGTGGAGATAAATTACTCAACATTCGTAATATAATAAAAGCTAGCAAACCCGAAAACAAATTGCGCTAGAAATACGTAAAGTATTTTTTATTCATGGTTTTAAATTTCATAATTTTATTTATAAATAATTAACGTCTTTATTTGTATATTTGGCTGAGGGTCAACACTTCGTATTAAAATTTTGTCTTCCAGTTAAATTTTTTTCATTTTACTATGGGATATTTTATGATTATTGCGTTGCTCATAAATTTTTCCTTTGTAAATTTTGACCAATTCAATAGTTAATTATTGATTATTGAGTCTCAAAGGAGAGAGATAGAATCCTTATAGCCGATTTTGAGAAAATTCCATTTCTCTCTTTTCATCCTCTAGTAAACTGCTATTAATTTTAGGATTAGAAAGACAGCGTTGCAAAAACCACTTTTTAGGGTTCGGGGGTCATGAGACGTCGACATCCATCAACATCTCAAGTTCAATTTTTTTGACGATCACAATACTTGCTCTACCTGTGAGGTAGCGAGAAAATAAAAAATTGATATTTGGTCTTGAAGGGTCAACACTTCGTATTAAAATGTAGACTTCCGGTTTAAAATTTTCGACGTTTTATTAGGGGTTGTGCATTTTATGGTTATTGCATTGCTATTAATTCCTCATTTATAAATTTTAAACGATAAAAGAGTTAAATATTGACTATCGAATCTAAAATGATAGATATATCATTGTTGTACAAATATTTCTCTTAATAGGTTGAAGGAAAGAGAACATAAACTTTTTGAGAGACATACTCATTTCTAACTCTATGGAATTAGAGAATCATCGCGTTAAAACTTGAGTAGTTTCTCTTTACAACTATAGCTCACAAAATTGTATTAATGTATATTTGCCAATATCTTAGAATCTATTGGCTTGTAAAAATATATTTCATATAAAAGTGATTTATTTTAAATAGTACTACAATTTTGCATTGATAAGCTATTTAGTATCTCAAATAGTTGCGCATATACGGAAATTGCTGCTTCTCTAAAGAACCCTAAAAGTCATTTTCATGGGAAAATAAAAATAACATGTTTATTTATAATCCTAATCAACTCCTAGATACAAATTTTAATCAAAATCATTATAGCCGATTTTTTTCTCTTTTTGCCCTTTATTAAATTAATCTTAATCTTAAGTTCAAACAGACACACAGAAAGCAATGCAAATACCACTTCTTAGTGCTCAGGGGGCTATGGGACGTCAACATAAATCAACATTTCAGATTAGATTTTTTTTTAAGGTCACAACCTTTAGTGTTAGAAAATTTAACAAATTACATATTTGCGTTTAGCTTGAAAGTTAATGGTTTTATAAAAACATGTTTAGAATAAAATATTTGTGTTATAAATATATCTACATATTTGCAAATATAAGTAATTTCATATCTCAAATAGTTTCAGAGATATGATAAAAAATGAAAACTTTCGCATCAGATCGGAGCCCATAAATGATTTTGCCGAAATATTGAGAAAAGCCATTTTTTTTTGTTTGGAATATTTAGAAATGTTTTGACATGAAATTTAATCAACATCGTTAAAATCTATTTTGAGAAAATCGACTTTTTTTCATTTTGCCCTTTTGTAAACTAACCTTAATTTTAGAGTTAGATATCCAATTCCAAAAACCCCTCGTGGCAACCCTATTAAATCCCTAGATACCAAGTTTTATCCTGGTCGGTAAAATAGTTTAGGCTCTAGTCGGAGGTACAGACAGACAGACGGAAATTCAAAAACCACTTTATCGTATTCGGGGGGTCATGAAACGTCGAGATTCATCAAAATCTCGAATTCTATTTTTTTGAAGATCACAATACTCTCTCTACCTGTAAGATAGTGAGAAAGTAAAAATGGTATTTTAACACAGACTGTTAATTAAATAACATATATAGCGTAAGCATAGATGCATTCAAATATATCAGAATACAATAACATAGTGTTATTTTTTTTAATATAATATTTTTTCATTACTTGTATGCACGTAATGGATTATTAAAGTTAACAAGATGTAAAAATGTCTGACATCCTAGCTCAGTTGGTAGTGTGTCTGTCTACTGAATTAAGGGTCCCGGGTTCAATTATCAGCGTGGCCAAATAATTGATCATTTTTGAAATATGGGCTCACCGTTTTACATTGATAAATTAACGGACAGGGAATAGAAGTTGTGCCTGTCTAGTCTTAATTCAGATTATAAGGTATGTGAAATCAGGCCTAGCAATCCACTAGTGGAAATTATATGGCTGGAATAAAGAACTTACCCAGGTCACAGGCTGAAAACAGAAATTGATGTTTAAAGTATGATGTGAATAGAAAAAAATCTTATCTTCGATTTCGACTTTGCTATGCTACCCTTCACATGTAAAAAGTGACCACTATAGGTTTTCTATTCATGTTGATTCCAAACTCTATCTCTATCAACACATTATACTTATATTAAATAAGTTGAAAAATTATACATCGACACAGGAATTGAACAAGGGACTGTTAGTGAATCATGACCCTGAGCACGAGACGAATCTTAGATAGCTTTGTGGTAGAGTATTTCGTGCTATTCCCGTATGAATTCAGTGTCCAGGTGACATTTTTGTTAAAAACATTATTCCTTCCTAATCTCCTTTTTTCTGAGTATATTTGGAAGATTTTAAATAAATTTCAAAGTGATTCACCGACAAAACAACTCCAAATTTCTTAAAAACATAAAAGTGTTTATATCATCATTCATTCATTTTTAAAAACATATTCTTATTATTAGATAAAATATGTTTATGACATGTTTTAATTCAGTAACTAGATTTTTTCCTCCACTCCACTCGCGTCAATGTCAGTTTTAAAAATATTTTCACTAAAACAATATATTTTTAATCCCGGAATTTTTAATTCCCCACACAGAGAATAAATCATTCAACATTTAGGTAGAAATTACAGTGCTGAAAATATTGTTGTTCACAAATGTGTATATTCAGAATCGAGAAATTCAATGTAGTGTAATTATTTCTGTTATAAGATTAGACATAAAGAATATAGTATGTATTAATTGAAGGAAATAAAGAAACAAAATTTAAGGCAAGGCCTCTTTGTAAACGATGTAAGTGGTTTTATCATCAGGAGCTAGTATTTACAGGTTTCTGCTAGAACTATCAACGGAACACAACACGTACATGTGAGAAACACTTGCCTCGGAGATCAACATCTGCCAACTTCAGGGTTTTATCACCAGGAGCTAGTAGTTACAGGTTTCTGATAGAACTATCACCGGAACACGCCACGTCCATGTGAGAAACACTTGCCTCGGAGATCAACATCTGCCACCTTCAGGGTTTTATCACCAGGAGCTAGTAGTTACAGGTTTCTGATAGAACTATCACCGGAACACGCCACGTCCATGTGAGAAACACTTGCCTCGGAGATCAACATCTGCCACCTTCAGGGTTTTATCACCAGGAGCTAGTAGTTACAGGTTTCTGCTAGAACTATCAACGGAACACACCACGTCCATGTGAGAAACACTTGCCTCGGAGATCAACGTCTGCCAACTTCAGGGTTTTATCACCAGGAGCTAGTATTTACAGGTTTCTGCTAGAACTATCACCGGAACACAACATGTCCATGTGAGAAACACTTGCCTCGGAGATCAACGTCTGCCACCTTCAGGGTTTTATCACCAGGAGCTAGTATTTACAGGTTTCTGCTAGAACTATCAACGGAACACACCACGTCCATGTGAGAAACACTTGCCTCGGAGATCAACGTCTGCCAACTTCAGGGTTTTATCACAGGAGCTAGTATTTACAGGTTTCTGCTAGAACTATCACCGGAACACAACATGTCCATGTGAGAAACACTTGCCTCGGAGATCAACGTCTGCCACCTTCAGGGTTTGTACTTGCGCTGTGTTGATGATCATCGCATAGTAAACCTTGAGAGGAAACTAGATGCTTTTGAACTGAAAGGACAGATCGGATGGATCATGGGTATCTTGGTATAAAGACCCATTTCCCATGACAGTCAACTCCATGATAAAGTTTTGCAGACTGATTACCTCTAAACGGGCTCCATTACACAATTTAGGAGGGTTTAAATTACTCAGCGAAATTATGGGTGCTCAAATTTTAATTGAAGAGCGTGGATGAACTAAGGTAATTAAGAAATTGGACAGGACAGTGTCTATGGATATGTAAGTGCTGGATGGCACTTTTATCAGGTCTAAAATAAAGTCGTTAATTATTTTAGCCTATTTATTTTTGGACTTAGAATAGCTTGCTCCTGGAACAATAAAATATATTTTTTTTTAGAAGATATTTTAATTGTGATAGATAAAATGGACCAATTCTGGGATCTCCTTGACCACGGTGCGTTTCTGGGAATTATTCAAGGACACCTTGCTTTCGTGTTCTGCGAAGACTCCATTGCCAAGTTTCAGCAAAATATCAACTGATAAGTCTAGCTAATTTCTCTCGACCCCCCGAAGAGAGAAGTATTGTGATCTTCAAAACAATCTAACTAGAGATTTTGATAAATGTCACAGTTCATGACACCCTGAAACTAAAAAAAGATGTTTTTGAGTTACTGTCTGCCTGTCTGTCCGTCTCTATCTAAAACTAGAGCCAGAACCATTTTATCGATCGGGCTAATAATTGGTATCTAGGTTTTTTATAATGTTTTATCGAGGAGTTTTAGAATTAGATGTCTAGCTCTAAAATTAAGGGTAGTTTACTGAAGGGCAAAGAGAGAAAAAAAAATCAATTTTCTCAAAATCGGCATCAACAATTTTTATTAATTTTGGTATATGGACAGTGTTTAACATTACAAACAAAATGGCAGTTTTCATCTTTCCATAAAAATGAATTTGAGGGTAAAATACTTACGCAGAATTTTCTAATTTCGATCATATATCCGTAACTATTTGAAAAACGAAATAATTTATCACTGTAAATATTTAGTTCCATTAAAATATAAACGATTTTGTTTAAAATATATTTTTATAAAATCAATAGATTATGTGCTATAAACCAATATATACTTTTTATTCCAGTCTTTGATTATATATTTGATTGTAATGCTCTTTGGTGGAGAAAGATGCTCATCTTTGCTAACTGTTTCTGTAACACTGTATATGATTAGATTTATGCTCTTTGGTGGAGTGTTTCTTCAACAACGTAGGTATATAATTTATTTTCACAAATTTTACGAGTTTTGGGTAAATGTTTCTATTATAAGATAAGGAAAGAGAATGCCAATGCGGTGTACAGTACTATTTATTATTACTATGCTGAACTACTCTAGAAAGTTTTGAGCTATTTTTAACTATATATGTCTTTAAGGAGCTGGCCAGGGACATTAAAGGCATACAAGGGTTTTATGTACACTGTGGAGTGGTAAAATCTAGGACTGCCACAGGTGCAACTACTGTTATGACTTCAGGGAAAAAAAATCATACCTGACGATATAGATTTGAGAATTAAGTTCGGAGTTTCCGGATTCAAACATCGACCCACAGTTATGCAAATATGACTAAACACATGGTAAACGGCCCATACGGACTTTTGAATCAATCGTCTCCGTGCATGCTGAAAAATTATCCAAAGAGTTTACAAAGGGCTACGTGGACGGGCATGATGGATTTTTTCAGATACCGTAGATAGCATCCCGAAGATGGAGGGCACTTTCCACGATCCTTTCTTGGGTGTTGATAGTGTCCCAATACTCTAATTATTGTGAAGCTATGCAGTTTCGTAAAGTCCTTAGGTATGTATGTAAGTAAATCAATAAGAGTACCGATAGTGATAAAGTAACGTTTAGTATTATTTTGACAAATGAGGGGAACAATTATCTAAGTAGGGATTATTCAGAGTATTATGCATTTAGCTGTCCATCTCAAAAATGGAAATTGCGTGTATTTTATAACATATATTGTCACTGAAATCACTAATAACTCATGCGACACACGATTAACGAACTTCTTCAAACTGAGCTCTGAGAATCTGTTTACGAAGACATTTAGAGTGAGGCTGCTTTATATTTTGCTTGGAATACTAAGAAATGTTGGTGTTTCTGTTGAATCTCCCAGAGCGATGTTCTCATCCACATATATAACATAAATCCTTAAAACACAGTATACGACTCCATGAAGTCAATGATCCTACTTTATTTGAAAACTCACGTACCCTGAAAGATTTAACTCACGCATCCTACTAATTAATTTGCAAAGAGCTGTAAATATTAAATGATGAGTCACATTGGAGCAGTAATTTAGCGAGACTCGTTTTGTGTCGCTCTTCGTCCATTCTCTAATGTTTTCCACCCATCATATTCATATTTTTCACGTAACAGTTCCTTTCAATCTTTGGCTCGCCCACAGGGAACTTATGTCGGATCACATTGAAGGTAGAAAAATCGGTAGATCATTTTAACTTTAATAAAAATATATTTCTAATGCAGGTTTGATTGGACTCACCAAGTTGTAAGTTCTCTCTTGGACGAGAGTGTGAAGTACTTGGGTCTTCTTCTACCCAACAATTTGTATGTATTTATATTCTATACTCTACTTGATATCAACGACACACGACCGGTAAGTTCTATCCAAGCTTTGAATGCAATCAAGCCTCCATTGGATACAGAACAACTTACCATGTACATAAAATTACTATAGAATATTTGAGATCCAGTACCAAAAGTATTCTTCTAAGACTAAAGTTAAAATATTTTTTTTTATATAATAATATATTCTTGGCTAAGCTTTGGCTTTGCATTGGCTTAGTTGGATATAGCTGTTACTTTGTTAGAAGGGGGAATAACAGCAAATGTGACATTTAAATTATTATTATTATTATTTCTTTGACACGCCTCGGTGGCGTAGTTTGCTAACGCGCTAGTCGTGTTGAGCTCGACTGCTGAGGACGGGGAGATCGAGGTTCGAATCTCGGTAGGGTGAACTGGGGGTGGTTTTTCCTAAATGGTTTTCCACTCTCCCTCCACGCAAATGCGGGTTCACTTCCTATAAATTCAACCTTCCTAATTCCTAATCCATTAGCGTAATTAGTACTTAAGCGTATAATACGAACGGGTAGTAAGATGCGTTGCTAAATAAAATAATAATAATAATAATAAAATTTTCTTTTTTTTAACGATCAAACTACCGTGTAGAACATATCGAAGCAAAGTCTAACACAAAAATTAATGCCAAGATGGAATGAAAGTACAATGTTGCATAAATTCTCAATTGAAGATCTAGGTAGAATTCTGAAATACTGAAAACGCAACAATGTGCTAATAGGAGGTGTCAAAAGACTTCAGACAAATTCTACCGGTAATTCCGAAATTCATTAAAGCTGACGAGCTCAACGCCCGCCTGAAAGGATCCTAAATGAGCCTAGACATTGTGAAACTTTCACTGTCAACCAACATACGTACCCGCCTGTGTGAGGATATAAATAAATGGCGTGGTGCACTGCACTCTTATCTTAAAATAGAGACATCACCACTCTTAAAATTTGGGAAACAAAATAGTATAAACTATGTATAAACACTCCACCAAAGAGCATAAATGTAATAATATAGACTGTTACAGAAACATTGAGAAAAGAGGAGAATCTATGTCCACCAAAGAGCATAACAATCAATTGCATATATCTAAGTATTCCACAAAAAATTGATATGGATACTTATAGCTCAAAAATTATTTGTATTATAAAAATATATTCCAGATTAAAATAATTTTAATTTAAATAATACTACAACTTTACAACGATAAATTATTTTGTATATCAAATAGCTGCAGAAATATGATCAATATTTGAAATTTCTGCATAAGTATAATACCCTAAAAGTCACTTTCAAGGAAAAGTAAAAATTGCCATTTTGTGTGTAATGTTAAACACTGTTTGGATACAAAATGTAAAAAAAATTTAAAGTAGATTTTGAAAAAAATAATTTTTTTCTCTTTTTGCCCTTAATTTTAAGGATGGACATCTAATTCCGAAAATTCCTCCCGGAAACCCTATGAAAACACTAGATACTAAGTCTTAGCTCGATCGGTAAAATGTTTTGGCTCTAGTTATAGATAAAACAAACAGACGGCAACCCAAAAGCCACTATTTTAGGGTTTCATGAAATGTCGACATTTATCAAAATCTCTAGTTCAATTTGGTTGACGATCTCAACCCTTCTTTCTTCGAGGGGTCAAGAGAAAGTAAAAATAACGCAATCAAATCTATTCAGTAATTCTATAGTTATAAGCGAACATATAGGTATAGAAACAAGCATTTATAAGAATCGGTGAATTCAATACAACCAATTAACCAAAATATGATTGCTCTAATGATTTACAATTGAAATGTATTCTGTAATTAGTCTTTGGATTTGGCGATCGATTTATACAGAACAATAATTAAATCCACATTCAATATGAAAATTCATAATTGATTAGGCGTTTTAATACAAAATCTTTGAAAAACATATATTTTATTTGATTTAATTCGTTGACCAATAAGACCTTACTAGTAGAAATATACTTAATAAAAATGCATCACAATCATTCAAACGGTTTCAGAAATTTTAGTCAACAGACATACAGACCGACATATTGTTTTATAAGTTGTGGAGATAATATTAGCTTGTTTAATTTGAATAATTATTTTACTAAGCCCTAAGCAAATAACATGGTTTGGGTTAAGCCCCCCCTATCACCTTTCTGCTCTAGGTCACCAATAGTTCTCCTAATGGACAAGCCAGCCCTTCTTGGACTGTACAATACATTCCACCGTACATAGCTAACAAACGTCCCCACATCCCCTGCTGGCTGTGTCACCCATTATTACTGATTAAATTGTTATTACGGTGGCGCTAGATGCAAGCAGTAAACAATTTTAATTAACTAGTTCAATCTGAGCAGACAAAAACGACTCCAACTTAGTGTGAAGTTTATGTAGTACTTCAATAAGAAGGTGGGAATTAATACGGATTAAAATCTTGCCGAGCTTCTCTGTTTGGAGAACAAGTGAACATTCGAGAGGAATCTCAAACTAATCCATCAGACAATTAATTATTTAATTAATTATTTAATTACAATTTCCTTTCGTGATTATATAAATATTATTTCGTCGCTTTATACTACAGAAAGCGTACAACCTGAACGGGCAGTAATACGCAGTGTTTGATAAAAAAAATTTAATTTACACTAAATAAATTCTTACAATAGTTCACTATTAATCACTTGACGTTAAAAAAAATATTGTACTTCTCTTCAAATTGATAGAAACGATATGATTTTTTTACACCAAATCATAAAATCAATTTTGTCTCGAAACTCAAATAATAATTTTTCTGTATTTTAGAAGTTTTAGAGAAGTTTGCTCTGTAACTGCAAATACACATTATATTAGTCAGTTTGAATACCGCTGTTATCAGAATAGTTTACTACTACTGCTGCTACTACTACTACTACTACTATTACTACTTATATATATATCAGGAGTAGCTATTTATTTACTTCACATGGTCCAGCTAAGCACAATGTGCTGGTCAGATGTTGTCTAACATTAAACATCCTATTAAATTGTAATAAAAAATGTGTACATCAGGAATGTATAAAATATCCTTAAATGAAATGTTAAACAAATAAATTGTACGGGGTTCCGCACGGACTTCCTCGCTCTATTGTTTAAAAATTGAGATATTTACTCAAAACTCGTAATATATGTGAAATGAAATAATATATGCTAGAAAACCCAAGCATAAATTGCACTATAATTATGTAAAATATTTTTTGAATCCCGGTTTTAAATTGTATAATTTTATTTTTAAATAGTTAATGTCCTCATTTGTGTGTTTGGACCGATGAAAAAGATAGATATTAGGTCCACAAGGGTCAACACTTCGTATTCAAATTTAGACATCCAATTAAAATTCTCGACATTTTATTAGGTGTTGCACATCTTCAGGTCATCGCATTGATATTAAATTCCTAATTTATAAATTTTGACCAATAAAATATGTAAATATTGATAATTGAGTCTAAAATGGAGATATATCATTGTGGTACAAACATTTCTCCTAAGAGATTTAAGGAAAAATAACATTAACTTTTTTAGAAACTTACTTATATTCAGTTACCTACTCTATGGCATTGGAGAATTACTGCGTTAAAACTAAAGTAGTATCTCTTTAAAACTAAATCTCACAAAATTGTATTAATATATTTGCCAATATCTCAGAAACTGTCAGTTTTATAAAAATATATTTCATATAAAAGATTTTATCTTTTATAGTACTACAATTTTTCAAGGATAAATTATTAAATATCTCAAATAATTGTGAAGATACGGAAATTTCAGCTTCTCTAAATACCCTAAAAATCATTTTCATGGGAAAATGAAAATATCCAGTTTATTTATAATCCTAATCAACGCCTAGATACGAATTTTAATTAAAATCGTTGAAGTCGATTTTGAGGAAAATAGAATTTTTCTCTTTTCACCCATTATCAAATGACTCTTAATTTTAAGTTTTAACAGACAGACAGACTGACGGCATTGCAAAGAACACTTTTTAGGCTTAGGGGTCATGAGACGTCAACATCCATCAACTTTCAGGTTAGATTTTTTTTACGGTCGCAATACTTTACATTTCTTTTTCGAAAAGTTAAAACATAGAAATAGTTGTGCTTAGCTTAAAATTTATTGGTTTTATAAAAATATACTTCGAATAAAATATCTGTATGGTAAATAGATCTACATATTTGTAATGATAAGTAATTTTATATCTCAAATAGTTTCATAGATATTATAAAAAATTATAATTTACGCATCAGACCGGATCCCTTAAAGTCATTTTGCTGAAATATTGAGGGTAGACATTTTGTTTGGAATATTTATAAATGTTTTGAAATGAAATTTAATCCAAATCGTTAGAGCCGAATTTAAGAAAATCGACTTTTTCTCTTTTGGCCCTTCTGTAAACTGCCCTTAATTTCATGGTTAGATATCCAATTCCAAAAACTCCTCGGGGCAACCATATGAAAAACCTAGATACCAAGTTTTAGCGATCGGCAAACTAGTTTAAGCTCTAGTTTGAAGTACAGACAGACGAGAATTCAAAAACAATATTTTGGATTAGGAGGGTCATGAAACGTCGAGATTCATCAAAATCTCAAGTTTGGTTTTTTTTGACGATCAAAATACTTTCTCTACCTGTAAAATAGCGAGAAAGTAAAAATGTAAACAGTATAATTTGTCATGCCAAAAACATTTGAAACAAAATCTTCAAGAGTCACTTTTAAAATATTTCAAGTTTTTAAAAACTAATCTTCTATAAACAATCCCTAAAATCATTTTCAGGCCCCCCCCTCAATAAAAAGGTATAAAGTATATTTATCATGTAAAACACCCTGAAGATACCCATTTAGAACAAATTAGATAAAGCGATTTTAGTTTTTTGAACAAACAATGAAGTATTCAGAGACGAGTTTTAACCTATAAACCAACAATAAGGTGTTATTTTTATACCACACAATCCCTAAGTATAAGGTTTAAACAAAATCATTACAGCAATTTAGGAATTATTCTTACTTTTAACATTTTTCCATTACTAAACTACCATTTAACAAATGTATGCCCGAAAACTAATGATACAATGCTATTTGTCATATCAAACAAATCTTAGATATGTATTAAAAACAAAATTGCTATAGCCATTTTTGAAAATTTTGGAATTAAAAAAACAGTTTTTCCCTAAACTACCCTTAATTTGAAGATTTGCTATGGTCAAAATCAAAAAAGTCTTGTGGTTTAGCCCTGTAAAATCTAATTACCAATTCTGAACAAAATTCATCTTGCTATTTTGGATCCGTGGCCAGGGACAGGCAGACTGCCAGACCGGGAGACAGACAGAAGTAGAGTACAGGGGGAAAAGGTAGAAAATTACATTACACATTTTTTCCAAGAAAATTAAAACTATTTCTAAAACCCCATAAAGACCCCAGCAAATGCTTTTTTTTAATAATTTAAATTGACAGCATATCTTAAGTTATGGATTAAATATACCCTGATTTTTGTGTTTATATTCATTTTGATTTTAGTAAGGAGAATTGATTACAAATTATTTGCAAGGAACGAGCAATATGAGAAATTCCCAAGATAAAGCAGTTAAATGAAGAATTGGGAGTTAAATTTATAGAAATTTAAAGAAAAAATTCATTAAAAACGTTTAATCAAGATTGGCTTTTAAAATATGAAATTAATTAAAGTCATAGAACATGAAATAGTGGATAAATAAGTTAAGTTTTTGAGAGTATTTATGATAATACATTAAAATTAAGAAAAAGAAAAACAAAAGGAAAACTGTAACCCTATGAAAACAATTAACCTTATGAAAAAGTATTACATCAAAGATTTTAACGTATGACAGATGAAACATAAAGTAATGTATAATGTGTTAAAAAAATTTATCATAAGATATGAGAAATTACATTATAAGTCAAAATGGAAAATTAAATAGGAAGTTAAGTTTAAAGACTATATAGGATCAGTCAAAATGCTATTTAGAAACTGTGTCTCTTCCCTTTTCTAAATAGCATATTGAATGATCCTATATAGTCTTTAAACTTAACTTCCTATTTAATTTTCCATTTTGACTTATAATGTAATTTCTCATATCTTATATTAAATTTTTTTTAACACATTATACATTACTTTATGTTTCATCTGTCATACGTTAAAATCTTTGATGTAATACTTTTTCATAAGGTTAATTGTTTTCATTGGGTTACAGTTTTCCTTTTGTTTTTCTTTTTCTTAATTTTAATGTATTATCCTAACTATTATAAATGCGAATGTGAGTTTGTTTGTTTGTTTGTTTGTTACGCTTTCACGCCTAAATTACTCGACCGACAAACATGAAATTTCGCATACACGTTGTCATGGGTATATAAAAGGACATAGGGTACCTTTCATCCAGAAAGAAAAATGCTAATTTGAGTTTGTTTGTTTGTTTGTTATTGTTTGTGACACTTTCACGCCTAAACTACTCTACCGATCATCATGAAATTTCGCATACACGTTGTCATGGGTACAGAAAAGGACATAGAGTACCTTTCATCCAGAAAAAATGCAAATGTGAGTTTGTTTGTTTGTTTGTTTGTTTGTTTGTTACGCTTTCACGCCTAAAACTACTCGACCGATAATCATGAAATTTCGCATACACGTTGTCATGGGTACAGAAAAGGACATAGGGTACTTTTCATCCAGAAAAAATGCAAATGTGAGTTTGTTTGTTTGTTTGTTTGTTTGTTATTGTTTGTTACGCTTTCACGCCTAAACTACTCGACCGATCATCATGAAATTTCGCATACACGTTGTCATGGGTACAGAAAAGGATATAGGGTACCTTTCATCCAGAAAAAATTTGAATGTGAGTTTGTTTGTTTATTTGTTGGTTATTGTTTGTTACGCTTTCACGCCTAAACTACTCGACCGATCAACATGAAATCTCGCATACACGTTGTCCTGGGTACAGAAAAGAATATAGGGTACCTTTCATCCAGAAAAAATGTGAATGTGAGTTTGTTTGTTGGTTTGTTATTGTTTGTTATGCTTTCACGCCTAAACTACTCGACCGATCATCATGAAACTTCGCATACACGTTGTCATGGGTACAGAAAAGGACATATGGTACCTTTCATCCAGAAAAAATACGAATGTGAGTTTGTTTGTTTGTTTGTTATTGTTTGTTACGCTTTCAGACCTAAACTACTCGACCGATCATCATGAAATTTCGCATACACTTTGTCATGGGTACATAAAAGGACATAGGGTACCTTTCATCCAGAAAAAAAGTACTGTTCCTGACGGATAGAAAAAAATAACCATTAGACGGTCGTCCGGCTTAACAACTCAGCCTACTGATATGAATAAATTAATTGCAACATGATGCCTGGAGTACAGAAAAAGGGACTTGCGGTATCCCAGAAGAAAATCTGATATCCCGAATAAAAATCTGTTCCCGAGTTATTTTAGGCACATCTATCTTAAAATGATTAAAAATGATTATATATAGCTAATTAAGCTCTGTCTGTTCACCCCGTTATGGTAAATGACAAAATTGTCGGAAGAAGTTTGGTATTATTCATTTCAGCAAAAATAGCTCTCGAGGTATGATGCTATGACAATGTAAACTTTTAGTGTTGGACGAAAGTACGATGTCCCACAAAAAAGCTATAGAGGCGTTAAACCAAAATATTCAGGATTTGCGAGAGAGGAGGAAAGGTAGATTTACTGGCTGGTGACTTCCGACAAACTCTACCGGTGATCCAGAGGGGCACACATGCAGATGAAATCAAAGCCTGTCTCAAGTCATCAAGATTGTGGGCAAAAGTGAAAAAATTCAGCCTAACAACGAATATGAGTGTCCACCTTTATAATGACGTAGATTCAGGACATTACGCAGAGACACTATTGAAAATTGGCGATGGACGTTTGGACACGGATGCTGAGGGCTGTATTTTACTTACAGGGGAATTCTGTAATTTGGTGGAAAATTATGTGTGCTAAAGTTTACCCAGACTTACAACTAAATTTAAATTGTGATCATTGGTTGTGTGCAAGAGCAATTCTTGCACCAGAAAATGAAATCGTTAACAAAATCAACACTGACATTTTGAAATAGGTGCAGGGAGAAATAAAGGAGTATTTGTCAATAGATACAATCATGGACACAGAACAGAGCACTTCATATCCCGCTGAGTTTTTAAATTCTCTGGAGCTATCGGGTGTACCCTTGCATAAACTACAATTGTAATTAGGTGTACCAGTTATGCTTATGCGATATTTAGATGCACCCCGTTTATGTAATGGGATGAGGCTTCAATTACACAATTAGGGCAAAATATAATCTGTGCCACCATTATTGACAGGTGTGGGAAAAGGGGAAACTGTAATCATACCTCGAATCCCAATAATCCCCACTGACCTATCATTTCAATTCAAAAGACTCAAGTTTCCAATCAAACTTAGTTTTGCTATTACTATTAACAAAGCGCAAGGGCAAACATTGCAGGTAGCAGGGGTGCATTTGGATATGCCATGTTTTTCCCATGGCCAGCTATATGTAGCCTGTTCGCGTGTGTCCAATGCCCAGAATTTGTATGTATTTGTGCCAAATGGAAGGACATACAACATAGTATATAGGAGCGTCCTAAAATAATGATCTATTCTGTGCCCATGATTGCAACGGTCAAGAACAAGCGGAGTATTTAAGGGATTTTAATTAACTGTAAGTAAAATTTAAGATCCAATTCGTGGCAAGGCATAACCTATGACTATACTGACACACACTCCGCTACTTCTTTTATAATCCTACTCTTAATCCTGATTTATATTGTGTAGCTTTTTTTTCTTTATCTTAACCTCTATTGACTAACAACCTCAATATGTTCATCGTTTTTATTGTCATACTTCCTGTGTCAATCGACAACCTGAATTTATTGATAAAATCTACATTAACGCGAGCGAAGCCGCGGGCAAAAGCTTGTCATAAATACTCTCAAAAACTTTACTTATTTATCCACTATTTCATGTTCTATGACTTTAATTAATTTCATATTTTAAAAGCCAATCTTGATTAAACGTTTTTAATGAATTTTTTCTTTAAATTTCTATAAATTTAACTCCCAATTCTTCATTTAACTGCTTTATCTTGGGAATTTCTCATATTGCTCGTTCCTTGCAAATAATTTATACCCTGATTTTGTTTAGACGAACACTAGAGACAATTCAAACATGTTTATTTTCAGCCAATATTAATAACATTTTACTATATTATTTGTGTTATTTTATAGATATTATTAGTGTCTATCAAATATGACAGATATAGACAACATGAATTAGTCTATGAATATATTAAAATTGTTTTAGTGAGTTTATTAACTAATTTCTACTGTTATTCTTACCTATATCCTTCCTGGATAGCACAGTGGTTAGAGCATTTACTTACTAAACCAAATGTCCCGCGTTCGATTACCAAGTTCAGGTGTTATTTTTCAATTTAAAAAAATCTTAGGCGCATTATAAAGGTATCATAATTATATATCAGATTACATCACTAGCTAAATTTGAGCTAAAATTGGACTTTTCCCCTATTTCCCCTCTAACGTTTGGTTATAAAATCCACTCTTTTGGGTTTATCTAAAACTTAAATAATCAACATCATCTCGATATTGGTTTTTTTCACAAATACAATACTTTCTCTGAATATGAGAAAGTAAAAATCACCTATAATATTTTATAATCTTTAGAAATTTAGTTCATGTATATAAGTGTCTCGGGTTTGAATTAAGGTGAGGGTATAAAATATATTTTTTTCTATTCTGATTCACTTTAGTTACATATTAAATTCATAAGTTCAGCTCTGGTTGATGTGCTTATGAGGCCATCACACTCACAAATATATTGATTTTGAACATAATTTTATAAATAACATTTTTATTTTAATGAGGCCTAAATCGGATTCAAGACTCTACAAATACATATAGCCCACTTCAGTGGCGTCTTTAGCTAACGCGCAAATTTCATGTTGAGCTAGACTGCCGAGGACGGGGAGATCGAGGTTCGAATCTCGCTCAGGTGAACTGAAGGGGGTGGGGGCGGTGTTCCTAAATGGTTTTCCACTCTCCCTCTACGCAAATGTGGGTTCACTTCCTCATAGTTCAACTTTTCCAATTCCTAACCCATTAGAGTAATTAATACTTAAGCGTAAAACCCGAACGTGTAGTAAGAGGTGGGGCTAGGTATTAGTAGTATTATTATTATTATTATTACAAATACATATAGTGTATATAACATTACATTTTGAATTGGAATTGGTTTTTGAGCCGTAACATAATTTATTAGTGGGTAAGGTTATGGAACCAACATGGTAATCAGGCCCCAAACAATTAATTAAACAAATTAATTAAACGTAATATTATATTGAATGCATTATTTCAAAAAATGTTAAAATCGAAACATCATTTTTATTTTATATTTCCTATTATTTCAATAATTTATTTCCAATATTCGAATTTGAGTTCGATATTCGTAAATAATATGAAGATTTATATTCTCAAAATAGTGGATTAAACCCTAATATAATTTATTCAAATACCCATCCTTAAACCAAACATTAATGAGGAAATGAGAGGTATATTTTAAAGTGACTTCTTCATGTGAAGCTGAATTCAGCGCAGCTTTGCTCCCTAATCACTTCACTCAGTCAAACGCCGCTGGAAGGGACGTTGCACCCCTAATTCCCGAGGGATGTATACCTTGATCCCCCCCAAGGGATATTCATACCAGGGCTGGCCCATAACCATTAATTACCACTCCATATTACATGGGAATGTGTATGGTAATGTCCCTCCTCTATGACATACTCAGTGTCCCAACACCCTTACCCCCTAGACTGGTCTAAACTGGCCGTGCTCAGGCCGAGAATTCACATCTCTTTCATCATAGCACTTCATACGTCACGACTAAAATTATCTATATTTAAATGGTAGGACTGGTACTAAATATCTAGTGGCTACTCTCATCTCTCACTTCAAGATGTGTGTTTTTATTAGCAAGTTTAATAACATAGTTAAACCACTTCGGTGGTCACATGACCTAAGTCATCACTTTTAAAATATATTGGACCTCCAATAACATTGAGATCAGACTTCAATTCCCAATTGAAATCACTAAGGGTAATTTTTTTTTAAATAGTTAACCACATTCCCTCCACACAAATTAGGGTACATTACTTCTAAATTATACCTCTCCATCCATCCCAATTGTGTACATATGTTTATAGACCAAAAGGGTAGTAGGCCTAAGAAACGGTGTGGGAAAATAATTAAAAGTAATAATTATGGTTGCTATAGACTTATTATAAGGGCTAGGGATTGGGCTGGTATTTGGGAGAAAATGCACTCGTATTTGTGAATCTAGGGAATCGAAAAACAACGCTGATAAATTACACGGGTAAAAACCAGCGCACTCGACTGAGATTCGAACCCTAACTTCTCCCTCTCACCCATAGCTTAGGCTTATATAATATTGACTCTTAGAACGTGCGAAAACAAATGTGTACTTTGAGGTACTTAAATCAAAATTGGTTTATGTAACATATTTGGTCTTACTGACTTGTTTTAAAGTGATTTATATGTTATCTCAAATATTCGAAAAAGTTGCAATGGCACTTTGGATGATTAAAATGTATTTTATTTATCTTAAAGAAATCGTAATCTTAATCAGCATTAAAATCTTATCATAAACTATTAGCATGAAGTACCGTTACTCTGTTAATCCCTTTTACTCTTTTTCAATTATTCGCTCTTTTTAAGCTTTTAAACCCTTTGCGTTTTTGACACTTTTTACCCCCTTTACCCTTATTAACCTTGTTGCACTTTGTTACTTTTTACCCTTTTTACTCTTTTTACCTCTTTTATTTTTTTATCCTTTTCACACCTTTAGCCCTTTTTATCATTAAAAAAACTTTTTAATTATATACCCGACTTTGGCTGGGAGAAGTATTTTAGGATTAAAAGGTTAAAAAGGTCAAAATGTATAAATTAAATTAAATCAAATTAATTTTTTTAAAGGTATGTGATAAAGGAAGAAAGGATAAAAATTGTAGTAAGGGAAAAGGGAAGTTTTTTAAAAAGCGCAGAAAGAAAATATTATAAAAATTAAAAGTTTAAAACATTTAAAAGGGCTAGAAACCACTTAAAAATGTAGTTTTCTATAATAGCTGCATCAATTTTGAGCTATTACATTTACAGGGCTTAAATTTTGAAATAAAAAATGATCGGATGTCATTTGGCTATCCGGGAAATTCTATTGACTATTGAAACACTATTTTATATCACACCAAAAACTATATTAATGCCAATTCTAGGAATCTTGAGGGAACCACTATTCCCTAATTACTGCTTCTTAATTTTGAAGTTTAAGGATCATAACTTAATTATTGTTTGGCATGGTTCTTGTACAGCCTGGCAAATTGCAATATTTACCACACTGAAAAATATTGTATTATTTTAATTTTGAAAATTTTGAGAACCCCCATTTCCTCAACACCCTTTCTAAATAGTAAATATTTAAAATTCATTACTTTATTGGAGCTATTCCTCTATATTCCTGGCAAATTTAATTTGCCTCACCTAAGAGGTTTTTTACCTAGCCCTCATTCATTCTCGCCCCTATCTTCTCCATTTAAAATATAAGGGTGTATTAGGTTATTTGGAGTGTTCATTATACCTTCTTGTTGAATTTAATTTTTATATAACATGGAAAAGTAGTTGTTTCTATTAGTTTTGGAGATTGTAAGCCCCTTATCCTCTATATATTTAAAAAAACATCTACTTATAAATTTCTTATTTTAAGACGAATTAGGCTATCTGGAGCTGTCGTTCTACCTACCTGACCAATTTTAATTTTCTACTACAACTTTATATGCTTTTACCATCCCCCTCTCCCCCTGTTTCCCAAAGTCCCGATTAAAAATTTACAAATTTAAGCCTTAAAAATTTATCTGGAGTGATCTTTATACCTACCTGGCAGATTTTTGTTTTCTAGCAAACTGCGAAGTAAATGTTTAATATTGGTGCTTGACATTTTTAGCCCCCCCATTCCCTCTTCTTCAATTCATTCTTAGAAATTTCAAATTAAAAAAATATTGATTTATCTGGAGCTGTGTAGTCATCTCTCCATCAAATTTTAAATTTTTTTACTTCATCTAAAAGATAGTTTTCAGTTATAAGCTCCCCATTTTCTTTGAGCCCCATTTCAAAATATCCTAATTTGAAAATTATCTGGTTATGTAGGGCAATCCCACTACCTTCCTCCCAAGCGAATTTTCAAGTTTCTAGGCCCAGAATTTGAGGAAATTTGGTGATGAGTGAGTCACACAACTTGTCCTTCCTCACACTCTTATGGGATGAAATTTGGAAACCCCTCAAAAATCTTGCCCAATTCTAGAGAGGAATTCTAACTTTAAATTTCAAGGCTGTATATCCATTGGTTCAAAAGATACATCAGTGAATTTCTTAAGCTTTCAACCCCATTTTTTTCCCTCCCCATTTTCTTATGGGACGAACTTTGAAAATACCACAAAAAAACGTTAGGCCAGATTCTGTAAGGGAGCCTTAATTTGAAATTCCAACGATCTATGTTCATTGGTTCAAAAGCTATATCAGTGAATTTTGAAAACTCTCGACGCCCTTTTTCCCCTTCCCACAATATTAGGGGATGAAATTTGAAAGAAAAAAACTCAAAATTGTCCATACCACTCTAGAAGGGAACCTTAGTTTTAGATTTCAAGGCTCTATGTCCACTGGTTAAAAAGATACTAAGTAAATTTTTTAAAATATAAACCTCCCCCCCTTTTACCCTTTAGGTGTCAAATCTCTCAAAACACCATCATATATCTTGCCTAGGGCATAAAAGGAACCTTCACGCAAAACATCAAGTTTCCAGGCCCAGGGGTTGGGGAAATACAGTGATGAGTGAGTGAGTGGATTTTGATTTATATAAATTTATAGATAAAAATATAATAATGAACTAGATGTAGTAAAACAATTAATTGCACAAAAATGTAATGCAATAATCCCTATAAAAGTGATCTACTTTGGTGGTAACGTGGTCTAAGGCAGTGGTTCTTAACCTCGCGGCTCCCTAAATATCCTAAAATATTTTCACGGCCTCCTAGTTTTTAATAGCATATTTATCATTAAGATTTGTTTTAAAATAGTGACTTTATTTACTGACTAGCTTTTGCCCACGGCTTCGCTCGCGTTAATGTAGATTTTATCAATAAATTCTGGTTGTCGATTGACACAGGAAGTATGACAATAAAAACGATGAACATATTGAGGTTGTTAGTCAATAGAGGTAGAGATAAAGAAAAAACAAACTACACAATATAAATCAGGATAAAGTGTAGAAGTAGAAAAGAAGTAGCGGAGTGTGTGTCAGTAGAGTCATAGGCTATGCCTTGCCACGAATTGGAAGATCCTACTCCATCTTAAATTTTACTTCCAGTTAATTAACATCCCTTATTGACCGTTGCAATCATGGTGAACCATCCATTAAATGGCTATGACAATATTATAAGGTAAATTACAGGGATATTTATTGACCAACGCTCAAATTAAATAATTTTCCCTGTTTTATAAGCAAGTCTATAGTTTATGGGACAGGATCCTTATCAAAAATAAATCTGTAAATGACAATATGCGAAGCCATGGGCCAGTTTATTTAAAATAATAACAGGTGAAAATATTTATATAAATAATATAATATTCTGATCTTAAGCTGATCATATTCTTTCTTGCTCTCGGAATGAAACCAAAGACACTCATCATTAACTAATCAAAACAATATAACATGATAAACAACTAAGTTATAGAATTAGTTCATCTAAACATACATATCCTACTTTATTAATACCCTGCAGAATGTGATCTAAAAACATATTGAAAGGTAAACTGACTCCAACTTCTAGTAACAAGAATAGATATACCTGTATCTACTAAACATATTCACTAGTTACGTGCTCCACATTATATATGTTGCATTCAAAAGCTAGCCTTTTAGCGTAAACCATGACATTTGTTATATACAGTCCTGATGGTTCAATGAATTAATCTTAGACAAAAACTAAGACGCACCTAACTACCTAACCATAGTACATAGCCTCAAAGTTATCAAATAATGATCAGTCAAAAAGAAATATATTACTAACCTAAATACACAAAGATTTTTATAATATTTAATTTAGCAAAAAAAGTTCTCAAAATTATATAGAAGACATGGATAGTAAGCACAATAATTACATAATTAAATTCTTATTAAACCTAGACTCTATCGCTTATCAAGGTAACATAGCTAAATAAGCCTCCATCATAATGTCCACTTACATTATTTAGTCTTAGTCCCTCTAAAGGCTAATGACGTCAAAGAGTGCCTTAGCTTGCCGAACACACGCTTATATCCATTTAGTTTCAGCGGGGGAAAAAAAGGTGTTGGTAAGAGTGGTCATACAATGATGTCATTTCTGTCCAATAAGCATTTAGATGACCTCATTAGCGTCTGCGCATAACGCCATGAAGTCTTGCTCTGGAATTGGGGGGTGACGAGTAGACACTATTGAGAGCCAATCACGTTCCTCAGATCACGCACGCGCTTTATACACAGCCATTCTTCTCGACGATGAAACAACTGGTTGAAGAGTCAGGAAGTCAGATAGAGTTTTTTGTTGTGTAAGTGATCCGCGCTGGCCGATGTCGCCCGTCTTCAGGCTCGTATCTTTGCTGCGCCGAGGCAGTACAACAGGGTGTGTAGTCAAGCGAGCTAAGAGGTGGTGGTTTAGTATGGCCACGGTACAATGGGCACAGAATAGATCATTATTTTAGGACGCTCCTATATACTATGTTGTATATCCTTCCATTTGGCGCAAATACATCCAAATTCTGGGCATTGGACACACGCGAACAGGCTACATATAGCTGGCCATGGGAAAAACATGGCATTTCCAAATGCACCCCTGCTACCTGCAATATTTGCCCTTGCGCTTTGTTAATAGTAAAAGCAAAACTAAGTTTGATTGAAAACTGGATTCTTTTGAATTGAAATGGTAGGTCAGTGGGGATTATTGGGATTCGAGGTATAGTTACACTTTCCCCTTTTCCCACACCTGTTAAAATGGTGGCACAGATTATATTTAGCCCTAATTGTGTAATTCGAAGCCTCGTCCCATTACATAAACGGGGTGCATCTAAATTTCGCATAAGCATAACTGGTACACCTAATTTCAATTGTAGTTTATGCAAGGGTACACCCGATAGCTCCAGAGAATTTAAAAACTCAGTGGGATATTAAGTGCTCTGTTCTGTGTCCATGATTGTATCTATTGACAAATACTCCCTTATTTCTCCCTGCACCTCTTTCAAAATATCAGTGTTGATTTTGTTAACGATTTCATTTTTTGGTGCAAGAATTGCTCTTGCACACAACCAATGATCACAATTTAAATTTAGTTGTAAGTCTGGGTAAATTTTAGCAATGAGCTCCACATCGTATTCCACCAAATTACAGAAATTCCCTTTAAGTAAAATACAACCTTCAGCATCCGTGTCCAAACGTCCATCGCCAATTTTCAATAGTGTATCTGCGTAATGTCCTGAATCTACGTCATTATAAAGGTGGACTCTCATATTCGTTGTTAGGCTGAATTTTTTCACTTTTGCCCACAATCTTGATGACGTGACAATAATACCAAATGTCTTACGACAATTTTGTCATTTACCATAACGGGGTGAACAGACAGAGCTTAATTAGCTGAATATAAGCATGTTTAATCATTTTAAGATAGATGTGCCTAAAATAACTCGGGAACAGATTTTTATTCGGGATATCAGATTTTCTTCCGGGATACCGCAGGTCCCTTTTCTGTACTCCAGGCATCATGTTGCAATTAATTTATTCATATCAGTAGGCCGAGTTGTGATGCCGGACGACCGTCTAAAAGTTATTTTTTTCTATCCCTCAGGAACAGTACTTTTTTTCTTGATGAAAGGTACCCTATGTCCTTTTATGTACCCATGACAACGTGTATGCGAAATTTCATGATGATCGGTCGAGTAGTTTAGGCGTGAAAGCGTAAAAAACAAACAAACTCACATTCGCATTTATAATAGTTATATAGGATTATAGTAACAAACAAGTACAAACACATAAATTAACTTACTTAAATGTATTTAATAGGACCTCTGCTATTGAACACTTGCCACTAATTTGTCTATTCTTTTTTCGATTGTATTACTTAATGCCATTCTCACGCAGGAGTCGATTTCGCTGCTGTGTTTTAATATTTACCTTTGTGGAAAATCCCTTTTCACATAAATAAGTAGAAACAAAGAGCAGCAAATTTTGAATGGTGATGATACACAGTTGGGATTATTTGTACTATTCATGATTTATATTATCCGTGCGTCCCCTCCCCTCCATTATCCCGGAAAATCGAGAGTCTACAGTACTTACATGTTTACGATCATCGAATTCTTTCTTCAAAAACATTTGAATTCAAGATAATTGACTTCAGTAATAAGCAATAAACATTTTGAATTAACTTTTTGAGGCTCCCAAAGTACCTTTTCGTGTCCCCCGGTTAAGATTCACTGGTCTAAGGCATAAGGTTTGTAGATGACTGGATTGCCGGAGACTGCAAGGTCAAATTTTGAACATAGGCTGGATGTACTGAAAATATTGTTTTCCATATGTGATTTATCACCATAGTTTTAATATTTTTTCTATATGTATAAAAAAAACCTTTGCATCACTATAACTTAGTTTAATCTAGTAATAACCATTGTCTACAAATGACTCAGGAAAGCGAACCTAATTTATATTCAAGCAACAACCATTTACATTAAACATTATTAATGTAAAATAAAAATAAATTTAGAGTAAAACTTTAGTTCCACATATTGCCTGGGTTTGATTTTGTCATCGATAAACCTCATGGCTTCAAATAAACTGTCGCTTTTAAATCATCACTTTTGAGATATGTCAGGTTTGAAAGTTTGCGCATGCGCTGATCGGGTCTTGTTAGAGGGTTATCTGTAGAAGCGCTGGAAAAGTTGAAAATATCTCTACTGGAGCAGTTTGGGCTACGCTGGTCACGCGGACTTCCTGTGATTGGATTAGAACTGTCACGTGACCAAATATCAGCACTGCTCTTGTTTTATAACGAACGTGTGATTCCACAGTAGCAAATTAAACAAGTAGGCCTATACCAATATTTCGGGATTTATTGATTTGCCTCCTAGAAATGGGGACAATTTAATGATAAGCCTCGGACGAACCCACGCAATTAAAATTGCCTAATATACCAATATACTTTAATATAGATTGTTTTAAAACACCAATTTTAAATAAATATTAAATACGACTACGAACTACCAAGCCTAATAGTTTGAAATTAACAATGAAACTTATATTCACGTTTAAAATCTGAAGTTAATACTCAAAATATTCATTTTGTAACTGAACTAATGTTATATTTAAAGTCCTTATTTATTATTTAATTATTCATTAACAAACAATACATAAATCTTTAATCAATTACTATTTTGAAAGTTATTAAGCTATTATTTGACAGAACTAGAACTTTAAACGCTTTACCTAGAGTCGAAACAACATAGGCTAAAGCTTTACATGTACTCATTCTGCAGTTTAGTATGTAAAGTTGGTAGAGGAAAAAATACCGTATTCCAACTTTTATTTAGTAATTTAAAGGCTCTTTCAGTTATTACAGGGATCGAAATTCATTTCCAATTAATTATCTGTAGGGCCGCCCTTAAGGGTGTTCAAATGATGCGGCCATACAGGAGGGCCCCACAGTTTGGGGAGCCGAGCGCTTACTTAGGTGGTAGAAAAAAAAAAAAACAGGCTGGTTTGGGAAATATTTGCCTGCACGTTCGTACCTGTATACTACCTCTATAGGCGAACAGCCAGACAATCGTGTTCGCGTTTTGTTTGTTTTGCTTAACCTAAAACGTTTATTATTCCGGTTTCACGATTGACCTCTATAATTTACTTATAGTAAACCTTAACATACGTTTGTGGTGCACGTGATTGATCTATGTATTGTGTTACGCTTGAAATTATACTTGGAGTGTGATAGTAATGTAATTTAGTCGTGTGTTGTATTTAGTGTTTGTAGTAGTGTCTCGTGAGCACAATAAGCTTTGACAATTGGAATATAGATGCAAACTATTGTAGTAACATTGAACCATGTTTATTATTATTATTTTGGGGAGGGGAGTGTCTAAGTATATAACTTGGGCCCTGAAAGCGATGTTCACCCAAGGCCTCACGTCTGATCATGTAGTATTTTGAGAAATATACCATACATGAGTCTGCCACGTGATATGTTACATTGTATGGTATAATTTATGACAGTGCATAATAACTCTAGGAATATTATACACTGGGATTATAGAATCTTATTTTCACTTGTTTGCCATTAAATAATTTGAACCAAATATTATTATTTTTTATCAAATTATACTTTTAAAATAACACCCACATTATATTATGTAAGCATTTGTGATAAAACTAGTTCTGAGAATACTAGTTTAGATTAGTATTAAATACAACCTATTATTTGTGAAGTGTTCCCGATTGATTTACAGCATTAAAATGTTTTTATAAAAAAATTAGAGTACTTAATTTCTTATTAGTGATTAAATGTTGCTAAATAGTTTAAACATTTAATAATCTCATTGCATTTATAGGAGTCCACATTTATTCTAAAATAATTATATAAAATTGCTTTTAGCAACTTAAAATTAATGTAGTAAATCTTTTTTACTAGAATTCACTATCTAGCCTAATTATTTTAGGTAATGTGGAATTATGTTACATGCAGATATATTGAGTATTTCCCGACCAAATAATGTAGACTAGCTAATAATAAATTTTGTGTAAATGTCGATGCTTAATATGTTACAACACACCTAAAGTGTAAGCTCGTTAAGCTGACGAGGTGCTATTTGAAAAATTGCATGCTAGGTGATCATAGGTTCATAAATTTAGGTACGTGTTCCCAAGTAATCCTTTTCATATCCCACCCCCTGCAGGTTGGGATCCAGGTCACATAAGCGGGGAAGATTACATGTAGATGAAGAGAGGTACAGCTAGCTGCTAGGAAATTTACTCCCCACCATTGTGGCTCACTCTAGATTCTTTACTGCCACTGTTGCCATTATATAGGTATTTCATATTTATTTTTTTCATTTATAAAAAAAAATATTTTCTGTTGTTAAGCTCAAGGGCCCGTATCAATAGTTGTGTTGTTATCTGGATTAACTTTTAATATTCAAAACTTTTGTTAAAACATAGGCGCTGTACATATGTGTATGTGTGCCTATTGTAGGGTATAAAACCCATACCCCACCTATCCACATAACTAGAGTATACCAATACATGGGCACAATCAAAGACCATTTCTTAGAGATATACTTTCGACATTCTTTTATTTAACTATATTTTTTTGCACTGTTACTTACTATCCATTCGGGTTGTGTGCCTAAGTATTAATAACTATTTTGTGTTAGGGAAAAGGAAGGTTTAAACTATAGCAAGTGTACCTGCATTTGCATGAAGGAGTAGTGAATATCCATTTAGGAAAAAAACACCCTCAGTACACCCAACCACGATCGAACCTTAATCACCCAGCCATCGGTTGTCTAGTCTATTGAAACTTACAAGATTTACACTAGGCAATAGAGCCACCGAAGTGGGCTGTCTATTTTGACCATATATATTGGATATCTCAGTTTAAATTTACACTTAATATTATGTCTGTATTTTTTTTAAGGACTTTAATAGTTTGTTAAGTCATATTCGTATGTTTTATCCATGCTGTATAAAACAAAAATAATATGAATAGCGTAGTTAATGATTTTTTTATTGTTTAGAGTTGCATTTCCAAATTTATAATGCTTTCAGTTGTTCAATTTTCACACATTAAAATATTTGTAAAGCATGTTAATAAATATCTATATTTTAAAGCTAAGCTAGGTTTTTTAAGTTTACATTATATCATTGAAACAAAATTTGAATAAATTTTAAAACTTATTCAAACCAATTTAATCAATTATCACACTAAAGAAAAAACTTAATACATGTACTATTAGTTTTTAAATGATCAAAATATGTATTTTAGGTGTAATACAGCTTATTTACTAATTTTACTTACCATTCATATAGATTTTTAGTATACCCAGATGGGATACGAACCTTGACCTTTCCACCAACGTAAAGTCGGACAAGAAGAGTTTGGCGACTCCCCTATGTGGTTTTCATGTCCATTCTTGTTACACTTTTATTCTTTATTTAAGTAAGCGGAGAAATAACATTTTCTCTAAAAATTACTTTGAAAGCTATACACTATTTGTAAAAATAAAAACAGCTTTTTGTTTTTAACGAGCTTATTTTTTCAACTCAATCTTCACAATATCTAACTTATACAATCAAAAGTTTAAAAACATTACCCCGTTAGAAACAAACAAGATACCGCACCGCTCCAGCAAATAACGAGAACAGAAGGACCAATTCGCAGCATCACATGCACTAGTTTAATGATGTGCATAATGATGTCAGCATAAAAGTGCGAAGTAAGAAGAGAGAGGAAAATTGTTTCCTCTCCCCGCCTTAGACAGAAAGAGATGACAATACGAAGGATGAGAAAGTATGTGAGAGGTTAAGAAGGAGGAAGAGTACAGAGAGAGAGAGAGAGGACGTTTTGGTCAGGTCCCTATTTTTGCGCCTGCGTCGTTCCGACGGTAGATGTCGCGTCAGTAGGGCAGAGTTTCCTTGACTAGCGCTCTCTAGTGGATCATTTGAGAGAACGTTGGGCCCACCGTTTGAACTCCCGCAGCAAAAATATCCTTTATTGTTTTTATTATTAACAATGATAATATTGTAATTAATTTGAAAACGGAAAATCTAATATTAGCGCGCGCGTTACAGAACTTAAAATATCAACACTTACCCTACGACGAGTGACCTGTTTCTTAAAAGTGTGCACGTGCTGTAAAACAATCGCTCGCTCTTCTGAGGACAGCATGGCCTTTCTAAATACTTTCTTAATTATGACCTTCTTTGAAATAATTCACTAACGAGCTTGTGTATCGCCTTCTTGAATGACATAATTAGTGAAGAGTTGTAGAAAGGAAATATAAAATGCGTGTGATAAGTTTAGACTAAGAGTGTGGTTTTTTTATATTTTGGTGATTTGCTTTCTGTTCGAGAACTTGAAACATTTTCCTTTTTTTTTTTGAGAACTTGATATGAAAGGGGACGATGGAGAATACCACGATGCAGCACTGCTTTTGGGGATGGTCCCTTTTTCATTAGGACACCGTCCCCCAAAAGCTAAAACAGTTATTTGAATTAATTAGTTTCTTAATTAAAACCAAATATAATATACATTCATTTCTTCGTTTACTTTATATGAGACAACTGAAAGTGAATTAGAAGAATAATAAAATTAATACTTGCAGAAGTTTTTCTCTCTCACAATATTTAAAACAATAAAGTTTTTTCTAAGAAAATAATCTAGTGTCGTCATAGTTTTATCGAGTATCAAAATCACAAGTACATAGTGTTACCGTGTTTATTAGTGTTTACAGTCGTTTACTTGCCCTGGTCCATCGATAACCACTGTTTACTATTAGTCGTATTGTTGGTTTCTATTGGGGAAGTGTTGGAGATGAAAGTTAGTGAATGTTAAATCCGAGAAGAATAAACCAATCTGTGTAAACAATGCCGGCAATTTGGATCTTCAGTTCTCCCTCTATTCTTCTGATGTTAGCTGGTTTGCTGTTGGGTGTCTGCTCCTACAGCCATGGTATGTCCGTTCATTAATTTATCTAGATTTTTAAAAATTATACAACACAAAATAAATGTTTGTTGTTGAATGAGAAATGAAGAAAACCACATTTAGATTTGTTTTCTAGTTTGAATGTAATCGTGTACCTAATATCCGGTTAATCGACGTAAGATGAATTCTTAAGAACAATATATCTAAAAATAAATTTTAAATTTGTATTTTAACACAACAACTCACATTAATTTTATGTATATTATGTTAAAATATAATAAATAATAAGCCGTTAAATTTGCGGAATTGTATATGTTTATTACTAGCAAATGAATCAACATAAAAAATCCACAATTGTAAAGAAATAACAAATCAAATAAACTAAACGCCTACTGTTCTATCCCAAATTACTACAAGTTAAAATATTAAATTTTTAAATAAAATATTTAATTCATTTTTTTATCTTAGTGTTTTTAATTTTTTATCAATTTATTCTTTAAAATCAATTCCAATAGTTAACATATTATTTTATAGTTAGTTATTGTTAGTCTATTTGAACACGTTTATTATTAAGGAATGTATTTTTATATAAAAGCCTTGACAAACATATATATTGTCTTATTCAGTATTACTAGACTGTCTCTCATTTCAATTTTAGCCTTGTCTACTTGAAGCTACTATGCTACAGTCAGCTAACGTAATTACAAAAACTCAAACGAAAAATAAATAACAATTGGATACAATCAAACCGTTATTTAAAGTTAATTATGAAATTTGAAACAATATTGACATGCTTAGATAATAGATAAACAACTTTTGTCAAAATTAATACCGAAGGCCAACCTAGTGGTCTTGGGATAGAGTGCTCGCCTCAGGAATCCAGTTTTCATGGATTCAAACCCAGCAAGGGTCGATGGATTATTCTTGAGCAATAAAAATCCGTAGCACAACTTCCTTTGGAGGAGAATAAAGCCGTTGGTCCCATGTTGATTGTGACATGTAAAATAACCCTGGAAAATATGTGAGAATACCTCTCCCGGCAAGCGTTATAACCCGATTGGGATCGCGGAGTTAACAACTTTACCGGTAAAATTGGTAAACTCTTTATCTCTAGCTCATGGAAATTCTCATATGTTTATATAATTAGTAGGTTCAGTAAGTGCACATTAAATACCTCAAACAAATAAAAAGATTTCGAGAATTCTTAATCTCAAATAATCTTAGTTAAAATATACTTTAAGGCGATGCATTTTATTCTAAATGTTAAAATTTATGTGTATTTTTTCATATAGCAATAAATAAGCCTATTTTAAAAGTGCACTACATTGATATTAATATTTTGTTCTTTTTATGAGCCGTTCATAAACATAAGTCAGATGTTTACAAAAATAAAGCTTGACATTGGGACCGAATAATTTAATGTCGAATATAATGTATATTAAAAAGTAGTTAACCTATTTTATAAAATGTGTGATAAAGTATTTGATGCTGTCTTTGATAAAAAAAATGTGTCACTACTCATTACATTACATCACATTTGTTTAGAAGTTTGTACAATTTATTTAATTACAAAAATATCTCCAGTTATTTAATGTCATTTCACGCATTAATCACTAGGATCGCAGCCCTCGAGACAGTTTTTCTTAAGCACCGCGTCTTACTACCCGTCCGGGCTATACGCTGATGTACTAATTAAGCTAATGGTTTTAGGGATTAAGGCGGTTATATTTATAAGAATGTACCATAATTTATGTGGCGGGATAGGGGAAAACCAGTTTGGAAAAGCCCCCTCAATACACCCGACCAAGATTCAAACCCCAATTTGCTCGTCATCGGAAGTCTAGTCCACTGCAAGAGTAGCGCGCTAGACCATTTGGCCACCTAGGCAGGTCCTCAAGTACAGTTAATTTTGTTAAATAAAAGCAATACTAAATATATATTATGATAGTGGCTACTTTTCTAACACTAGGCTTTAAAAATAAACTGTTCTTTTTTCAAAATAATTAAAATACATTATGTTTGAGAATGTATAAGTATAATCCATGAATTCAAACTAGTTGCCAAAAATATGCGAAAAGTCCATACTAAACATCTCAAGAGTCACAGGTTTCCCAATCTCTTATTTGGAATCATATATAAGTATTTACTAGTGGTTTGCGAAAAAACGAAATTTGCCTCACTAACTAAATTAAAACAAAACATAATTATATAAATGTGGAGTGTTACATAAGAAAATATTACGTCAATCACTACACTAATTACTTTTTTTGCCTGCTTCGGTTGCCGCATAGTCTAAGGTGTTACTCTCGCAATAGACTGGCTACCGATGACGAGGAAAACGTGTTTCAATCCCGGTCGGGTGTACTGAGGCTAATATTTTTCTAAATGATTTTTAACTTTCTATCCACGCAAATAGGGCTAAACTTCTTCAAAATTAAACCTTTCTATTCCTTAACCAATTATAATATTTAGTACATTTTCATACAACCCGGACGTGTAGTAGGAAGAAGTACCAAAAAAACCACTATATTTTATGTAAAAGTTTATCTTTCAAATTTCCCCATTTTCTTAGATAAGGCCCCGGTGATTTTTCTTTATTTAAAGATTGATAAAATCCATTATTGGTAGGATATTATTTGATGTATTGTTCTTTTCTCACATAAATATGATAGTTTAATACCATCCTTACAAGAAATAGTGGGACTGTCAGTTCTCATTTACCTGATCTACACCTTACTACCCGTCCAAGATATCCACGTGTTTACTTTGATAAATTAGGGATGAGGAAGGTACAATTTATAGAAGATGCACCCGGATCCATTTTCTTAGAAAATTTCCTCCGTAGACAAGTCCTAGTTTTAAAATTCAACCTTCTTTAAGCAGACAACCAGACAAGACAAGACTTATGCCTTTATTCGCTTATCTACATCATATTTAATTTAGCTAAAATAACAATCATCTGGTTTTAATTCAACTGTGTGTAATTTTTGGAACTAGTTATTTTATAGTTTCTTTGCTATTCTGTCTATAGGAATATTACTATTTCTCTATTTACCTCAACGAAGCACAAATACAGAACAAAAATAATATTATTGATTTTCTTTACCTAATTTGACTAAAAAAAATTAATTTTAAATCGATTTAAAAACATATATCCTACGTAAATATAATAATATACAGTTACCTTGAGGTTTATCACCCTCTGCTTTGTTATATTAGAATGTACCCATGATAATTTTTTTAAAAAACAATTTTTGATATGATCTTTAGATCTAACATTTTTTGGCATTTTAAAATATTTTATGTTTAGACAAACACTTAAAAAAAGCTTATGAGTAGTAAATTTTCATATGTTCACTATACACTTTTAATAAACTGTGTCATGAAGTATATTAAATAGAAAGTTAGCGCTAAAATGATATTTAATATGGATTACAAATTATGGATACACAGAATATTTCTCCAACGAACAGCTTAGATATAATTTCTGGTCCAATAATGAAATTTTTAACGAGCCTTATGCATCATTTAATTTCTTGGAAATTAGCTCTAATCCTATTCTGAAATACTCGAGTATCATTATTCCTTCCTTATATTTATTTTTACATTAAGAAAATTTAATTCAATTACTATGACATTTAAAAAAATTTCTAGATTAGTATGGCCCATTGATTTAATAAAACTCTCAAACTACCTATCCAAACCATACATATCTTTAGGTGATTTTAGAGTAAATATGTTCGCATTTGAATTGAGGGTGATGAGCAAACCTTTAGGAAAAAAACCCTTAATATACCCTTCCGGGGTTCGAAACTAAGCCTCCACATGATTGTCAAGCCAGTATAATGTGAGAATAACGCCTAAGGCTCTACATACACTAGAGTGAGTAAGAACACTATTTAAATCAGAAATAATTAAATGCTTATATTACGCTATGATTTCTCCTTTCAGTATTGTAAAAATAAATATAGTATTAATATTAATCATTATAATAGTTTATCAAACATCCAATTATTATATATATATATATTTGTATCAAACAATGGTAGCTTATCCAAGAAGTGTAAACATCATAACAAGTAAAATAAAATGTAATCGTGTAGTCCAATTACGTATATATTGGCTTTGAAAATAAATAGACTAATCCGATATACGAATTTCAATTTAACTCCATAATTAGAAAAAATATAATATAATAAGGCAATTTTCCAATTTGTAGGTTATTTGATTTGAAATGCACTTTAAATAATACGGCCTCAACGAGGCTGCGAAATATAGTAATTGTGTTTTACGACATTAATTTTGAAAGCCGTCACTGTGTGTCTACGAGTTTTTGTGTGTGTGTGTGTGTGTGTGTGTGTGTGTGTGTGTTGTGTTATACGCGGGAGTGTGTCGGGGGTTAAGGGGGTTGAGGATTGGGTTACGCCATGTGTAACACGGGTAAATGTTTCATACTGAGATACATACTAGGCAGCAGACTGTTACTAAATCACAGGTAAATAGTTGCTACATGTAAACATGTTTATAAATAAATGCCAGTAGAAGGTTCACTGATTGTTCATACACTGCGACCCAAAAGTACAATACTAGTTCACACTCTCTCTCTCTCCTATAGGTACTTTCTTTGTATTTTATAAAAATGTTCTTTTGAGTTATATTTTTGACACAACTCACTAAGGTAAGGGTGTAGGGGACGCGAGAAAAGAAAAGCTTTTTTCTCCATTTATTACGTCAAAACAAATCAAATATTTCTTTAGTAGCAATATAGAGTTTAGATTTATCCACATAGTGACGTCAACAGTTATAAATTTTATATCTGTCAAAGGTGTCCTGGAATTTAATTACAACTATTTCTTTTCATTAAAAAAGTTTTTGTCATCTAATGCAGCTTTTCTTTTGCCAGATATTTAAGAAATGTGTATATCAATATGTGAACCAAATTAAATTCTATATTTCCACTGAAGCAATTGTTTATTTATTTTAGCAAAAAAAAAATGTGTTACAAAAACGTAGAATACCTTACATGTTATCGCGCCCCCTGCACTCCCACTTTAAGAGCCCATTTAATTCCATGGTTAACACCCAACTTAGGCGGGTGCTAGATGCATAATCGTGGTGCGTTTTCCTGTATTTTACTTAAACATCTCATTTAATTGAGAAAAGTGACACTGTTTAACATTATTTAAAACAAAAGTAAAACAAACAAAAATCTATTTGATACCAATTTGTAGTTGCCAAGTAAATAATTTAAAAAAATAGTTTCGATACTGGTTCGAGCGTAATCGTATATCTAATTTCCCGTTTAATCGGTCGTGAGATTGGATATTGAGGTGGAATGAAAGTAAAATACGAGCTAAGATAAAGCATTTATGCTGATTTTATAACAAAAAACTTTTATTGGTCAAAATAAATCAAATATTGTCTCTGTAGATACATTTAGTTCAATCTGCTACACTTCTTAAATAATTAGCATGCACTATTGGCAGTTGATGGGAAACTTTTTAAATAAAAATAAATAGTATACTGGACAAGTTTTTTTACCCGTGATCAATATTAATTGTAGATATTAATTTATAAAGCAAATTGTATTAATGTTTTTACTGAAGTAATATTTTATTTATTTTGGCCAAAAACTTTTTTGTTATCTCGTGACGGCAACCCCTCCCATGTACTTGCTCCGTGATCCACTTCTTACTACCCGTCTAGGCTCGAAGGAACTTATTTACACTAACAAGGGAAGGATGAGTTAGGTACATTTAGAGAAAGTCTACCCGCATTTTAGTGGTGGTAGAGTGAGAAACTATTTAGACTATAAACACCGCAGTACTTCCGGTCGATACCTAAACTACGACTTCCCAGTTTCTGGCAGACTAGACGACTTTGTACGCCTCTTCACCGATACGGGCCTTGTAAGTTATACAACACAATAGCACCGGAGAGGTGTTTACCCGTCAGCATATTAGCTAATTACAGTCATATATTAGGGATGAGGAAGATTGATAGTAGATTAATTGTACAGGCATTTGCGTGGAAGGAGCGTGTAAAACCATTTAGGAAAAAAAAACTCGATACACCCAACTAGTATTCAAAGCCTGATCTCCCATCATCAATAGTCCAGCTTGTTGCGAGGTGACGTCCTAGACTATTCAACCACGAAGAAGATCCTGTAGTACACACATCCGGGATTTGATCCCAGATCTCCTTTCCATCACGAACTTTGAGTCACCAGTGAGAACATTTAAATAACAGCTACTCTCGTCCCCAATAGCTTAGTGGGAAGAGTCATCCTACAATTCACGGAGACCCTGGTTTGATACCTGGTGGGGCCATCGAACATATATATTTATGTACAGGTTCGTCTCACTCTCCATGGAGGAAAGTAAGCTACCTATATACCAGGCCCTTGTGTTTAATATTAGATTCAATGTCTAAGGACAGGATGGGTAAACTACGAATCGCGGGACAAATATAGCCCACCAGTGTGTTCAATACGACCCGTGGGATAAATAATTAAAATATATTGCGTTGTGAAGTAGAATGTTTTAACACACCAAAACGTATTTTATATAAAAACCATGAAAAAATAAACATTTCCACCTTGGTAATTCATTCCCAAAATATATGTCAATGTTTACATCCTGATATTTTTGCCAACATGTGTTTTCTACCATGAAACTTTAGAAAAGTGATCTTAGAAACTGACTTACAGATGAGAATCACCTCCTCACAGTTTCACTAATCTCTCAACCCATCATATACATCTTCTGAACGAACTTTAAACCAAACATAAATCACTAAGGTGTTTATGATTGTTTTACATTCTCAATATATTTAAAATTATCTTATGTGGTTCTATTATTTTTTTTGGAGGCAATTTGAAGCAAAATTACTAATAAATGTATTTGGTAGATTTTTTTTATCTGGCTCTCTTTTAAGGAGGTTTGCACATCCCTATAGCTAAGCTACTTTTTAGTTCCTGCACTGATATTACCTCTGCCTTTAGTAAGTACTTGTTAAATATTATATATAGTAATAATTGAAATAATTTTTAAATTTCAAAAACAAACAAATGGGTTTGTCATTTATTGATGTTAGCTAAAGTATACAATGGAGCAGTATTTCAGGCAAACTCTGGTAGAGCAGTTTCACTAATTGTGATTTAAATGTATGTATCTAATTATATTTTTTATAGTAAATCAACTCACATGGTTGCTAAGTGTTATACTTCAATGGTATCTGGTCACTATTGATGAGTAGGATTGGAGATCAAATCCCTGTCAAATAATAAAAGGGGACTGACCATCAGCATGAAAATTTCCCTAAATTTTACTCATATCCCTCCCTCCATGCTTTTGTCGGTGAATTTCCCTCAAGACTAACCTTCCTAACCCTACCTATTACTATTATATTTTTAGCACCTTGTCTTACTATCTATTCAGGCTATACGCATTCCTACCTATTAGTTTAAAATACTATCATCTCGTGAGTTAACCTTACCTGTAAATATAAAAAACACAAATTCTCTGCTGGACAATTTAACGTAATAGTAAGGGGACGTACATCAGAACTCGTTTGTTCCATATGCGTGTACCTCAAATATTTTCAGTGTTTCTATTTTTTTGGGTAAACAACGTATATCCCTCATCTACTGAAGTTCTGCTTTTCAATGGTATCCAGTTAGTAGCAGCCAATCTCCGAATAAACACGCTTCCCAGCTATGTACCAATTCTGTTCAAGTGTAATTTTGTGTAGGGCAGAATTAAAATGTGTTTTGTCATTCTATTTTCCTATCAGCAATGGAATGGCCAGCATCATTCCAATTTTAGATATTTATCCTCGCATGAGGACATGTGGTAAAAAGTAAATAAAGTAGATGTATTAGTTTTGAGCGTTTAATAGCAGTTTTTTTTATACAATTCGCACTACACACATAATAACTTGTAGTGTTCGCTTTGTTTATCAGTCATGGGTTAGTTTATAACATAACTGTGATTTAAGTAAAGTATTTTAATATTTATCCAATTATATTTAATTAAATGCATTTTAAAAGATTTCCAGGTAAGCAATCCTTATAGACAATTACATTTTATTTTGGAATCGTAGCTTGAATACTATCCGTCCAGAATATACGTATATTTTTATTTTATTAATTTGATATGGTTCAAATGAAACATAGCATAATTAGGTGTATTATTAAGTTATCCTAGTTTATAGATCTTACGTCCTCCTGTGAAATATCTAAATCGTAGCCTTCAAACGAGAATTATAAATCTCCAATGGGAGACAATGTTTGTTTTATAGTCTTAGTAAAAAAAACTAAGCTATTTTGAAAGAGCGTGTTTTAAATGTTTCCCCCCAGGTTTATATTGCGTATTAAACACCAAGTTTTAGTTAAATACTGATAAATTTAGGCAGTTTTAGGACATTTTAATTTATATAAGTAACTGTCAAACAGGAACTGTGCCAGGCTAAATTCTCATCGGTTGACTCTTTTCTGAGCGCCAGGGGTTAGAGTGGGTCCTGCACTCAACGTAGACTCGAGTCGACTAAGTTTTTGATAGTTCTAGAGCGCGGAGGTTCTATAAGTACTACATTTTCTTCTTTGATAGTGTAAGGGTACGTAGGTACGATAGGCATTACGACAAGATTGAGGGGTAGAATAGGCAATCCTCCTGTGTATAGGAGACATAGCTTCACTTTTATAATAAGTTATGTTAGGAATTATTTTAATAGATAAATGCAAATCAATTAATAATATTAAATTCTGAAAATTGAAAAATTACACCTGGACCAGGAATCGATGCTGGGACCTTTGGCTTAGTACGCCTATGCTTTAACTACTGAGCTATCCAGGAATCGTCCCGTGCCCAAGATCATTCTTCACTCATATTAATTTAAGGCAGAGTCTGTGATGTAGTGTGAAAATCGTCGGCTACAAATGTGTGATCATGAGATATCAGATATATCGCAGCCATCTTCGACTCGGTAGTGGCTTATTGCTGCCATTTGTACAATTATTAAATTGTACGGGATTGCATATTTAAGAATCAAATAGCCAAAGCCTTAACAATTTTTTTAGAGTTACCTTTTTACCCTCTTTGACCTTGTTGAAATTTTGAAAATTTTCTATATTAAGTACCTGGCTTGGCATCAGATAAATATTTTAGGGTGGAAAGGATAAAAAGGTTAAAAAGTTCTAAATAGTAACTAAGGGCGAAAAGGGAGAACAGGTGGATATAGTCAAGTTTTTAAAAGTTATAAGATATCAAGTAAAAAGATTAAAAAGTTTAAAACGGAATAAAAGGGTATATAGGGTAAAGGGGCAGTAAATAAAAAAGGGTTTAAAAGAGAAACATTGTAAAAATGGTAAAAAAGGTTTAAACTTTAAAGTAAATCTTATAAAAACTATAAGGGTTAAAGGGATATGCAGGATAAAAGTGCCAAAAGATCAAAATGGACAACAGTGGTAAAAGGGGGAAAAGGTTCCAAAATAGCAAAGATGGTAAAACGGGTGAAAAGGATAAAAGAGTAAAAATTAAATCTAATCAAATTGTTTAAATTCCGGCTTCCAGATGCGTATGTGCGTACAGAGGTGATACACATTTTAAAATTTCAGACCTTTGCGTGGGGTAGATATTAAACAAAGCTCATGACAGACAAACTTTTCATTTTATATAATTAGTTACACTTAAAACTCATGCATTTCTTACTGACACATTGATTTCATCATTACGTTTTTAAATTTACTTTTCCATTACTAATCTTATATAAAACATTTAAAAATGAAAAAAATAAATTAATTCCTATTAATTCTGTGAAATGCCACTTTTTTTTGGTACGAACAATTTTGTCTCTATCTGGAATAGTACCGCTACTTCGATATTATTCTGACCAAAATAAAATTAAAAATTCAAGTGTGAAAACCAGATGTTTACCTTCCCAAACTGCCATAATCTGTGTATTTCACTGCTCCTTGATATATCTCATGGTTTAACAGTAAAATATTAAAAACGTATTATTTATTTTACTAAATCTCTACTGTAAGAAGTTTGTAACCACAGCCATTATTATTTTAGTGATCAACTTTACAATAAATTCCTCATGTACGTCGGGATGGATGAAGCACAACAGATCGACGGTAATACGAAAGTAACAATGCAATAAAGAAAGAGCGACCCGCCACAACGATCCGATAATAATGTGTAAGAAGAGCTAATGCAAGTAGACCACGTGGAAGAAGGAAACGAGAAACCTCTCACTTTGCAACAACTCGATTATGTTAGTCAATCAAATATAGGAAGGCTAAGGGTTCGGTCGGACTGACAAGCGAGCGAGCGCTGGGTGGCCAAACTGGCGAGTGCGTGATTAGCAGATAGCTCTCGATAGTTGTTGACGAGGAGGCAAAGTTCGAATCTTGAACTGAGGCTGGTTTTTTGACAAGTGATTTATTGTTGTGGTTTTTTCACCCTCTCTCCAACCTAATGGTGATTCTTATTTTTAAAGGCCTACTTTGATTGTAATAGTGAGGTATTTTAACATATAATTTATATATATGTATGGTTTATGATCTTACCAATTAAATTAGGCCGTTAGTATCAAGTGCGCTAAACATATTGATAGTAATAAAAATGTCAAAATGAGAAGTTTTCCTAGCACTCAATGACCCAACATACAATAATATTGCCTAGCGCCTGTAAACTAGACTGTACCGGGTCGCTCGTTCCAGTCTGGCCACCTCTCATTACAACCAATGTGTTCTATTTTATATTTTAGTCGCTCGCCCAGTCTGGCAGTCCCCAGTCATATTTGCGAATACTGTAAGACTCGATGTTAAAAAATAAGAACATTAAATTACACTGACCGCTGTCACCGTCGTAAAGTTACTCTAACGCTATATCATGAATCTTCATTGTTAGAACAGCTCTTAACTGGACATGTTGCACAAACAAATAACTATAAAACAAATAAACGTTCGTTTGACAGTGCATTAGTGATGTTTATTAGTTATGCAAAAACGGAATAACATTTATCTGGTGGCCCTCATACAAGATTCACGATAACGTAACGTACATGGTATTGGACCACTTCACGTGACTGGCTCTTGCGAACCAACATAGGATTAAGTGTAAATCTATGACGTAGATACAACCGTTGAACACAGTCTGGAAACCCAGCAAACGCAGCGTATGATCCACGATCAATGCGTGAGCTTACGCAACACATCACAAACGTCAACACTTAAGATGGGGTGCTAGTGAGCGTGAGTTAAGGGCAATATTTTTGAAGTTTTTATAGCATAAACATTTATTTGGCCAAAATAAATCAAATATTTCTTCTATAGAAACATAGAGTTTAGTTTTCCGCACATGCTAATCTCAACAGTTCTTTAATATCTGTCAAGAAGGTCCTGGAATTCAGTGACAACTTTTTCTCTGCATTTAAAAAGTTTGTCACCAAATGCCGCTATGCTCATGAGAGATATTCAAAAACTCTTGAGATTAGCATGTGCAGAAAGCTAAACTCTGTTTCTATAGAAGAAATATTTGATCTATTTTTGCCAAAATGTTTATGCTATAAAAACTGCGAAATTAATGCACTAAACTGGCACTCACTAGCACCCCACCTTAAGCTCAATCCTTCCACAAAGTGAACAAGTTGCCACAAGCTTAAAATAAAAAGCAGCTGACTAAGGAAGACAATTTAAAACCCTGCTAATGTAAAAGTATATTATAAACCATACTGACCAAAATCAAAGATCATCCGATGTTGCCTCTATATTCAGAACTTATGAAGGTGCAACAATGGGAAAACGAGATGTAATTTAACTGTTTATAAACGCAAGGAAGATAATCGTAGTATTTCAGTATTTCAGTCAAGCCTTGATCCGTCAGAGTATTCTCTGTTATTTCCATATGCTGACGTCCTTACATCCTAGAGTGAAATTATCTCCTTCAGAAAAGTTTTACCATTCAAATTATAGTGCATGCAATTTCCGTTGACACTTATTTTTGCCATAGCCATTAATAAGATTCACGGTCAAATTTTACAAAAAATGGGATAGTATTGCCAAAATCTATATTTGCACATGGGCAATACGTTATACTCAAGCGAGCCCACTCATTCAATGGGGAAAAATATTCCTAACTGAAGAAAAAACTGTTTATGAAGAGAACCATGTGTTTTACACAAACAACGTTGTTTTCAAAGTGTAACTCTAATTTATTTATTTGTATGTAGCTTATTAATTAACGTTCTTCATTAATGTATATAATGTCACGAAAAAGTAAAAATAAATAAATTTTGTTTAATAAATGAAATCACGTTCAATTTCAAAAATTAATGTTTTGATAGAAGGTGAATTTTTCGGCCAGGACAACTAGTTTCTTACTCAATAGCACTAAGAACACAATAGTTCACTACGAACCTCACCAAAGTGCGTCAACTATACCTGTCGAGTTAATTCTATCCAGTCACCCTCATTACACCATATCTCTATCACCTCCATTATAGTAATTATTATCTTCTCATCTGCTTCTAGGTATTCCCATTGGTCTCTTCCCATTATATTTGCCAGCCCATACCTCAAACGCGGTTCAAGTTTTATTCAATTCACATTAATAACATAAATAGTAAACACACCAGACACAAAATTTCAAGTATTTCTCCTGTAATATAATTTAAAAGAAAACCATGAGGTCCTTTCTTAATTCCAAATTATTCCCATCGTACTTTCACAGTTGTAAAAAGAAAGCTTGTGGACCAGACTCATGTCAACCTGACACCTTCACTAGATGAACGTGCTGGCGGGGATAGCACGCTAGAACGCTCACTCAACTGCTTACTTACTTCTAAAGGAAGCAAAGAGCCTCAACGTTGATTGGCTGACAATTGCGCGAAAAATAAAAAATTAACTCTTTGTACTTGGTTCTAAGCCCCGGGCAAGCTAGAAATAAGCCCAGACCTTAGCTGAACAAACAAAAAAAATTATGACCAACTTTGATTCAAGCGACAATGGCCTTCCAAAAATTAAAAATACTAGTTCAGTTCAAGGGCTAGAATTAGAGTGATTAAATTTAAATTTAGTATAAATATTTTAACAAATTTTATGACAACTTATTTTACTTAAAATCACAATACATACCCCGGCAAAGCTATTTAAAGTTTAAACAGAACTACATTGAAAATTTACTAATTTATTTAAATTACAGACATTTAAGTTATGTTTAGTACAAAAAAGGTTATGGCTATAATATGAAGTTATTTGAAGATTATAAAAAGCAAAGAAGACCACAACAGTCCTACCTAGACAGATGTTATTAAAATGGAGTTATGTAGCTATTAAGGCAATGAACTCTGTGGTTGGAATATACCAATGTAAAGTTAAATAAGATCCATGCTATATCATGATGACCCACTGTAATTTCTAAAGATTGACTGACCTTTGTTGCATCGCCATTGACCAATGTTTTCAGATAATGAAGTCTCTTTATGTTTATTAAACTACTATTGGTATGGATTTGTATGTGTAATAAAACCACAATAACCGTTTGTCGTAATCTCCATGAAATGATGGAAAATTATTTGCTGATAGCCTCACTTGTATGCTTGTAGCCCCGTGTGAGCGTGGCTCTGTTTGACAATGAACCAGGTGTGGGATGTTGAATGGATATTAATACAATAGCAGCAATATAGAAAAAAAATGTTCCGAATATTTTCTCCTCATGCGTATGTGATAGTAAATCGTCTAGTCATTCATTCTGTGTTTGTACATTTTCAAACTCTGCTCATTGTTTTAATTCTTAGTCTTAGGTTCAATTGATTTATTGATTGCTTATGATTAAATTCTCAAAATATGCTTTAAATCTTTGATTTCTTTCTTTATTTGGCCTCTTTTTAACATTTTTTAAAAAAATTTCCTCGTCCATGGTTTGTATATTAATATATAATGATTAATTAAACATATATTTTGACAAGTCTTAGTACACAGAATATAATGAATAAACCTTCTTGTTAACCATCTAAAGCTTGGAATTGAAATCAATGTTGTCCCGTAGAAATCTAATTAGAAGGAAAGAAAAATGTACCCAACAAGTTTGTCTTGGATCACATAATAATTATCTGTGTTGGACTTACCTGTCTACATTATTGTACTTTCACCATGATCTTTTAATTATGGTTTGACACTACAGCACGAAGAACCAATATTTTTATCTATTTATTGTTAATAAACTGTACAATTTTATTTTGTATTCTACCTACCACGACACTGAATGCTAGAGCATTCCAGTTCACTTCTCTATCACGCTATCTTTCAGAATGCAGACACAGCTGCTACAGCCTCTAGCGGCGATGGCAAACACTTTTATCACATTGGGTGCAACAGCTTTTATAGCTTGAATAGGGGCGATCCATAAATCATAATTCAAAAATGATAATGGAAATTATGTGCCGTATTCAAGTGCACTTTTTCAACGTACATTTTAATTATTTTTGCTAAACTAAAGATCACTTAACTCATATCTATAAAATTAGGGATTTGAGATTTCAATGAACAGTTCATTCACCCTGAGAGAAAGCAGCAGTCCCTTGACTAGTTACATTATGACCCTATATTACTAGCTACATCATAGTGGAAGGAATACGTTTGAGTTTGCAGCTTTCAACGGTAAACAGATGGTACATTATTCAGAATTTAACTTTTTTGATTCCTAAGAATAAACTGTTATATTAATTCTATTTTAATGTGTTTGTATTGTATTCATTTTAAAAGGTGAACAATCATATGTCTTAGGCTTTGTCAAACGAAATATTTCAGCAAAAAGTGTAATATAAATACTAAGAAATCTTATTAAAACAGTTGATTAAATATTAGTTTATTATGAATATAACCTTTTCCTTACAAATTCTGAGTTGAAGTCATTTAGTTTAAAGTGGTACACAAGCATAGAAGTGAACTTCACGTCGTGGTATATTGTTGAATTCCGTGTCTGGTAAAAAGAAAACTCTGTACAAGAGATGAAAATTTAAATTAAAGAAAATAATGAAATCATATATTACGGCTGTACCTTCTTACTCTCTCCGGTGCTACTGCAGTGTCGAGTCGTCCTCAGAAAAAAAGAAAGATAAAACGTAAAGCTTGACTCGACGAAAGAAAGAAAGAAGGAAAGGACACTCAAGCCGAAATAAATGGGTTCAATAAAAGCTTAGAGCTGGTTGTAAACAAACAATGCTAGGAAAGTCTACTACGATTTCTAAGAAGAAAATAGAATGTGATGGATGTAGAAAGAAGAAAAATGTAAATAGATATAACGAAGATTTTCCTTTCTAAATTATGACGCTCTAAAATCTGATGTTTCTAAAAAAGATTTTGTTTTTGTTTTAAAAAGAGCTAACTCAGTTTTCATTCAGAGCGCGGAACTGATCCCATTTGTTTTAGTGGTGTTTTATTTCATTTTTCGGAACGACACAATGGTTTGCAAGTCAGTGGCCACGGAGTGTGATGAAAGAGAGAACAGAGTGTCCGCTCTCCCCCTCTCTTTTCTTTACGGTCCTCCTACAATCCCTCTCTACTAAACATATTGCCGACACACAGCTTCTCTTGCTTTCCGTGTTTAACTGTCTCTTATATCTGACGGCCAGAAAACCTTACATCCTAGCAGGACAAGGTTGAACAAAATGGTACAACCATTCTGACCGACATTTTGCTTTATTGGGGGAAAAAAAGAAGTATTTAAGGGTTTTGAGTGGATATAAATATGATCTAGTTATCTAAAATGTGTTTTCCTAAATAATTAATATATTATTTAATGCTCTAAGCTAGAGTGTATTGCTAGTAAGTATTATCTTAAGGTGGAGTGTAGAATACGTGAGGAAATTGCAGTTTATTTTTGCATGTTTTTATAGAAAAACTGTTTTTGGTCGAAATAAATAAAATATTTCTCATATAATTCAATTTTCTTAACATGCCTACCTCGACAGTTTTTGAATATCTGTCAAGGGTAACCTGGAATTTAATAACAACTTTTTATCTTCATTTAAAAAGTTATTAATCAAACGCTTATATGCTCATGACATATTAAAGAACTGTTGATATAACCGCATGAAAATAAAATAAAACTTTATGTTTCTACAGAAGCAATATTTGATTTATTTTTGCAAACAAAAATATTTATTTTTCTATAAAAACTACAAAAACACTGACATTTTCTTGCGTCTGCTTCCACGTCAAAGTCTTGATACAAGTAAATCAAGTATTGGCTTTATATCAGAGTTAGATCTTCGCTCAGTATCTCAAAATATGGTATTGTTTCAATATTTTAGAGGCAGGATTCGGCTCAATATTAGATATTTTGTTTTTAGATCAATAAAGTGGAATACAAATATGATATAATGTTGGCTTAATATCAAGGAATCAACCATTTTCGCAATATTAATGAATTAAGTATTTACTAAATACTTAGAAATAAAGTGTTTACGCAATAGTTGTTGGTTCAGTATTATATAATTATCCTCAGGCCTTGGATCAATAGAAGAGAATTGTTTGTCTGCTCAACAAAAGGTAATCAAGTGTTGACTCAGTATTAGGGAATTAGCTACTTTCTCAATGTTAGGTAATTATAATATGTTGGCTTTATATTAGGTAAATGGAAATATTTATATTATAAAAACTGTGTTATCAACTCACTGTTATAGATGTTTAGCGCATGCTCATTTCAGCACTGTTCACGGTGGGGTGGCACAAATAGGTAGGCTCGTTACATGTATCTGATGTTAGCAAGATCTGCTGTTGAAAATTCGGTCACTGTATCGGCAAACTAAACATCACAAGTGAAGATCTTATTAGAAAGAAAATGGCATGCCTATGGTGACAACGCGTATAGAGAGGGGTCAGCCATGGGGATCACGCGAAGTATATTTTGTGGGGATGAGACAATGAATTTTCCATCTCTATGCATTCTGAAATTAAAAAAATTCCTGGATATTTTTAAGGTTGTAAATGATGGATATTTAAAATTACAGTTGTTGTTTGTTTTGACATTCACTATCAATGCGTGTAGGAAAGCTAACAATTTTCGGCTCGTAAAAATTCCAGGCTTTATCAAGTGATGCACTTAAAGCATTACTTAACTTTCTTAAGGCTTCTAGTAGTAGTAGTAGTAGTAGTAGTAGTAGTAGTAGTAGCCTTAAATAGAGTAAGCAGTGACAACGGTGCAACTAACCAACTTTATAAACTAAGCTCTCGGTTTGTAAACATTATATTACAGAAGGTATTGCCTTTCAACGTTCGATGAGTTATGAAGTTGGGAAAATTTTGAGATTAGGGATCGACAGATGAATAGATTGAAATGTGTCTTTACATTTCATAATCGAAAGTATTATAGTACAGAGTAATCCTAGAATTTCCCAAATAAAGATATATAGTTTTCACAAAATTCCCAACGTCCAAGCTTTTCCTCAACATTGGTGGGGCTTACACCACCCCTTGTGCCCCTCCCCCACCTCCAGCGTTACGCCCCTTTGCTCAGGATGGTGTTTGAATGACAAATGAAGGTGTTTACACGAGTGTAAGTACAGAGAGAATAACAGTATATATAACTTCAAACAGTCTGGTGCAAACACAAGATTCAGTTTTGCGGTTGAGGGTAATAATGGGTTGGGGACCTAAACCACTCTCTCAAACCTTAAACAGTATGTTATAAAACTTATTCCTGTTCTTAAACAAAGCAGATCACACCATTTTGTTTGTGAAGTCACAATCCATGAAAACAACCAAATTCAGCCAACACAATACATTGGATAGTTTGTGTTACCCAGACGGCCGCTCATGTTGCATGGAACATACATTTAATAATCTCATAGAAAGATTTGGATAACTTACGACTCAATAATAACATATCTATATTTTTAATTTCATGTTTTGAAAGTGTCAATTTTAATTGTATTTAAATTCAATATTATCTGATATTTGATTTCATTAATGTGACTAAAAGTTTATTTTCTCTGATTTGTATTAGAACCAAACAACTTTGTCTCTTTATATAAGTTTTAACTTGTGAACTGAAGTAGGATAGTCCTGTAATTGACTTATTTTATTTTGATTAGTTAAGATAGTGTAGATTTGAGAAAGTTTACTCAAATAAGCTTGAAGAGGTAATGGTAAACTCTTATAATAACGTATTATGTATAAAACCACCACAGTTGCATCTGTCCAATATTCGAACCCCAGACTTTCCATTAATGACTACTAATAGCAATGCAAACCCAATTCCTTAGCGGGGCCCACGCTAGTGAACACGCGGACAAAGGCAACAGTCTCGTCTTGTTTGGTGTGTCATTGAAAGGGAAGTCCGTGTTCATACATTATTATTTACTCTCCTTAAGTGAGAACTCGACTACAATTTCTATAAATATGTAACTTATTGTCTGATTAGTATAAATATGCCGTCCGGATGAATAGGTTGACTCAAGATGGGCAAAGAGGAAGTATCTTAGATTTCACCACTTGGGAGATAACTATGACTAGTTATGTTTACGTCATTGTCACTTCTTAGTATTCATGTATTAAGTATAAAAAGATTATAGAAATATAGAAATATAGAAATATTAGAGCATAGTATACATTAAATAGTTAATAAGGCTTAAGGTGTCACTCTCAAAACAGGCTAGACTACCTATGGCAGGAAGCTCGGGGTTCATATCCTTGTCGGATGTACTGAGGGGGGTTTTCCCTAAAATGTTTCCTACTCTCTGTCCACGCAAATGCCTGTACAATTCCTTCATATTCAACCTTTCTCATTCCAAGCTAATTAGCGTAATTAGTACATATGTGTATGACTTAAACAGGTAGTAAGAGACGGTACTAAAATAAAAGTCCTTAATAATGTAGGCCTGTATTATCTACTCGTATGTAATTATTTAAAACTACTTACTGAACTATTGCATCAGAATATCAGAGGATCTCTATTTAGGTGAGAACCACATATATATATCTAGCACCAAGTATTTTGAGCTGTCTGCATATTTACTCTATTGAGGTAGGGCTGATTAAGGTATAATTTATAAAAATGCACTCGCATTTACGCAGATGAGTAAGACAATTTTAAGGGGAAGAAGACATCATCATTACACCTGACCTGGATTTGAACCCTGTCACTTCAATCTATTGCGAGAGTTACGCCATACACGATGTAACCACTGATGGGGCTACCCAAAGATACAATTCCCTCAAACAGGTATAGCAACAACCACAACAAGATGTTTCCATGCAATAAGATCTCAACTGAAGGTCAGGACACATTTAAAGATGAGCATCATACATATAAGGCAAAATTATGGCAGGATATATCATACTTATTATACACTAATATACACGAATGGATTAAAGAAGACGTCTTTCTACTAACATAAAATAAGTCTGAATATTTTTCAAAATATAAATATTTATTGAGGAAGTACATAAAAGTATGTTATTTTAAAAATGTAAGTTTTTCTACCAAAATGAAAGAAAGTTTTCCAGTATTTTTCCGGAGAGCTTTTCGATACGATGCAAACAATATTTCAACATGAAAAAGGCTGAATAGTTTAAAAATAATGCAGAAATTTCAATACAGTTTATTATTATTATATTATTATTAATTATTATTATTATTATTATTATTATTTGGAAAGTATATCTTAAAGCCAAGTTTATTTTAGCTTTATCCACACCGATGGACACGCAGTCCTGGTCTTAGAGTTTAACATGACAGATAATAATATTTTTTAGGAGGAAAAACTCCTTAATGGGGGCTTACTTATCACTGATTGAAAATTCAAAGTTTCTTTTGAAAATAGCCCTTAAAGCTTGGTTTAAAATTGATATCAAGAGGACCCGCTTTGGATGCCGCATGGTCTAACACGCTACTATTGCAGTAGACTAGACTGCCGATAACGGGAAGATATAGGTTCGAATCTCAGTCGGGCGTACAAATGGTAGTTTTTTCAAATGATTTTCCATTCTCCTTCCACGCGAATATGGGTACACTTCCTATTAATATACCTCTAATCCATAAAACCCCTAGCATAGTTAGAAAATAAGCGTATAACCCGAATGGGTAGTAAGACGGGGTGCTAAATTATATATTTATATTATATATTATCTGGGGAGCATTTGATATGATAAATAACACTGTTTAATTTTTTTTGGGGGGGGGGGAATATTTTTATATATATTGTAGTTTACTGATGACTGACTTTCGAAAATGATTACACAAACTTTAATAAACTATTTGAGATTATGTTGAAATATTCATTTTGAATGTGTTTATTTTCATTATAGAGATATTGCTAATGCTACATGAATAGGGGGTTAGACTCATTGGGGTGACGTGGATTGTTGCCAGAATACTCAGAAATGTGATATATTCTAACCCCCACGCTCCTTATTGGAAAAACCATACTCATTATTAGCTCTTCATATGTAAATGTGAATGTAAGGTCTTGGGGTAGCCGGCCAATAAGTATTCTACTGAGTGAAAAGAATTGCTAGTAATCACATTATAAAATCATTATTCTTAAGCTAGCAGCAATCCACGATACACAACTGATTTATTAAATAAAACATAAATAATAAATGTGAAATTTTTCTACCATCGTTATCTGAGTCATATAAAATATAGTCATTTTCAGTTGTACAAGACAACTTCCATAGGATAGCCACATAGCAAAGTGATTAGGAAGGCCCAAAGCATGTATTTAGGATGACTTATAGATCCTAGGTACAAACTTATTATAATTCAGTAGAATTTTTACTTTCTCATATCAAGAGAAAGTATTATAATCGTGAAAAAATATAACTCAAGATCATGTTGAATAATTACGTTTTATTTGATCACGAACCCAAAAAAGTGGATTTTACAATTCTGTTTTTCCTCATGTATGTCTCTCTATTCCTCGTCACATATCCGAAACGGTTAAATGGATTTTATTCAAGTTTGATATTTAGATCTTATAGGCTACACCTCGGCAAATGTTTTTATTATTTTGAGCCTCACCTTTAAATTAAAGGTAATTTACTGGTGGGTGATTTTTTTTTAAATACAAAATTAATCGAAAATGGATCTAGTAATCAAATTTAAAAAGCAGATCTAGGATTTGTCTTACAATAAAAAAGAGCACTGTGTAGCTATTTTCGTTGTAGAGTAGATAACTGATGGGAATTTTTTTTAAATTCTGAACATAAAAAAAACTATATCAATTTTGTTCAAAATGTATATATTGAAATTTGTGGTGTGACGAATAACAACGTATAATTGGTATTGGGCTAAAAATTAATTTGTGAATAGTTTAGTTTACCATTGAGTGATTTTCCTAAGCTTGAAATAATCTATAAATGGTCATAACTATTTGGTACCAAATAGGTAATTTGGGATTGTCAAACATTAGAATTAACGTTGCTAATTTTTGGGGGATTGGAGAGGGTAAAACTAATTTGAGGGTACTTTATCAAAGAATAATTTTTAAAAACATGAAATATTATAAAAATGGCTCTGACGACTTGGTTCTAAATAGATATACTTGGCAGTGTTTGACATGACAAATAACAACGTTTACTTGTTTTCGGGGTAAGCACACATTTATGATTAATTTAATGATACGTGATGTTTCAAAAATTTAGAAATTTTAATAATGGCCATAACAATATGGCTTCAATTGGGCATAGAGAGAGTATTAGTCATGAACAACTGCACGGTATAGTTGTTTTATGAGTAAATATTTGATTAAGAGTATTTAAATAAATGGTACGGCGCACCGCACAGACTTTTCTCTCTTTCTATAAACTCAGGTATCGTCAAAGTGTTGAAACATCTTCAAGTCATCGCATGATATTTAATTATTATTTATACGTTTTGACAATAAAAAATGTAAATTTGACTATTGAGTCTAATGGAGATAGATCTTGCTGTGCAACATTTCTCCTAAGATTTTAGGAAAAATACATACTTTTGTAGATACTTATATTTAATTACTCTATGGCATTGGAGAATTTTGCTGTTAAGACTTAGTAGTGTATGTTTACAACTAAAGCTCACAAAATTGTATTATATATTGAAATATTCAGAAACCGTTGCTTTATAAAAATATATGTCAAGTAAAAGTTTTTTATTTCTTGAGTCCTACAATTTTGCAATGATAAGTGTTTTAGTTTCTCAATAATTGTGGAGATACGGAAATTAACGCTTCTGTAATGTTACCCTAAAAATCATGTTCAGAGTAAATGTAAATAGCCAGTTTATTTATAATCTTAATCAATGCCTAGATACGAATTTTAATCAAAACCATTAGAGCCGATTTTGAGAGAATCGATTTTTTCTCTTTTCGCCCTTTATAAAATACTTTTAATTTAAGTTTTAATAAACACACAGACAGACGGCATTGCAAAGATATTTTTTAGTGTTCGGGGTCATGAGACGTCGACACATCAACATTCAGGTTGTTTTTTTTTACGTCGCAATACTTAAACTTTAATGTCCAAAAGTTAAAAAATATTTAATTGCGTATAGATTGAAAGTTATTGATTTTATAAAAATATGTTTCGAGTAAAATATTTGTATTATAATATATATACATATTTGTAATGCTAAGTAATAATATATTCAAATAGTTTTCGGAGCTATTTGAAAAAATGGTAATTTAGATAGACCGGAGCCCTTAAAGCCATTTTGCCGAAATATTGAGAGTAGTCATTTGTTTAGAATTTTATTAATGTTATAAATGAAATTTAATCAAAATCGTGAAATTTTATTTTGAGAAAATCGACCTTTTCTCTTTTGCCCTTCATAAACTACCCTTAAATTTAGGGGTAGATATCATTCCAAAATCTCGGGCAACCCTATTAAAATCTAGATATCAAGTTTTAGCTCATCGGTAAAATAGTTAGGCTCTAGTGGAGGTACAGACAGACAGCAGACAGACAGACAGACAGACAGAATACAGACAGACGGAAATTCAAAAACAACTTTTTTGGATTCAGGGAGTCATGAGACGTAAGATGTCATCAAAATCTCAAGTTCGATTTTTTGATGATCCCATACTTTCTCTACCTCTAAATAGAAAGAAAGTAAAAAGTGGTATAACTTATTCATTTCCAATAAGACAAAATAAGGATGATGGAAATTATGCAAAAAGCGTGGCTTGGTTTGAAAACCTTGGGGAAATCAATTTGAAATGTACTTAATTCCTCGTTGACTGATTTCCAGCATTTGGTTTGCACGTGACACCGTTTGGTGGTTGATCTAGCTGTCATTTCGAGGTTATGGTTGACAGCAATCAATTTATGTTTGACTGAGCCGTGTCTATGAAAGGGAACACTATGAGAGTGTTGGACATAAATTGGGATCAGCGCGAATAATGGCAGATGTTCACAAATATTTATAAAAAAACTAAAAAAAGGAAAAAAGCTACCCATTCAAAAATAAATTACTTGCCTTATACTCTTCATAATTAAAATAATGATTAGCTTATTTCTAAGATTAGTTACATAATATGTTTAGTTGTAAGTTTAACAACAGATTATTTCCGACATTCATACTACCCGATTAGGCTATATTATAATAATAACGTTAACGTGATTTGAACGAGATGATATAATTGTACAGAAAATATATCCACATTTGTGGAAGAAAGAGCAGAAACCACTTAGGAAAAAACCCTCAGTATCTCCAACCTGGCTTTGAGCCAACCTTTTTTAATTGACAAGTCAAACTAAATGAGTTAAAATGTATACCACTAGCTCACGGAAGGTCAACACCATGGTAATAACGTCTTAGTTTAGAGGTAAGGATGAGAAATTTAGATTAGAGAAAATGCACCCGCCTTAATGAGAAGGATGGACTCACTAGTGTTAAAACTTATAATGAAAACCACCCTTAACACAAATTAACATCAACTCCAACCAGACCTAGCCTTCACAGGAGATCAAATAATCGAGTGATAACACCATCTAGACTACGTGATCACAGTGTGGGTTTTAAGTTATCTAAAAAATTATATGTGGATATAATGAAGCTTAATTTAATTTTTTGTTTTTCTTAATAATTTTTAAAGAATTTTGTTACTGAATACAGGGGCATGAGACAAAGGCGTCAGTCTGTATTGTTCTGGTTTGTTGGTGACGAGAAGTCAGTGTTTAAATTCAGGCATGTGAACCTAAGTGTTTGACAATTAAATTAAATTAATTAAAAATTACAGCTGTAACGGGAACTGATCCCTAGATCCGTGTTTAGGGTATTTACAACTAATTTAATTTGAATGCAAGTATAATGTATTCATTAACTAAAAATGTTAATTTCCATCTGTGTGTGAAACTTTAGAATGTGTATTCCTAAATGATCTCTCATGTTCTATGAATAAATGTGGGTGTATTTCCTTAAATTATCCCTCCCCACATCGCCATTTAATGGATGGAATAGGGGATAGCCCAGACTGATAGTAAAAACGCTGACAAGTGAATGAGAATTTAAATATTGATATTACTTTCCTATTTGCTAAACTCGAAACACAATACAGTTTCTAGCATTAGTTTCAATCCACAGCAACATACGCCATAATTTTATTTCAACTGACGTTGGTTTATAGACACGAATCTATAAACGAGAAAACAATGTCAGTCTTAGAGGAAGGTACAGTAAAAAAAATATTTTTTATATTTATTCTTGCCAAATACGTTACATTTACCATCTTAAAAATCGTGTTTTTTGTAAGAAATTCAAATGAAAATGTCAGAATATGAACTTCATGTTAATCTGGATGCAATTCGTTGCAAAATGAAACTTTGAACAGCTATGAAGATTACATACTTGTCGTTTTTACTTTTAGACCGTACGAAAAAATAAAAGCTCGTACAGAAAGAGCACCAAGATTAAAATATCGACAGGTTGTTTTCTTCAAAATATTTATTCTTTGCACCATTTGTTGAGCTGTCTGAAACATGTTGTGTTGTGCGAGGTTCTTTAAACGCAAATAAAATAAGGCAAATAAACTAATCTCAGCTCATACATAAATATAAAATATAGTACTTTATTGTCAAACAGTAGAACGAAGAGTATACTTTGTGTCAGCAAGAATACTCACCTTCACGAACTAATTTTTTTTTTAAGTTCTTAGTTATTATTAAAAATAAATGGTACGGAGCACCGCACAGACTTTCTCTCTCTTTCTATAAACTCGTAAGATTTCTGAACGGAATAAGTACATTGTATCATCACCACTCCACATAAGAACACGCATAAAATAATATACAATGATATAGAATCAATGAGAAAAGAGGCGCATCTTTGTCCACCTTAGAACATTTCAAACAGTTTAATGTCTTCCACAAGGGTCAACACTTCGTATTAAAATTTCGATTTTTGGTTAAAATTTTAACATTTTATAAGGTGTTGCAGATCTTCAAGTCGTCGCATTGATATTTAATTATTCATTTATACATTTTGACCAATAAAAAATGTAAATATTGACTATTGAGTCCAAAATGGAGATAAATCATTGCTATGCAAACATTTCTCCTAAGAGATTTAAGGAAAAATAACATACTTTTTTAGATACTTATATTTAATTACTCTATGGCATTGGAGAATTATTGCGTTAAGACTTAAGTAGTATATGTATACAACTAAAGTTCACAAAATTGTATTAATATATTTGCAAATATCTCAGAAACTGCTGCTTTTATAAAAATATATTTCAAATAAAAGTTTTTTATTTCTAATAGTCCTACAATTTTGCAATGATAAGTTGTTTAGTTTCTCCAATAGTTGTGGAGATACGGAAATTAACGCTTCTATAAAGTACCCTAAAAATAATTTTTATAGAAAAATGAAAATAGCCAGTTTATTTATAATCTTAATCAACGCCTAGATACGAATTTTAATCAAAATCGTTTGAGCAGATTTTGAGAAAACCAAATTTTTCTCTTTTCGCCCTTAAGTAAACTACCCTTAATTTTAAGTTTTAATAGACACACAGACAGACGGAATTGCAAAGACTATTTTTTAGGGTTCGGGGGGTCATGAGACGTTGAAATCCATCAACATTTCAGGTTAGTTTTTTTTACGATCGCAATACTTAAGCTTTAATGTCCAAAAAGCAAAAAATATATATATAATTGCGTATAGAATGAAAATTATTGATTTTATAAAAATATGTTTCGAATAAAATATTTGTATTATAAATATATATACATATTTGTAATGCTAAGTAATTTCATATCTCAAATAGTTTCGGAGCTATTATAAAAAATGTTAATTTACGCATCAGACCGGAGCCCTTAAAGCGATTTTGCCGAAATACTGAGAGTAGCCATTTTGTTTGGAATATTTATTAATGTTCATAAATGAAATTTAATCAAAATCGTTAGAGCCGATTTTGAGAAAATCAACTTTTTCTATTTTTTCCTTTCAGTAAACTACCCTTAATTTTAGGGGTAGATATCCAATTCCAAAAACCCCTCGGGGCAACCCTATGAAAACCCTAGATATCAAGTTTCAGCTCAATCGGTAAAATAGTTTAGGCTCTAGTTGGAGGTACAGACAGACAGACAGACAGACAGACGGAAATTCAAAAAACACTTTTTCGGATTCAGGAAGTCATGAAACGTCAAAATTCATCAAAATCTCGAGTTCGATTTTTTTGACGATCACCATACTTTCTCTACCTGTAAGATAGAGAGAAAGTAAAAAGGAGCTTAATCTTAACCGAGTGAAATATGGAAAGTGGTTCACTGAAATCACTATGGAATATATATTAAGAAAATAAATTAATTTTTTCAACATTTTATGATAATCATGGGTTGTGCATAAAGTAAGTTCTATTTTTACATTTGAATTAAAGGGTACAATGTTTGATTCCAGCTTGTATTTAGTTTTTAATAAAGGCTAAATTATTTAAAAATAGCACCAATCTAGTTATCCTCAAACATTTTTCAACCAAAATACAAAAGAATAATATCAAGGGATACAATTGAAACCATTTATTACCGCTATTGATTGGTTTTTTCTGAGAAATTATATTGAGAATTAGAAGAAGAAATAATATCTTTTTATTTTTCCTTAATTCTATGCAAGGAAAATTGATTATTAGATCAGTTCTTTTTAGAGACACCTTTTTAATAATATATAATCCATACATTAGTGATCGTCCAAGTTGCACGATAGTCATTAGCGAAGGGGAAAATGGAGAATGAGTCGCCCTATTTGCATGTATTATATATGATGATATTTTACTAAGTTAAATTAAAAACCACGTTTGGAACAATGTAGAAATGATCAAGATAACACATTTATTTATATGCCCTATAATAACAGGCAAGACCCACACAATGACTCACTCACCCACCGTAACTCCCCAACATCAAGGCCTGGAAACTTAAAATTTGCGTGAAGGTTCCTTTTAAGCTCTAGGCAAGAGATAAAATGAGCTTCTGCGAAATTTGACCACCAAGGAAAGTAAAAAGGGGGTTGACATTTTCAAAATACAATTATTTGTCTTTTAAATGCGTGGTCATTGAGCCTAGAAATTTAAAATTAAGGTTTCTTTCTAGAATCAAGTGATATCTTACTATAGGGTTCTTAATATTTCATCCCCTTAGAGGATGAAGAGGGGCCGAAAATTTAGGGAATATTTGACTCAATCATAACCGTACTACCCCAACTCCAGGCATGGAAATTTGAAATTTAGCTTGGCAGAAAGGTAACGGAATTTTCCCATATAGCCAGAAAAATCTAAGCTGTTATTTTTTCAAAATGGGGTTTCTGGAAATATTGGAGGGGTGAGGGCTAAAATTATTAGTAAGTTTTTTAATGAGATATATAGTTAAAATTTGGAGAACAGTTTGAGAGACAACTCCAGATAACCAAATAAATCATACAATTTGAAATTTCTTAAGTGGTTTTGTAGAAAAGATTGTGGGGGTGTTCAAAATTTCAAAAACCAAGAGTAAACAACTACTCCCTAGTGTGGTAGAAAACTTAAATTCTGCAAGCAGGTAAAAATACCACTCCAAATAAATACTAAGGGCTGAAAATACAAAATTTGTAACTAGGACTTTGGAAAATTGTGGGTATGGGTCCCCTATAAATATAAAATAAAACTTCTATGTGTGGTAAATAATTAATTTTGGAAGGCATATGGAAGGACTAATGCACACAAACATAATACTCGGAGTTTATAAGTTGGAGTAGTTTGGATGGAGAAGGAGACTACAATTCCCAAGCTATTTTATGTGTGGTATAGAATTAAAATTAAAAAAGAAGGTAGAAAGAAAACTTGAAATAACCATAAAAAAACCAACGATTTAAAATAGAGAATAAAAAGAAGGAGAAGGGGCTAAAGTAAAAAGAAGAAAATACTTCTAGGGGAGGCAACAAATTAAAGTTTGCCAGGAATGTAGGGGGATTACTCCAATAACAAAATAAGTGTTAGATATTTACTATTATATAGGGAGACGGGGAAATGAGGTGTTTCAAATTTCCACAAATTAAAATAACACCCATTTTTCAGTCTTATAGAAGATTGAATGTGGTCAGGTGGGTGCATAAACCACCCCAAACAACCATCAAGTTCTGCTCCTTGGATATAAAAATAAATAAGCAATAAATAGGAAGGGGGTGAGCCCCTCAAGATTCCTTAATCTGATATTAAAAACACTTTTTGGCGTGGTATAAAATATAATTTGTTATGTAACTCAAAAGACCTTCCCGGAGAGTTGAATAAAGTTCGAACATTTCGAATTTCAAGATAGAAGCTCGGAAAATGGAAGAGCTCAAAAATGATATAACTAATATAATATAAAACACTACCTATCACTATCGTCTAAAATTGAAATTATTGTGGCACGTAAATAAGTAATAAAAGATAATCAAATTAGTCTTAACATTTCAAAATAGGAATGTGAGAACTGAAAAGAGGACGAGGTAGCTAGTACCATTGAAAAATTACTTTAAAATCTTTGTTTTTTAATTGAAGAAAATGAAAATATGCCAAGTTTGTAAAAGGACCACTCCACAATAGCCATAATTAGCTGTAAATTTTGGAATTTAAAAATGGGCTGTGAGAAAGTGTTAGTAGAAAAAATTATTTTGTATTTTATTAAATTTTGAATTATTTTATACAGGCAGACGAAAAAATCTAGAAATAAATGAATACAAAAATTAAGCTTTATTAAAAGATATGGATCCATTAGCGTTATAATATAAAATCTAGAAATTAGAGAATAAATTAGCGCCTGTCTAGCAGAGCAGTTAAAATTAAAAAAAAATGTTGGGCCATAGCTTGGTTAGCCATAAAATCTATTATGCTTATCACTCAATGTATTTCTTTAACAGAATATATTATTTTATTTATGCTATTTTTTCTAACATAATTCTTAACAATATATCGGCCTACTATTCCATTTATCTTGTTTTATGACCGTTCTTCAGTAACAAATTGCCTTGTTAATGGATTGCCTTTGTTCGTGCACTCACTTTGTGTACAAGGCAATATTTGGTCTCAAAAATTAATTTATCCTATTTATTAATTATCATTAAAGTATTGGTTTATGATTGCCATAGCTAGCTCAGGATTGTATGAGAACTACCAAAAACTGGGTAGCTGATGTTGAATGTTTTAATTTGATAAAGTTTTGGTGCTGCTTAACTTTGCGAAGAACCGGTTAAACTGCTAATATACGATATGAGAAATGTGTGCAATTGTGTCCTAACATTTCTTAATTTACTATCTTGAAACTGTGCACTTTGGTGCCCTATTAGTTTAACATTCGTGTTGTGCTATATGAGAATGGGGGGATGGGGGGGGGTTATATATATTTCCAGGACCTCCCTTTTAGGCTACGTTCCTTTTCGTGTTTTTATTGTTGTCAAGGTGTGTTTATTTTATCAGAATAGATTTTACATCCATTGTATTTATAAATGATGAACGCTGAGCAATTTTATACACATCAAATAAAAGCCATATGTAAGCGTTGTTAAAGAATTTTTTTTTAAATTATTGTCTTATTGCTCGTAGTTGTTTTAACAAATAAACGGAAGTGGCTATGGGTGGTTTTTGAAGAAATCAAAGAGTTCATAGGGCGGGTAAAAAGACAATGTGTCTGCTCGACATGTCTTCAGTGCCAGGTAGTGGTACGCAGCCTAGAGACTACCTCACGGATAATGGAAAATAGGAAATATCTCTACCCGCCTTTTTATCAAATAGTTTAGCTAGATATTTCTCTCCATGGATTTCCATGTTTGAGTGAATAATAAAATTAACTACTAAGTTTGGAAATATGTCAGCATTTGTTGACTAAAAATTAAAAAAATATTGGTATTGTGGATAAATGTTTAATATTTGGCGTCGTTGTGTTGGGTTGAACTTGTACGTAAGTCAAATATTGATACCCTTTTAATACATTTACGCTGAAAAACAAGTGAAATACTTAATGAGCCACATCAATTTACACAATATTTTTATTTTTGGTGCGTTAGGGAAGTTTTTATAAAATATTATTTCCAAACTTATTTAAAATACAAAGGGATTCTAGTGCTAAATTTTGTTTATTATTATTTAAGACATTATTTTGAAAGTACTCCACTACTTTTGGGGAGCTTACCTATACGGTTAAAATATAGACTAAAATATAACAAGTAAATATAGATTGTTTTCCTTAATAAAACCTTCCTTTTTTAATAATAGTAACTAATGAAAAGTTTTTGAACTTTTTTTTTCATATTAAATCTATATTATTTATTTTATGACTAAAACCTTTATGATTAAAATTACTCCGTATTTTGCATTAACTTTCAAACCCCCTCAGGACAATGTAAGTTAAGGAAAAGAAAGTCCTTTGTTAACAAGAAAAGAGAAGTCACAATATTTTAATTAATACGAATTCTTAATAAAGCTCTGAAATTAGTTGTTTCATAACTGTGTCCTTATAATGCCTGTCCAACAAGACAGGCATGATATTAAGTTAGTGTATTGGTATTAGGGCCGTGTATTAGACCTTGTGACTAAATCAGCAGGCGTTGTATTGGCATGAGTATAGTGCTTCGAATCTCAACTCATCCATTTGCAGAGAGAGTGTGTCATATAGTCAATATACAGCTTGAAACTAACCAGTATAAATTTGTCTTGTAACATGTGCGGATGACACAAAATAACCGATAAAAGTACATTAGTGTTAAACATAAATAACCTTAAATTCCTTTAAGAATAATTACATTCATGAATACATTTTCATTTTCTATGTTTAATGACTTTATTGGCAGACAGACTAAATCACATACATGAGTAAAGAATACTATCAATAGTTTTTTTAGAGCCGCGTCTTACTACCCATTTAAGCTAAACGCTTATGTACTAACTACGCTAATTATTTTGGGAATTAGGATCGTTTTATTAATAGGAAGTGTACTCGCATTTGCGTGGAGGAGGGTGGGTGGAATTTTTTTAAAACACCCTCAGTACACCCGACTGAGAATCGAACCTTGATCTCCCCATCATCGGCAATCTATCTTACTGCGAGAGTAAAGCATCAGATCATACGACCACCGAAGCGGGTACTCAGTAGTTGTTTCTTGAGTGTTTGGTGAGGTATTGTTGTTTAATATCTCTATGAATTGTCAACAATTCCTTCCTCTATGCAGGCCCAAGCAAACTGTTGTTTAAGAGTATCTAATGAGAAATATATATTTTTCAAATATAAAATTTAAACCATATTTGGGGAAAACTATCAAAGTTGAATCAATTAAATTCATATAGTTAAATTAATTAATTTTAATAAAATGATTGAACATGATACCTACATTTTTTTAGGTTATATCAAAGGTTTTTTAATGTATTTATATTTTTTGAGAACTAAATACTGTGAATACATAACTTATCAGATTTGTATTTAGCCTTCATTTCAATATTTTAAATTGTCATATAGCTAATATTTTGGCCAGGCTGCCCGATGCTGCCGATGTAGTCTATACTACGGAGCTCCCGACATACAGTTTCCTTAACAAAGATATTCTACCAAACATTTTACACACGTAGCAAAAAGAAAATTACAATTCAAGATGGCGGCCATAGCTCATCCCAAAGAGTTCCATGAGCTTGTAAGTGATGCATCTCTGTTAGTCTGTGATCCGTGATGAGCAAGACATACCGACATGGAGGAAGACACAAACTGTCTTTTCTTGGGTAATTGGGTGGAACGGAACCAAACGGGGTGCTCCATTCGAATCGTCGTCCATACTTTATTTGATCCTTCATGAAATAGAGTGATGTCACGCGAAGTGGTTCGAAGTCACGCTCCGGTCCCAGCACCGACAATATAGTACTCTACATCTTCAGCTATAGATGTCAGCTTGACATACAGACCAGCCGCCCAGAGAATTGTTTCCACATTGTCTCAGTTTTGACAAGCGTAGAGAACAATAACAGTTCAGTCTGGACTGGTTTGACGGTCACTGTGAATCCCGTCAAGGTGTACTGAGTTGGTTTTCAACTCTCCTTCCACCCAAATATGTTGTTGTTGTTATTATTATTATTATTAATATTATTATTATCATCATCACGCGTCTTACTACCCGTTCGGGTTATACGCACTTACGCTAATGTGTAATGGTAGGGTGATTGTGAGATGAAATGGAGGACCTACAGTTTAAAGTGGGATCTGAACCCCGGTGGAGGCCTGGCATTCCTCACATTCACAAGTTGTGATTAATACACTTCTTGTCAGAGGTGAAGGAAAGGTTTTGGAATTAGATAGATCAGTGCCGGGACCGAGGATTGAACCCCAGACCCCCAGCACAGAAGTGAACAACCTTACCCCTATACCACGTCATCCCACCCAAATATGGGTAAACTTTATATAAACTCTACTTAACTCAAACGCACACTGTTAGTGTATATTAATGTGCAAATCTCATACGTCAACCTCGGTCGTCTTGGGGTATAGTGCTCGTTTCAGGACCCGTTGCTCGTGGGTTCAAACCCAATTGGAGTCAACGCTTTGTTCTTAAGCGATAATAATCTTTAGCATGACTTTCACTGGAGGGGAAGTAAAGGCTTCGCTCACTTTCATAGAAATTATTGTGTGCTCATATTATGAATAGGTTCAGAAAGCGCACGTTAAATACCTCCAATAAATACAATTATCCAAGACAGGTAGTAGACCCAATGCACAAAAAAGTTATTCCAAACATTTTATTTTCTTATTCTTTGATTACTACGTTCTATATCACAGTAATTCATTAATTACCCACGCCAATAAGCAGGCTGACTAATTTAATGTCAATCATATATATACTCTGGCTTGCAGGAAATAAGGGGGTATATTTTTGAATCCCATCCGGGTGTACTAGGTGTAGTTTTTCCTTAATGGTTTTCCACTCTCTCTCCAGGCAATTGTGATTAAATATCCTAAATTCTATCTTCCTCACCTTTTCTCCATTCGTTTAGTCAAAATATATAATCCGGAAGCGTAATAGGCTAAGATGCGCTGGGAAAATTTACCTAAAAAATTAATATTTATTTAGCACTGCGTCTTACTACCCGTTCAGGCTTAACGCTTAAGTACTAATTAAGCTAATAGGTAAGAAATAAGGAAGGTTGAATTTAGAGGAAGTGAAGACACATTTGAGTGTAGGAAGAGGGGAAAACCATTTAGGAAAAACCACCCCCAGTTCACCCGACCGAGTTTCCAAACTCAATTTCCCCGTCCTCGGCAGTCTAGCTCAACATGAAACTAGCACGTCAGCTAATTACGCCACCGAGGTGGGTCGTTTATTCAAAAAAAACTTAATCTAGTGTATAGGTATGAGGAGGGAATATTAAGGAAAATGGACTAGCATCCTCGTCCAATAAAAATGGGGCTGGGTAGCACGTGATTGCTCACACTTGAAAAACTACCCATGTGCACCCGTTAATTGAGAACATTTTGCTTTAAGACACGTGAACCCAATGAGGGTAAATATTCTTCTTCCTCTTCTTTTAGCACCAAATATTACTACCCGTTCGGTTTATACTCTTTATGTACTACTTACGCTAGTAGTTCTAGGGATTCAAAAGGTTATATTTATAGGAGGGTACTCACATTTGCATAGAGGGAGGGTGAAAAATTATTTTGGAGAAAACGTCAACACACTCAACCTAGATTCAAACCTCGACCTTCCCACCATTGGCAGGCTAGTCTACTGCGAGAATAGCGCCTTAGACCACGCGGCCACCGAAGCGGGTTGAAAGTAAATGTTATTATCTTTACTGAAAATCAAGTAAAATAAAATAATTAAAATGTTAGCTATTAAATAGGTTGTATCTGTTGAATTATTATTAAGTCTAAAATTCCAAAATAAAAAAATAAAAATTATAATAATGTAAAATATGTGAATTTCGCAGATGATTTGTCCTAATGGTTGGGGTTTGTGAGGCCTGCATGGCTATTATGACTACGAGGCAAAACAAATTTGAGACCGTTAACAAAGAGGCGCTAGACTTCGCGTCAAAGGTTATTATTGCCGATCACTTTTCAAGAGCAAAGTTCTTGTGCGGGCAAACATTTTCCCAGTAGAGTGACCCTAAATTGCGCAGCCATTTTACTTGTTCTTTGCTTTGTGTTACGAGGTCATGTATGTTAGGTTTGTAATTTATTAGGTTTTTGTTTTTGCTACATGATCTAAACATGTCCTTTTATTAGTCTAAAAACGTTTGTATGTATTCTTCATGTAATCTAACATTTTAAATAGGCCTAAATCATAATGTAAGCCAAGAGAGGAATAGTACATTTACACTAAATGTTAAAAGCATGTTTTCTTTGAAATATAACATTATCAAAAGGCATTACTATTCACCATCAACACAATGATAATTGGGGTCATTCCAATACTAAGATTACTAATTGCGGCTAGATTTCAACAAATACACAATTAAGAATTAATAGGGTGACCTGGTGGTCTAGGGTAAGGTGTCAGACTTCTGTGCTGAGGGTCCGGGTTCAATCCTCGGTCCCGGCACGGATTTAACTGATTGCCAAGCCCTTCCTTCACCTCTGACAAGATGTGTATTAATCACAACTTGTGAATGTGAGGAATGCCAGGCCTCCACCGTGGTTCGGATTTCACGTTAAACTGTAGGTCCTCCATTTCATCTCACAATCACCCTATCATTACACATTACCGTAAGTGCGTATAACCCGAACGGGTAGTAAGACGCGGTGCTAATAATAATAATAAGAAGAAGAAGAGAATTAATAGCGGAGCTATTATTTATGCTTGTTAGTAGGGAATTACTCCACTAGATATCATATTCTTAAAATTGAAAATGACACCTGGACACCTGGTCCGGGTTCGATTCCCGTGTCCAGGTGTCATTTTTCAATTTTCAGAAAATACACAATGTTAGTCATCTATAGACCCACCTCATGGCAGAACATTGACCAAGGCATTAGTCAGTCTCTTTGGTCTGGTTTTCCAGTGGCGGGGAAGCTGGGATTTGAATCCCAGTTGGCTTTGATGAGGATTTTTCTCTGAAAGGTTTTCCAAATATCTCTATACACAAATCCGGATACTTTTGTTCTACAACTCTACTCTTTTCATCTATACTCTATTAGTGTAAAACATGTGGCTAGACTAGATGACAAGATAGTAAAAAAATAATCTGTTTAAGATTCCTCAACAATTCTTTCTTAGTGTATGCCTATTTAAACTGAATCGGATAAAGTTATTACTATCCACAATATTAGTAGTAGGCCTATGAAATATTGCAGCCAAGACTGGAAATAACCCTTAAATAGGCCTTAGCTTGTTATTTATATGCGGTTAGGTTAGGTTTTATCATAAAAGATTAGGAAATTGTATCTGAGAGATTGATTAATTAGTAGAAGGCCTAGATATCTGGAAGTGAATAACTTTCACAAACAACTCTTCTAAAGAAGAAGAGCCTTTTAATATGCTTGATCATTTTAAACTAAAGGTCTTAAGAATTCCTTCTAACTACAAGATATATTTTATTATTTAACACTAAACATCCTTATTTTTAACTATCCAAGCCACACTCTCATTCCCTTCATTCTGTTAAATGGGTGGGCATCTCTACTTAGTAGGACAACTGGGGATTCTTTTTAGTTATAATAATTGATGTCAAGAATAGTAGATGTAAACACTATTTTTTAGAGTTCTTGAACGTTTTAATCGAATTTAAATGATCGGTTTTATCTTCCAACACCTTTATACAATATAATGATTGGTTCATGCTTAAACGTGAAAACTTTTTATGTATTCTAAATTAACAAAATTAGCACATAACATATGTTCAAGTTGAGTGCAGTAAAATATATAGGAGATTTTATTTATATAACCTCAACTAATATACAGAACATAAATATTAGAATACCTTGCTGTAGGTCTACATTTTGAAATGTTCACGTCCTGACTTGGCATATTAGAGAACTATTATAATGTAGAGCTAGTAAGAGAGTAAAAATACAATATATTATTATACTGTTTGAAAAGTGTTGTATTAGAGACAAAGTCTTAAGAAAGCATATATTTTAATTATAAAATAAAGTTGCTTCGGAGTGAAATAAATATAAGTTAGGCCTACATTATAAACTGTTGAAATTATCTTTATCTATAGGATATGACACAGTTTTTCCAGTGGTAGTAAAATATATATAACAAATAATAAAGTATCAGGTCGTAAAGCATACCTGTTACAAAAAAATTGTTTCTTTATTGGCCAACTTCTCATACTAATTCGTTTTCCCATGTGAGAAATTATAACCATCGTACTATATTTTAATACATATTTTTTAATATGACTTTTTGAGTAAATATTATGTTGCGTGTGTATTAAGAAATAATGGCTTAATAAAACCGGAGACAAACAAAATTATACAAAATATTTGTTTAAATTAAGCTAGGTTAAATCTCTAATACAAATTATGTGATTTGTGATCATCTCTTTGTAAAATAAAAATACACGAATAACGTTATGTCAAGATTACCATAAATCTTTAAATTTATTTATCCTAATTTATAGCTTATAACTTCTTAAAAGGTAATATTCTTTGAAAAAGTATTGCCAACTGTTGACGCGAACTGAGTTTATTTTGAGCTTTGACGCTAGAAGCAAAGTCGAGGCTAAAACTATCGGACGGTAAAAAGTGTGATTGTCATAACAAATCAAACGCTACCTTTTCCTCGAGAGTGAAGCTAGCTAGTGGTGGCAACTAACTTTGCGTTGAACGGTCATAGTACTAACCTTGCTGGAACTAGCCGCGAGCGATTTTAAGTAAACACAGAACTACTCTTGCTTTGCCTGTATGTAGTCAAAAACCCGAAATAATCTTACTTTAATATTTGTTTTTCCGTTCACCGTTATTTAATACCAACCCTGCCTATCAGTACCTAAATTAGTAAAGGGTAGGGTCTAGGTAGATCAAATTTAGAGTAAGTTATCCAGCATCTGTAGGGTAGTGGTGTAGTACACCATTACGACAAACTCCTTCAGAACACCAATCGGGATTCGACTCTCAGCCTCTTCATCACTCACAAATCAGATAAGCTAGGACGAGACTGACGTTATAGTCTGTGTGATCACCAATTCTTGTTATATTAAAGTTATTTTTACCTTTAAATTGAAAGATGACCTTTTATTTATTTATTTGTAAAGGGGTTGAAATAAAACAGAGATGGAAAGAGAACCGCCCTGAGCGATCGATGCGAAGACGTCCCAGTTACATTACAGCTCGCCATAAAGAAATTGGTTAACGAGGCTCTAATTGCCTTTCGAGTCAAGTTGAAGAGATTCCAGACTGGGAATGCTCTTAAACACTTGCAATGAGAGCAGATGATTCGCTTAGAAGCGTAGGAAACGAGTTAAATGTAAGACGTTATCGTTGTGATTAATGTCATTTTATCGTTGTTTAATCCAACGCCTTTTTAAACTCAAATCGTACTTTACTATCATTGACGGGAAAGCAAGGGGATCTTTATTTTGGTCAACGTGCTTTCCAACAATCTCTCCACTCTGGTGGGGGTGCTGCTTTGTTCATTATTTTCATGCTGTCCCTCTAATATGGGTGCATTTTGTTTCATCCTCTTTCTAATACTACCTATTGATGTAGGAATTTGTTGACGTTCTCTACGTCATTTTATCATATGATTTTCTTCTTCTTTTATAAATAAGGCAGCGGAATCCATTGGTTACCTCTAGCCACGTTGCATTAAATACGTATTTAACTTTATCTGACCCGCCTCTGTGGCGTAGTTGGCTAACGCGCTAGTCGTGTTGAGCTCGGCTGCCGAGGACGGGGAGATCGAGGTTCGAATCTCGGTCGGGTGAACTGGGGGTGGTTTTTCCTAAATGGTTTTCCACTCTACCTCCACGCCAATGCGGGTTCACTTCCTCTAAATTCAACCTTACCAATTCCTAATCCATTAGCGTAATTAGTACTTAAGCGTATAACCCGAACGGGTAGTAAGACGCGGTGCTAAATATTATTATAAATAACTTTATCTGGTAGCATAAACATAATTATATATGCACCAAAGCCACCAAAGCATTAGTTACAAATAAAGCCAATACGGGTTGTATTTTAATGGCTGTCAAATATTCTAGGGACGTATTCCTATTGACCAAACACTAAGAAAAGTCCATATAGATATGGGTCTAAATACTATTAGTCTTAGAGTTATTAAAGTGTTTCCTGAAAGGTGGATTGTCTGTGATTTATTTATTGAATGGCCTGTTTAGTCACCAGATTTGAACCCAATGGATTTTTATCTCTGGGGACATTTAAAATCAATTGTTTGTTCAACTTATATTCCTGATTTTCAGGTTTTAGGAGAGTCTATCGTAAATGGATGTGAGCAAATACGTTACACCCCAAGTGTATTAAACAAAGTACGACAAAATATAGAACGCAGGCCCAGAGAATGTATCGAAGCAGAGGACGACACCATTTTGAACTATTTCTTACAAAATGTTCGTTCTTATTGTGTTTTTAGGTTGTTTCTGTTAAACTTTGCCTTGTATATTAGCGTTACTTCTTCTGTTGGATTGCTTGATAATCAAAAAATTAAATTACTGTACCTCAGAAACCAGGAGTTTTTTTAGACCCATGTTTACATGCACTCTTCTTGATGCTTGGTCGATTGGATAACGGGCCTAGAATATTTAACAACACTTATGATACATCCTGTATATGAGCTGTAGGAAACATCAGGTAGTTAGAGCGACTACAATTTATTTTATTTCCTCTGCGGCTTACTACATATTTGGGCTTTCCTTATTTAATTACTCTAATGAGACGTGGATAAGGTGAATAAAATTCTAAATAAAATGTGTCTACATGTGTGTGGAAAGAGAGTGGGGAACTACTTAGGATAAATAACTTTCAGTATACTCAGCTAGGATACGAGCCTAGACCTCCCCATCACCTTCAAACCAGACATTACGAGCTTGACGTGTATTCCGCGTGCCCACCGATGCAGGTGACTCTGAATGGTCTGGCCATAAGTTATATTTATTTAATATTAACCCCTGTTCTTCTGTTGTCTTATATGACGTGAACAAAGTCGTCAATATCATCTAGTCTGGTTTTATGCTGACGGGAAGGTCAGGGTTTGAATCTAATCCTGGTGTACTCTGGTAGTTTTTCTAAATAGTCCCCACACTTCTTAAACGCGAATGTTTGTAGACTGTATCATCTTCATTAGCGTAAATGTGTGGATAGCACGTGTGATAAATGTGAAGTGGAGCACGAAAAAAAAAAATTTCTAGTGCCATAAATCGACCAATAAACTCTTTCAACGAACTTATTATATCAATTATATCTAGTTTGTTTGTTTGTTTGTTCTTAAAAAGTGATGTCTTGCTCCCTCAAGCATCTCCAAGGGAGTGAATAATTGGGTAGATTTATATTCTACCAAAAGCAATAATACAAAAAAGTATATAAATGACCATCTCCACCCAAAAACATTTAGAATACTTTTTTTATCCTTTTGTCAGTCGTAAAAGAAAAAAACACAAACGTCCGGACGAAATAAATCTGTTGTCACATTAGGTTAATTACGACCGGGCTGCAACCATAGTTGGGGGTTGTAAGGGAGAAAGTAGGGGGATAAAAAGGTTGAAGGGGGTGAGATGTAGGATTGCAAAAGGTAAACGATGGAGATAATTCGTGATGGGGTGGAGGAGAGGTTGGAGGTTAGTGTTGAGGGGAGAGGGGTGGGGGATTATGGGATATGAGCCGCACCCCTCAGGCGCACCCTTAACATAATGTACCAAACCATAACTCATGCTAGATTTGCTCTCTCTAGCTTATCGTCATTCGGCTAATACATACAACAACGTAGCCGGAAGGGTCACACGCTCATGGATAGTGTGCCAGACCTCGACCTAGGAAGGGCAGGGTTCGAGCTCTTACTACCTGTTCGGCTTATGTACTAAATACGCTGGTGGTTTTATTGATTAGGAAGGGTTTATTCATAGAAAGTGTACCCACATTTGCGTGAAGGAAAAGTGGGAGATTGATTTGGATAAACCAGCCTCAGTACACCCGTCCGAGATTCGAACCTTGATCTCCCTGTAATCGGGGCAGTCTAGTCTACTGTGAGAGTAGCGTGTTAAACCACGCGGCCATCTAAGCGGGTGCATTTGGTTCAAGGACGTTTCTTACCTGAAAAGTCACGGAAAATCAATATATAATTCCTTGTGTTAAGGTATTTATATATTGTTCAGTTGATAAAAATTGAAATGATAAACATATGCTTCCAAATATTTCTAAAAATAATCTTGTACCATCACGGTATTTTTTTTATCATGAAGTAGTTTTTTCTAAACGTATTTTTTATAGGTCGCCTATGACTTAGGATACTAGGTTTATTCGCAAAAATAGCCCGTATGAAACTTCTTTCCAGGAAGTAGGTTGAAAATGTCAGAAGAAAATATGTATCTCCAGAATAGGAAACTAGAAAAAGGTAGTTTATAAAATCAAGTCAATGTTTTACAGGAAAAATAATATAGTGAGTTTGTAAACTCATTAAAGGAATAGGGGTAGTTTTATCAGCACATAGAGAGGCCTCGCTGGGTGAACTACTTATCAATTTTATCTTTTAATTTTGTACATAGGTGTCTAAGAGTTTAGGAATGTCAAGTTAAGATGAAACCCACTTTACAAAATAATTTCCAACTCCTCAGGGTGGCAACAGTAATGCACATGGTCACCAATGGTGAATGGTCAGAAAGGTAAAGGTGAGGGTACGTACTGAAGTTTAGGCTCGCTGTTTTACTACACGTAGTTTTCTCTGTGCTTTTTACAATCTTGCTCCACACTAATGCAAGTGAATGTTCTGTTTAGTCATTCTTATCCACCCCTATATCAATTCATTGATGACCCTGGTTTTATACTTACAAATAAGATACTACTCTAAAGAAAGCAGTTTTTTAATTGCTGCAAAACATAAAAGTAATGCACCTTAAAGGGTGACTAACATTTTTTTTACATTATTTTCTTTTACTTCTTTTCTGGGACATCCGTATACAATTACCTAATGAGGTATGGATGAGAAGGTTATAGTTTGGAGTAAATGTATCCACTTTTTCATGTAGGGAGGGTGAAAATTTATTTAATAAAAATTACTATCCTCACCTGGTCTAGATTCGAGCTCCAGCCTACACTTAACCAGAGAGCAGGACGAATTTGACGTTTAGATCACGTGTTCACTAATGCATTTCATAAAGTTTTCAAGACTTACACTAAGGGACCATCATTTGTTTCCGTTATTATATTAAAACAATAATATACATTTTTTACAAAACAATATTAAAAAGAAAGAGTAGAATAATATTCAAGAAAAATTTATGTTGACATTTACACCGAAACCTTTTTAACATAAAATAAATATTGTTTAAACTATGTTTACGAAGTTCTTAGAAATGCGTACTAAGGGTATATAGTAAAGTGCTTTAAAACCCACATTTTGAGTAATAATTATCTCTGTTAATAGCAATAATATTAGCATAATTAGCGAGCTACAAGTTAAATAAAAACATAGTTTGCGTCAATATTGGTATTTCATTAGCTTGTCTGGCTGGGGCTTTCTCATCATGATGAAAGTAATAGCTTACTCTCACATCTTGATATGGTCTTTGTTTATTAAATACGTTAAATATATATACTCAAAGAACACTCCTTTCAAACGGCCAAAATTTCCTACGGTTAGTATAAAATTAAACTTTAGTTCTATATTTTACTACTAGAAATCATTAGTACAATGTTGTGACTTAGGAGTATGTATGATGCAGGGGCGGATCCAGATCATTTTCAAGGGGGTCACAATTATAAATAACATAGTTACTTAGTATGGTGGTAACAATATACCTATTATAGTAGTCCTTTCCTTCACGATCACATGTTTAGTGGAGTTTCTTAGCATAGTAATCGTTCCCTATATGAAGCAAACATAAAATTTGGCACATTAGTACAATTTTTTGTGGTGAAAAAAATAGGATATAGTGCCACTCTGAAAAAGTTCTTTTACATCCGCCATATTGAAAAAATATCACCCAAAAACAGTTTTTTGCAACTATCTCGTAAACCACTCCTTATATAAAAATATTTATTTCGATAAAAATATAGAAAAGAATATTGTCTACAAAACATGTAACGATAGATTTTATTGTAAGCCTAACTGTTTTCGTGAAATATTGCAGTGAATTGTCAAGCGTGTGATTATCACACTAAGTTTTGTGGGTTATCCTTCAGTTTCTTCTCTACAAACTTATAATACTTCTCTTTTATCCTATGTTTCAGATTCTAATATGAGATAGTACAAACAGTAAAAACGGACAAAAAAACACTTTAGTAGGGATCTCGTGAAAATCCCTGCAATACGTGTATAGTGAAGAGGAATTGGGATCTATGTATAATATACTGCCAAATAAATTATGAGCGTCCTATTACATGTACTGGGAAAACCCAAAACGTGAAAACACTCGGGTTAGGATAATACACAGCAGCTAGAGATGTATAAGAATTTAGTAAACTCTTTCACCTGCCTTTAATTGTTTTATGTTTGGATAATGGAGAGGGTGTTGCAGAAACCCTTGTAAAGCGACAGACTAAGTGGAAGAAAACATGCAGAGACATGTATAATAATACAACATTTTAAAGACTTATGAAAGGATGTGAAATAATAAACGGCTTTTGAAAGTGACTACCAATCAATTAAGATGGACAGCAATAAAATAACCAGGTCAAACACACATTCGGGCATTACAAAACAGAAATACGGGTGTTTCTTCTATAATCAGATGGATGATCCACCTGATCTTCTCGAGGCTAGAACAGTGGAGCTAGATGTTCATGTAAGAGAAGCAGCTTTAGTAAAACAAGACGGTAGTCTATTTGCTAAGTTCAGTTCTGGAGATATGGTAGCTTTAGAAGCAAAGTATCACAGGGAAGTGCCTTTCAAAACGTATAATGAAGATAGGAAGATTCAAAGTGAGGAACGTGGTAACCGGACTGAAGAAAATACCGTGCATAGCTTTGTGTTTGAAGATCTGATGTCTTTCATTACTGATTGTCAAATTACTCCAGATATAGCGTCCGTATTTAAGCTGTCTGACCTTTGTGAAATGTATGATTCACGTGTTGTTCAATTGGGTTTTCTTTCAGAAAGTAAAGTTAACTCAACAAAATTGACGGAGAAATTGATAGCTCATATTCCTGGACTTGAAGCTCACCGAAAAGGACGAGATATTGTTTTAGAATCCAATTAAATCATTGGTGAAGCTATTGACAAATCGGTTTCAAATGACAGTCATCCCATGGCTATTTACATGGCACAATCAGTAACTTATATCATAGAACAGATTTTCACAGCTGATTATGAATTTGATGGGACAATGGAACCTATCAATCAAAGTAATTATGTTCCAAGCATCTTATTTGAATACATATACATGATACTAGAAGGTCCAAGAATAGTGAAGCAATCTAAAATTCTATGCAATCAAAAAGTTCTAACAATCTTCTAAGTTGATAAAATATAATAGTCGAAAACATGCGTGCAATGTACAAGAAGATAAACACATAAGGCATAGCTGAAAACATGAGACTCCACTTCCAATCTATATTGGGTTACTCACTTAATCACATACATTTAATGAAACTATCATTGATACAGCTTAAAAGATTTCGTTCAAAACCTTATATTTAGATTAGCCTACAATTTAATTGTAAAAACCACTTGACAGTGGTTCCCAAACTGTGGCACGCATACCACCAGTTGTAGATTGTTAGAAGTCAAACAAAACTATCAAATTATAAATATTTTACGGCCAAGTCTATTCAAAAGTAAAACAGATTTAAATGGTGGTTGGAGGGGTGGCAACATTTATTCAAGCCCAGACAGCCTTTGTAGCCGCGCGGTCTACATAATATGTTACTACATCCCTGAGTACAATTAAATTGTTACTAAAGAGTAAATATCTTGGTGGTACTCCAAATTACGGAAATTTTTGGGGTGGTACGCCCTTCAAAAAGTTTAGGAACCACTGCTCTAAACAAAATTTTGATTCTAATTCTAGACTTAAATGAAGGGTAGTCTACCAGAAGTTGATTTTTTAGTACAAGACATTTTTTAAACTGGCTGTAACAATTATTTTGTAAAATCTTGTTATTTGAGGAAAGTGTTACACGGTTCAAAATGCATTTTACTTTTTTTTAGAGGAAAACATTATTTAAGTGCAGTTTTTTTAAACGTTTTTATAAAATTGGAAATATTTTGAAAATAGCTTAAACTATTTTTAATGTTCACCTAGGAAGTGTTTAACGTGCTACATGAGTATAAAAATTTATTTCCGTTTTATTAAAAAAAAATTGGGTAAAAGCTAACTGAATATTTTTTTTATTTAAAATTCCTTTTAAATAGCTATAACAATTTTGTTTGAAATTTACAATAGATCTGAATTGTTTCATTTGACTACTATACACATTTTTTTTTTCCCTGAGGAAAAATTAATTATTTGAGTGTAGCTTACCGATTGACAATTTGTAAAATTTGTGTTCCTAGTTATAATAAATGATAAACTATGTACGCTTGTCTCATAATATTTATTTATTATTTTTTAAGGGTGAATTGGCTTATATATATATATATATATAAATATTATTAAATGAATATATATGTACATACATTCTATGAAATGAATACAATTGAGTTTATAACAATATCCGTATTGGTTGACACGCAGACTAAGTTCCCAGGCTTATTGCATCTAATTTTCTGGCGAAGGTAAGATAGAGGTCATAATCCTGTCTTGATATGTTGAGGGTTGTAGTTTTATTAATTTATTTTCCATTCTCTCCCTCCATTCAAATGTGAGCGTATTTCCTATAAATTCTACATTTACTAACCCCATCCCATTAGCTTGATTAAAAAGCACACATACCAGATAGTTGGTAGAAGATGGCTTAGAAAACTTTCTCATATTGTGTATCAGCTTCGAAGATAATTTTCAAACACAGGTTTTAGGTAAGATACCCTTAATTATGTTTTCTCATTAAAACAAACACATTATATTGTTGATTATAATAAACACTTTTTTAATATATTTTAAACTAAACTTTTAAATACATTTAGCAAAATTAAAATTGTCCATATTAATTACTTGTAAACAACCGTAAAATTATTTATCAGTAAAAATAAAAGTATTCTTATTATCATGAAAAACTATTCTCATATTTTCATTTTGAATTCAATCTTCAAGGTCAATTTATTTAAATTAAATTTTCTATATTGTCGTAAGTAAACTACCCTTAAATAAATTTATTTTAGATAAATAAAAATACAATATTATTGATGATGTAAAATAGTTTTCTAATAGCAATTTTGAACCAAATCGTAAGCTTTGTAAAAAAAAAATCAAATTTTACAAAAACAAGTCATTTGTTAACTACTATTGTAAAAATTTTCTAGAAAAACAAATCTATATAACTTATTATAGTGCAAACAACTTAACACCTACCTATTTTGAACAAATAAATGAAGCTATATTTTAATAAATTCAAATTTAAAAATAAAGTCATCAGTGTACTATGCATAATCAAATATATGCCCAAAAAAATTGTATAGAGCTTCTTTTTGTCATGTTCATGTCAAACACTCCCCAGATACATATTTTAAGCCCAATCATTAAAGCCATTTATAAAATAATTCGAATTTTCTAAAATCTCTCATAATTAAACAAACCTTTATCGAATTTTTATCCAAAATCAAGTAATTAGGGTTATTTGTTATGTCAAACACTCCCAAGATAAAGATTTGGATCCAAATCTCTACGGCTGTTTATAAAATATTTTCAGTTTTTGAAATATCAATCATCAGTAAACTAGCCATAAATGAGTTTTTACCCCCAAAACAAGTATGTCTACTATATTACCCCGCAAGGTCGTCGAATATTTTATACCTAGTTTTTGTGGAAAAAGTGGGGTACGACCATTTTGTGAAGCTTTAAAAAATAGTATTATTTAATAATCATATTTTACTCAACTGTCTTTGGTACATGTTTAGGATGCATGACATATTTCTTTGACGTACACAAACACTTCCTCGTCAACTAGAGGAAACTTTCCACTTTTAGGATCTATATACGTGCATCTAGAAAGGTTCACGTTTTTTAGCTTGTCTTTTTATTTCTACCAAACTCGCACCAACTTTTAACCAAATTAAAACTCTTTTTCTGCACTCTCTTTCTATAATTTTCAGCGAACACATTACTTCCAGCTTGAGGCCCGCAGAATAGCTTTTATATTTATCCATAATTGTAAGAAAAAATAATTGTTTGCATGTTAATGTATTGCTAGCAGACGAATATTAGTTTTATATTGCCTGTGACTTACGTTTGGTAGCTTTGCCTGCTGCCCATTCCTCTTGCCACAAACCACGCAACTCGGCTTTCAGAAATATACCTACTGACAATATGCATCCAAGTTAACCGTTATAGATCTTTATTGGTGTTTGGAAATGAAGGGCGAGGGGGGAAGGAGGAAGTAGCTTGCAGGCCTACTTTTTGAATTTACTTGTTGAACAGGACTATACCATGCAACATTTATGCCATGAAATTTTATAATCGTATTTCTGGACAGAATAAACAAAATTTGGCGACTATATGGTGGCGAAGATTATGCGTTAAAATACGCAATATAGTGTTATTTGTCATGTCAAACATTCCCAGGACATCCACTTGGAGACAAATCATCAGAACCATTTGTAAAATATTTCAAGTTTTTGGAAAAATCACTCATTAGTAAACTACCCTTAATTTGGTTAGGGTAAAAAGAAAAAATAATTACCCAGGTATACTTTAAAAAATATAAATATTAAGTTTTAACAAAATACACCATTTCAGATCCTTAGCCAGAGACAGATGGACATGGGTACAGAAATAATTGTAAAATCAATTATTTTTTTGTTTCGTGTTCACATAAAACGTAAAGAAGATTCGTCTTAATATCAGGATCGATTTTTAAGGATCTCAATACTTTACCTTGATATGAGAAAATAAAAAAGTAATATGACTATAATAATTTTAAATTCCAGGGCTATTAATATTTTATTTTATTTACATATTGGCAATTTAATAATATGTTATTAATTAATGAAGTCTCATTTACTTTGATGAAAAAAATTGGCTTTATATTAATTTGTGTAGTAAAATGAAATTTGTAACCGGAAACCTAGAAGATAAATAATAGTAAAACCAGCATTGGAACAGGTAAAACCCTTGTCGAACCATCACCAATAATATACATCACTTAAAAAAGAGGGAAAATAAAACTATTTTATTGATCTAGTCACAGTTTTAGAAATAACATTTACACTATGAAATTGCGAACCTTTATTATATAAGGTAATTGTAATAGTGTGTACAAAAAAACCTGAGGAAATAATATTTGTGCCCATAAATATTAGGCAAGTGCGTGAATCTTAGTTTGTAGGAGATCGAATCTTGTTAATATGCACTCAGAGTTACTTGAAAATTCCAGTGGCAAATACTATAATGGGTCAAACTATCACAAAGTTTACTCAGACGAGATTTGAACTTCGACCTCCCGGTCACTGGTAATCCAGTCTATTGTGAGTTTGTTACCTTTGACTGCGGGCCTCCTGAGTTTAATTATGTTCCATCACCAAGCTTACCACTGATATAAAATATGACTTGAATGGTCTAAATTATGTAAGATAGTATAACTTCAAAAATAATACGTGTCATCGTGCACAGATTAAAAATCGTCTAAGTCAATTTTTTCCAGGTCCCAGTGAAAGTTCAAACATTTATTATTTTATTTTTGTGCTAACCAATGGCTTTATACATTTATAAAACGTCAACCCCCTAAATTAGTATCACTGCCATAATCCAATCACATAATTGACTTAAAACCTCAGGAAAAAATATATTCGGAATTTGTTGTTAGATGTTTCTTGATTATATCTCATGTTTAAGCTTACTGTAATTTACCATGCCCTTGACGGACATTTTGATACATGAATATTAAAGTTTAATTGTAAATTTATTGATTCCGATACCAGGGTGTAAATTAAAACTCAAACCTTCCCGCTTTTTATAGAGATGGATGTAGGAACAATCTAATATGTTCGTTTAAATCCCACAAAATAATTTACCAATGATTATCATTATTTATTAAATATATTTTAATAATTATGTGAGCTCTATCATTTATGAAAATTCTAGATTTAAAAATGTTTTGTAAATATTTAAAATTTTACCAAAATTCCATTTTTATTTTTAAATTCATTGACCTTTAAATTAAATCTCCTAAGGGCTTAAAACAGTTACAAAATAAAAGTGGTTTTGGGCTTTCATAATAATCAGTCATGAGGAACTAGAATGAAATTTGTTTTTCTATATCTCAAATTATTTTAAGCAACATGGGCATAGTTATTGGAGGGTTTTTCCACCTTAGAAGCTATAAATAGATAAGTTATTTTAAATCTAGTTTTATATTACAAACTGATTTGGTTTACTGTATTTATTATATATTTTGTTTTACTCTCTGGCATTATAAAATAATCTCTATATAGCTACGTTAAGATTCCTGCAAACACTATCTCATAGACCATAGGATGCCATATTTAATGATATCAATTAAAATTCTATTCACTTAAAATTTGACAATTTGACCAATTTTTTTTTTAAATAGCCTCTTCAGTAGCCGAATGGTTTAAGGCATCAGTCTCGTAGTAAATTGTCCTGTTGATAACATGGAGATTTACGTTCCAGTCCCGGTTGGGTCTATTAAGGAAGGTTTTTCATAAATGGTTTCCCACTCTTCTTCAAAGCAATTGCGAGTATACTAGCTCTGAAATGATTGCTTACTCATCCCAACCCCAGTAGAGTATTATTTTATATGTGTATAACGTGAACAGTTAGTAAACTTTTTTTCCCCTTTATTAACAACACACCTCTCTTCTCCAAACCTTACCACTGCCCTGAACTCCCACACAGAATACATCCAATCAAAACTACTGTAAATAAAATTAAGCTATTTTAATAAGTCTCACTTAATTCAGCTGTGGCAGCTCTTACGTTGTTTCCAGGGCAGGCGAGGCTTTACGTGAATGTACTAGTAAACTGTTCCTACCAGCCTCACTATTCCTGTGACTAACTGTAGTAAACTGTTCCTACCAGCTTCACTATTCCTGTGATTAACTGTAGTAAACTGTTCCTACCAGCCTCACTATCAATGTGACTAACTGTAGTATACTGTTCCTACCAGCCTCACTATCAATGTGACTAACTGTAGTATACTGTTCCTACCAGCCTCACTATTCCTGTGACTAACTGTAGTAAACGGTTCCTACCAGCCTCACTATCCATGTGATTAACTGTAGTAAACTGTTCCTACCAGCCTCACTATCAATGTGACTAACTGTAGTAAACTGTTCCTACCATCCTCACTATCCATGTGACTAACTGTAGTAAACGGTTCCTACCATCCTCACTATCCATGTGACTGTACTAGTATACTGTTCCTACCAGCCTCACTATTCCTGTGACTAACTGTAGTAAACTGTTCCTACCAGCCTCACTATTCCTGTGACTAACTGTAGTAAACTGTTCCTACCAGCCTCACTATCCATGTGACTGTACTAGTTAACTGTTCCTACCAGCCTCACTATCCATGTGACTAACTGTAGTAAACTGTTCCTACCAGCCTCAATATTCCTGTGACTAACTGTAGTAAACTGTTCCTACCAGCCTCACTATTCCTGTGACTAACTGTAGTAAACTGTTCCTACCAGCCTCACTATTCCTGTGACTAACTGTAGTAAACTGTTCCTACCAGCCTCACTATCCATGTGACTAACTGTAGTAAACTGTTCCTACCAGCCTCACTATCCATGTGACTAACTGTAGTAAACTGTTCCTACCAGCCTAACTATCCATGTGACTAACTGTAGTAAACTGTTCCTACCAGCCTCACTATCAATGTGACTAACTGTAGTATACTGTTCCTACCAGCCTTACTATTCCTGTGACTAACTGTAGTAAACGGTTCCTACCAGCCTCACTATTCCTGTGACTAATTGTAGTAAACTGTTCCTACCAGCCTCACTCTTCCTGTGACTAACTGTAGTAAACGGTTCCTACCAGCCTCACTATTCCTGTGACTAACTGTAGTAAACGGTTCCTACCAGCCTCACTATTCCTGTGACTAACTGTAGTAAACTGTTCCTACCATCCTCATTATCCATGTGACTGTACTAGTAAACTGTTCCTGCCAGCCTTACTATCCATGTGACTGTACTAGTAAACTGTTCTTACCAGCCTCACTATCCATGTGACTGTACTAGTAAACTGTTCCTACCAGCCTCACTATCCATGTGAATAACTGTAGTAAACTGTTCCTACCAGCCTCACTATCCATGTGACTAACTGTAGTAAACTGTTCCTACCAGCCTCACTATCCATGTGACTAACTATAGTAAACTGTTCCTACCATCTTCACTATCCATGTGACTAACTGTAGTAAACTGTTCCTACCAGCCTCACTATCCATGTGACTAACTGTAGTAAACTGTTCTTACCAGCCTCACTATTCCTGTGACTAACTGTACTAAACTGTTTCTACCATCTTCACTATCCATGTGATTAACTGTAGTAAACTGTTCCTACCAGCCTCACTATCCATGTGACTGTACTAGTAAACTGTTCCAACCAGCCTCACTATCCATGTGACTGTACTAGTAAACTGTTCCTACCAGCCTCACTATCCATGTGACTGTACTAGTAAACTGTTCCTACCAGCCTCACTATCCATGTGACTGTACTAGTTAACTGTTCCTACCAGCCTCACTATCCATGTGACTGTACTAGTAAACTGTTCCTACCAGCCTCACTATCCATGTGACTGTACTAGTAAACTGTTCCTACCAGCCTCACTATCCATGTGACTAACTGTAGTAAACTGTTCCTACCAGCCTCACTATCCATGTGACTAACTGTAGTAAACTGTTCCTACCAGCCTCACTATTCCTGTGACTAACTGTACTAAACTGTTCCTACCATCCTCACTATCCATGTGACTGTACTAGTAAACTGTTCCTACCAGCCTCACTATCCATGTGACTGTACTAGTAAACTGTTCCTACCAGCCTCACTATCCATGTGACTAACTGTAGTAAACTGTTCCTACCAGCCTCACTATCCATGTGAATAACTGTAGTAAACTGTTTCTACCAGCCTCACTATCCATGTGACTAACTGTATTAAACGGTTCCTACCAGCCTCACTATCCATGTGACTAACTATAGTAAACTGTTCCTACCAGCCTCACTATCCATGTGACTGTACTAGTTAACTGTTTCTACCAGCCTCACTATCCATGTGACTAACTGTAGTAAACTGTTCCTACCAGCCTCACTATTCCTGTGACTAACTGTAGTAAACTGTTCCTACCAGCCTCACTATTCCTGTGACTAACTGTAGTAAACTGTTCCTACCAGCCTCACTATTCATGTGACTAACTGTAGTAAACTGTTCCTACCAGCCTCACTATCCCTGTGACTGTACTAGTTAACTGTTTCTACCAGCCTCACTATCCAAGTGACTAACTGTAGTAAACTCTTCCTACCAGCCTCACTATCCATGTGACTAACTGTAATAAACTGTTCCTACCAGCCTCACTATTCCTGTGACTAACTGTAGTAAACGGTTCCTACCAGCCTCACTATTCCTGTGACTAATTGTAGTAAACTGTTCCTACCAGCCTCACTATTCCTGTGACTAACTGTAGTAAACGGTTCCTACCAGCCTCACTATTCCTGTGACTAACTGTAGTATACTGTTCCTACCAGCCTCACTATTCCTGTGACTAACTGTACTAAACTGTTCCTACCATCCTCACTATCCATGTGACTGTACTAGTAAACTGTTCCTACCAGCCTTACTATCCATGTGACTGTACAAGTAAACTGTTATTACCAGCCTCACTATCCATGTGACTGTACTAGTAAACTGTTCCTACCAGCCTCACTATCCATGTGACTGTACTAGTAAACTGTTCCTACCAGCCTCACTATCCATGTGACTAACTGTAGTAAACTGTTCCTACCAGCCTCACTATCCATGTGACTAACTGTAGTAAACTGTTCCTACCAGCCTCATTATCCATGTGACTAACTATAGTAAACTGTTCCTACCATCCTCACTATCCATGTGACTAACTGTAGTAAACTGTTCCTACCATCCTCACTATCCATGTGACTAACTGTAGTAAACTATTCCTACCAGCCTCATTATCTATGTGACTAACTATAGTAAACTGTTCCTACCATCCTCACTATCCATGTGACTAACTGTAGTAAACTGTTCCTACCAGCCTCACTATCCATGTGACTAACTGTAGTAAACTGTTCCTACCAGCCTCACTATCCATGTGACTAACTGTAGTAAACTGTTCCTACCAGCCTCACTATCCATGTGACTAACTGTAGTAAACTGTTCCTACCAGCCTCACTATCCATGTGACTAACTATAGTAAACTGTTCCTACCATCTTCACTATCCATGTGACTAACTGTAGTAAACTGTTCCTACCAGCCTCACTATCCATGTGACTAACTGTAGTAAACTGTTCTTACCAGCCTCACTATCCATGTGACTAACTGTAGTAAACTGTTCCTACCAGCCTCACTATTCCTGTGACTAACTGTAGTAAACTGTTCCTACCAGCCTCACTATCCATGTGACTAACTGTAGTAAACTGTTCCTACCAGCCTCACTATTCCTGTGACTAACTGTAGTAAACTGTTCCTACCAGCCTCACTATTCCTGTGACTAACTGTAGTAAACTGTTCCTACCAGCCTCACTATCCATGTGACTAACTGCACCCAAAATAATCTGATGAGTGAATGTTTGCTGCCACATCATTTGTTGAGGGATCAAACACTGCGATATTTAACCTGGGGTAGGCGTACCCACGGTGGTACTTGAAGACATCTTAGGAGGTACGTGACATTTTAAATATATCATATATTTATATAAACTTTGGGTTCAATTTATATTAGATATGGATTAAATAATATGTATAACTTGCATTACGCACCAACAGCCTTGGGGGTGCAAAGGTAATTTATATCTCGGGGTACGCGAATCAAAATGGTTGAAGACCAATGGTCTAACGTGTCACTCTGGTGTTAGACTTGATTTCTCAGGTTGGGGTGAACATGGTTCAAATCCCATTCAGGTGTACTGGGGGTGATCTTTCCTTCATCATTTGCAATTTTACCTTGATGAAAATGAGGGTACATTTCTTCTAAAATGATACTTTACTTCACTAGCATAAATTAATGTATGCATATATGGCGCAAACAACTATGTAAGATGCGGTGATAAATTAAAGATTATATGTATATTAGCTTAAGAGGGCAAGTTTTCTACTGAATGGAAGTTGAAACTTTAATTGCATGGTTTCATTAACTTATATACCTTGAAAATAACCCACAAGCTAGCACTGAATATTGAGTAACGAGCTACCAAATAACTTTAAGTATGGTGATCATATTTTATTTCTAGAAAAAGCAGGACAAAAAAATATCATCTTATGTATACATTACAAAATTATAGATAAAGTAGAGAATGGGAGGGATAATAAAATTGTTCTAAGACAAAACTGTATAAGAATCACCATTTTAATTGCTAGTTCAAGGATACAATGAGTTATTTCAAGATAAATAATACCTACAAGAACATTAATTCCATCGTAAGTTTCAATAAACCAATGTTAATTTCAAGAAAACTCTATTCGTATGTAAACATACAAATTTAAATTTAAATTTTGTCTTTATTATTTATTAAAATTAAACTTAAGAAGTTTTTGCTCATCACTTCAAACTAATACTTCAGTACCAAACTTTTTATAAACATAGCATACAAAACAAAAATCTTTAGGTACAAATAATTAATATTATCAAGAAACATCTTTCAGGACTAACGTTACAATAAAGTTAAACGTAGGTATACACTGATTTCGGTGGGAAGTCCGGTCCTGAAAAAGATCCTTTTTCCAAACAAAATCCTGCTTTTGGAAAATAAAACTTGTAAATACAACTTATCAAAATAATAAAACTCAGAGCTGATAATTATTGTGATAAGTGTTGTTCGATTAGAAATATTATTTTCACTAACTTTAAAATAAGTACTTTTGTGATAATTTAGTTAAAAACTGTACCTATGGCTGTACTAACGCTTGTTCTGTAGGACAAAAGGACATCGTCCCTAAACCTATAGTCCTGCAAAAAACATTACGTATGATCACTCTAATTATGACATAATCCATCAAACTGGTTGTCTGTGGATAAGGGGTCTATATTCCAACACGTATAGGATATATTTATTGTAAGCAATCCTATAAGCCTCGTATCTTGTCTAATGAACTTCCAACTTGGATTCGCATAAAACAATTTGTAAATCTTTTTAGAGGTGCTAGACCAGAGACTAGGGTTGGTATTTTAACGATCTTGGCCATAGCAAAAAGTTAAAATTAAACGAAAATATATTTACTTATTGAGTTAGGGATGAAGAAGAAATAATTTTAGTTATATTACTATTAGCACCGAATCTTACTAACCGTTCGAATGTATGCACTTAAGCTAATGTGCAATGGGTAGGGTGATTGTGAGATGAAATTGAGAACCTACAGTTTAACGTGGGATCCGAACCACGGTGGAGGCCTGGTATTCCACACATTCACAAATTGTGATTAATACACGTCTTGTCAGAGGTGAAGGAAGAGTTTGGCAATCAGGTAAATCTGTACCGGAATCGAGGACTGAACCCCAGACCCTCAGCACACAAGTCTGACACCTTACCCCTAGACAGCCAGGTCACCTAAAATTTTAGTTTGGTCAACCCACATTTATTTGGAAATAGTGTGAACACCATTTAATAATAAACATTTTCAATATACTGTCCAGGGTTCAAACCTAATACTCCCCTTCATCAGCAGGCCCAAGTGAAACACGAGCCTTAGACCATTTGGCAACTGAAGCAGATTAAACTGCTAAACTATGTAAACATTTCATAAAATGTATATGTGTTCGTACAATTTTATAGAAAAATCTACTAAAATATTATTAGAAGGTATGATATTTAGGTCAAAATGTCACTATCATCTATTTATTTGAGAAACATTTGCATTGCCATGAAATTAGTATATTTGGTTCAAGATTACTTTTACCTTTATTGACCGCTCACAAGTAGCTCAAGAATGATCCTGTACTCAACCCGCCATTGGTCGAATGTCATCTGAGTGATGACCTAGTGACGTAGTTGCTTGGGGTGGGGTGTGGTCCATCTCCTAGTATCTTCTTGGCACCCTTCCCTCCGCTGGGCAGTTGAGTCAGATCTATGATACAGTGAATACCAAGGTCATACCAGTAGTAATAATCTCTTGGATGACTTGGGCCCAATCGTGTGTCTATTGATCGTCGTCTCGCACTTAAATGTGTAGTATACACATCTAAATATATAATTCGTTATGTTTTTTTTAGTACCCAGGAAATGCTTTTTTTTCATCTGCTGGATGACCACATGAAACACATCACAAATAGTACTTGTTCTTAATTTTTTTTTTCAGTTTATTTTTGATTTTTTATCAAATTTTCATTTCAAGAAAATCTTGCTACATTACAAAAATGTAGCAAGATTTCCTTGAAATGAAAAATTGATACAAAAACAACAAAATAAACTGAAAAAAAACAAAAGTGACAACAAGTACTATTTGTGATGTGTTTCATGTGTTCATCCGGCAGATGACTCGCACCTCATGGCGCTAGTAACATTTTTGCCAATTTACTAAAAACCTTTTAAAAAAAATAAAAAATACCTACGATGATTTTAAGTATAAATTTCATCAACTACGTCTAAATACAACACATACAAAGAGTTTCCAACTAATAAATTACATTTTCTTATTAAAATGTATCTCAGGAAGCAGATATTGCAAGATAATCAGTCAAATGTCATGTGACCAATGGTGTAAAAAAACAAGCGTGCCTGCTGGAGGATTAATTGCATCGAAAGTATGCTATGTAAATTTTACATTTAAAGCCATTATACCTCATTGTGTCAAAAGTGACAAACATCAAAAAAGCGGAAGAAACTCGCAAATAGTTTGAAAAAATTACCATTATTAGAAAAGGTCAACATTACCGTGAACAAATTATAGACCTAATAGGTATAGTACAATATTTACAGGAATACATTTTTAAGAAATATACACATTTTGTGGGCAATAGCGATAGCATTTTCATTATATTATTAATTTTATTTTATAGTTAATGGTACGACCTATCAAAAGTGACAGCTTCAGATCACGTGACTTGACACATGACTACGGGGATATGTATTTTGTAATTTTTCTAGATTAATGATAAGGTTCTTCCTATGACAAAATTTGCTCTATTTGATATAAACATTGAGCGTATAGCCCAAATGGGTTGTAAGGAGTTATGTTATTAGTTTTATTATTTATTATTAGCACCGGTCTTACTACTCGTTCGGGTTATACGCACCTACGTTAATATGTAATGGTAGGGTGATTGTGAGATGAAGTGGAGGACCTACAGTTTAACGTGGGATCCGAACCACGGTTGGGGGCCTGGCATTCCTCACATTCACAAGTTGTGATTAATACAAGTCTTGTCAGAGGTGAAGGAAGGGTTTGGCAATCAGGTAGGTCTTTTTCCGGGACCGAGTATTGAGCCCTGGACCCCAGCACAGAAGACTGACACCTTACCCCTAGACCACCAGGTCACCCAAAGTCCTAGTGCTTGTTTGATATATATCAAAGTTTTGTATAGGTATACGACTTACTCAAGAATCCATAGATCCAGGAATGACAGTATATATGGGTAATATGGTGAACCCGTATACACACACAAGATAATTTTATGAAGTCACCAGGATAGAACCAGTGTCTTATTGTACCTAAACTCTAAAACTCTAAAACAATTTGACTGAGTTATCTATACAGTTTTACTCCCATTTTAATTGTCCCTCCCCCCTCCCTTGATTCAAGTCTTACTAAACGTCCGGGCTTCTAAAATTTAATGATATTATTGGAGTGAGGTTGAGGAACGTAAAATGGAGAAGGGTATCTATATTTGTTGGAGGGAAATGGGGAAAAATATTTAATATATATCAGCTCAGAACATCCCTCCGGTGATCCAGACCCAGCATTGGCTTCACTAGAAAACAAGACCAATGAGACTGACACATTATTTAATGTGTTTGGTAGCATGGGTTTATATATAGAAAGACCTTAACTAGCCATCTTTTAAAAATATTAATTTAATTATTGAACTTTGAAAAATCAATGTTTTCAGGTGAACACAATTTATTCTTTGAGATTAATATTTTATGGCATGCAAGTTAGGCTTTTTATATTATTACTTATTTAATAATTAAAGAATCTCAAAACGTGAAATATTTTATAGCATAGAAACATGCTATTGAAATATAATTATCGGAAAATTGAATATTCTCCGAAATCGTGACGGAAAATGACACTTTGAAGTGTCTTGTAATTTTGAATTAAAATATTTATTAGGTTATTTAAATAATGGCCCTACAGTTTTTAATATATTTTATAAATATCTAAGAATTTCTTTGTTTTTTGTTAGTTGAAAAAATGGCAGCACACAATCGCTAAGTACATAACCAATAAAACCCAGGTCAGTACATGTATAATACAATTTTAATAGACTATGCCTTTTTATATAAAAAATACATATTACATTTTTTCGACCAATTTTACTATTTTATTTGTGTTATTTTATAGGTATTGATATGCATATCTAAAAGTGGCTGCCAAATATATATGACCTAGCGTATGAATACGTGAAAGTAGATCTAATAGCTTTTCTAGCTGGTATATAAGCCCTTTCTACAAAGATTAGTTTGTAATTTGAGACAAAACTATGTCAAAAGAGCAATCCGCTGTAGACGCGGGTGGGGTCAATGAACTTTATCTTAATTCGAGATTAATCAAATTCTGATGTATGTACACTAGGGTGGAATGAAGACAGGGGCTAAAAGCTTGTTTTTTAAAACAAGTTTTCTATAGGGTGCAAAAGTTGCCTTTTAGGATCAGTTTTAATACTGCAAAATTTTGAAGCTCTATGAAAATGTTTTGAGGTGCCGCACGGTCCTTAAAAAATGAACTTTTAAGTAAAATAACCGAAATTTTCAAAAATAGTTTTTGAACTATAATTTTTAAACTTTAAATAATATTGATGACAAATATAAAAGCATATTTTTCATTTAGACCGTTGAAAGTTTTCCAGGAAGATAATATTTGAGTGCAATATATTTGTTAATATATCATATTTTGGTGATTTTTTATGAAATTTCAATGAATACAATTATACTATCCAAAACAGATATAAATATTTTACTTGTGGATATATATGTATATAAAAGCAAAATACATTCACTACAGGATAAAATTTGTCACTGTATATAAGTTAATTATATTTAAAAATATTTAACAGAATAAGAAAAAATGTCATTAACCTTTTTTGTTAAAGAATAACATTGTCATTTTACTTTTATATTGAAATTTTCCTTAGTTTCAAATATTGGTATCAATTTTTGCGATTCTATTTTTTGTTTTAAAAATCCATCTCTTGTGAGGCCCCACATACGGCCAATGATGATTCAGTAACTAAATTCACTATCCTTTTAACGGCTTGGTATGAACGGATAAAGGAGAAAGTCACTGGTGGAAGGTCTTTATTAGTTTGTGCTTACCAGTGTTAGTCACAATTCCTATCACATCCTACATTAGTTAGGTCTATGGGTCGGTTATTAACATTATAAAACAACACAATGCTATCCTTAATATCCTAGAACGTGGTGCCCATATCCCAAATATTTCGAACCAGGCTCTTCAATAAGTGACACATGTTCTTCTACAACGATTTTCCTGTGATATTTGCTCCTTCTTTTCCTGTACTAAAGTTTTGTCTCGTCTTCATCAAAATAAAGTCCTTTGTTAATTGTTGTAGTGCTTTCATTATGGCCTTCTATGCAGTTTTTTCGATTCTTTGACCTTTCTCTTCTAATTTCATTCTAACAATTACTTTACTTTTGTTCTCTTCACTAATCAGGCCACTATCCTGAAGAACTGCACTTGCAATTGCTGCATCAGCTCTATTAGAAACACCAGTTCATCACATACTGAATTTACAGAAGGAAATTTCATGCGCATTTGCGAACTTAGTTTTGCAATCTGATAAGATTTTGAAGCCACAACATCATTTGCTTCGAATTTCATGTATTCTTCATATTCTTTATTTTTCTCATCTACGATACATCTTCCATCTATTCCATTCTTTTTAGTATTTTTTGTCTCTTATAATTTATTTCTCTGACCAATACTTTGAGTTTTTTTAATGCTAGATTTCTAGATACTGCAATCAACTGCACTAATAAAATTTTTTCAAGTCGTTCTTTGGTCTTTTAAAATCATTTGCTCTAAATTCGGAAACCTTCTTTTCCTTCTCACATTTACAAAGAGCTAAATGTAGACATTTGTAGGCAGCGATGTCAAAAAGAAGTTTACTCTCATCCTTAAACAAAATCAAATTTGATTCAAAAGTTTAGTTACCTTTCTATATTTTGATCTGAAAATATTTCTCTACCTATCATGATGTTTTCTAATAATCTGCTAGATACGAGTGTGGGATACGACAGGAATAAAAGCTCTTGACCACAACTTTTCAATTTTTTCTACCAATATTTCTGATATTTCACTTACGGTAGGTTCCTTATAAGCACTCTCTGTTTTTAGATCATGCCTTATATTAAGATAACACTTCATTACTTCTTTATAGGTCAGCAGTAATATTTTACTAAGGTCTTTTGGATAGCCAAAAATGGAGCACTAGTGCTTTGGCCGAGTCTGTACTGTTTTTGACATTACCATTTTTACTTTACTGTCACAAGATATACACAAAAGAAAATAACACTATTGTCTATACAGCGTAAAACCCGAACGTTTAGTAAAACACGCAGTGCTAAATTAATAATAAAAAACTATAGTCTATACACAAAAAAAAATTATGAAAAAACCACTCAAATGAGACTGTTTCACATTGTAATTGTAGTACCACTCACAAATGAAGCTCAGAAAGCCACCGACTGGAGTGGAGCTTGGAGTTACCCCTCCCTGCCTACTAAGCGGCGCTTGTCACAGCTTCGTTCAAGGTCACGCCTATCCCTTCAGCTATGCTACTACTTGTCATTTCTGTCTAATATTGATGGAACTAAGAATATCACAGTTAAATGTTTAAGTAAAAATAAATTAATAACCAAAACTTTCAAAAATTAAAAGATGTGCAAAAACCAAAAAGTGAAAATTTCAACCTGTTCGTGGCACCTCAAAAAATTATTTGTTTGATTTGATTTTTTTGTCAATTGACAACAATAGTCAAACGTTTATTTTTATCTTCATTAAAAATTTTTATTAAAAAAATTATTGTCTTCAGAAATGTACCAAAAAAAAAAAATCATAAATGTATTAAACTTCAATCCGTTTGCGGCAACTCAAAAACTTTTCTAATTGCTTTGATGTTTTAGTCAGTTCATTACATTAGTAAAAGCAAGTTTATATCGCTATTAGACATTTGAATTTAAAAAAAAAAAATTTCATTCCACCCTAATGTACACCTCTCCATACTCAATTACAACTTACACTAAGCCCACAACATTTTGTAATTTTTTTATACTTATTTTTTTCACAATAATAATAATAATAAAAATAATAGGCAGATAAGAAAATTATGCTAATCCAATCCTATACATGTATATTAATGATATCCTATTTAAATTATGATAAATGAACTATTATATTTTAATTCTCAAGTATGATTACTAAAGAAAAGAATATTTCATTTAGCCTTGATTGCCTTATAACTTTGGGAAATTTATTTTATATCTGAATCTAAAGAGGGTACATGCGAAATAGTTTTATTTTTTAGATTCTCACTCATATACATTACATTATAAAAACAAATTTAAAAATATTTAAATGAACAAGGTCGTAATCAGAAATGTTACACATACACAAACCGTATCAGTGGGCATTATGAACAAACGAGAGATTTTCTTCTAATCAGGTTGCCAGTGATGTGGGGTCTGGGGTTTCTATCCCGGTCTGATGCGCTGAGGTGATTTTTAAATTGGTTTACTAATCTAACTACTTGCACATTCAGATAAATTTAATATGAATGATATATTCCTCATTCCTACCCATTTAGTGAAAATAGGAGGACAGATCGGAGGTGGTAATATTACGATGCACAAATACATTATTTTAATAAACGTTCTTTTAAAAATTGTAGCGTTTAATTGGTTTTTCTTAAACATATAAAGTACATGATCATTAATTTTTAAAACTTCTACTATATGTATTAATCGACTTATAATAAAAGTATTTTTAATTTTTTTTAGTATCACGTCTTACTACCCGTTTTGTTTATAAACAAAAAGTCCCTTTTTAACTGAGAATGTTAAGTAAAAGTAAATTTACATTTACATTAACACAATAAGATTAGTTGATTAACAGATGATCAACAAAAATAGAAGGAATATTTCGGTGTTCGCGTTACCTCAAAAAATGGCCCTTAAATCTTTAACTAAAGTAAAAAGTTGTGTAACAATTCTGCAGCTAAACTGTTATTATGTCGTCGTTGAAAGAACATAAATAATATATAAAGCACACACAATTAAAATAATAATCAACATCGTCAGTAATTCTGGCCAAACTTATTGCCCTGATCATCTTCTACCCATGGAGCTATTAAATAACGGAGAGACCATCCTATGCTGTATCGTTGCGAGAAATGAAGCCAGCCACGCCCCCCTCACGGAGATACGAGTGAGCCGATGTACGTCACATTATGGCAACCGGCCGCGGTTTAACATGGGAAGCATAGGGGAAAAAGGGACGTGTGCTCACTTGAATTAGAATACACCCGATTAAGAGCGTTTGGATGCTTTATGTAAGTAGGCTGTAAATGTTGAATAAATTAGCGTTATTTTTATGTAAAAACATAAAATATTACTTTGTATTTAGGGTAATAAAAGCGTCTGAAAATTCAAATTAGCTGAAAATCTAGATTGTTGTTGCTAATATTATTAAAATTAGCTTATAATTATAGAGTATGTTCAAGCTAAAATGTATATATATATATATAATCATTTATTGAGTATTGTAGTCTTTTTTCAACTCATATTAGCTTTGTTGTAACTTACCTAACTTTAAGAATCAAATAGCCGAAGCTATTATTTATACTTTTAGTGAGGATTACTCCATCTAGATATCATATACTGAAAATTGAAAAATGACACCTGGACAAATGGCAGCAATAAGCCAACTACCGAGTCAAGGTGGCTGCGTTATCTGATAGCTCGTGATATTAATATAATCACATACTTGTAGCCGACGATTTCCGCACGTCACCATAGGCTCTGCCTTGAAATATGAGTGAAGAATGACCCCGGGCATGGAATGAATCCTAGATAGCTCAGTGGTTAGAGCATTGACGTACTAAGCCAAAGGTCCCGGTTCGATTCCCGTGTCCAGGTGTCATTTTTCAATTTTCAGAATATGTTACCTAACTTTATTAAATTGTGAGAATAGTAACTGGTATGCACAGAATAATTCCGTTTGGGAGGGGGAAAATTGTAAAATACTTAGTATCTTCTTTCTCGGTTTATTAAGTACTAAGCATTACTTACGAGCCTAATCTAAGACATCTTTTATTAAAGCAAAATGGTACTATTGTTGTATGTTTAATACACGTACTAATTAAATTCCGATAAGTTTTAACGAAGGATTTTAAAGTTGTTCTTGTCTGGAACGGGAGCTAAATCTTCGAGATTGCGTTGAACAATCGATATTGGAGAACCAATTGAAGCTTCCTTTAAGTAGGTCAGACAAAAGGCAATCGGCAGAAGTTGGGTCGTGATCGTAAAGGTGAGCCCCTCAATCATCTCACGTCGTAAATTCTCACGAATTCTTCTTTGTCTGACGGCTCTTGTGAGGATGGATACATTCCGGTAGGCATTTTTTTAGGAGAAAACATATAAATGTTTCTATTATCTTCCTTTTAAAAGAATTAGAAAATAGTGTAAGTAGTTTTACTATTTCTTTTATATTTTAGTTCTCTCTCATAATATAGAGATTGTAGCAGTAATTTTGGGGGAAAAAATCACACAAAGTTTCTATTACATTTCCTTTTTAAAAAAATTAATTAATTAAAGTAGTATTTACTAGCTCTTTTTTTTTTAACTTTTATCATAAAGAGTAGGAGATTTTAGGAGCATAGATACACAATGTTTCTATTAGTTACATTAAAAAGACTAAAAATAGATTAAGTAGCTTATAAAATAACTTTTATGTTTTAAATCTCTATCTCTCTCTAATAATAGATACATTGCAGTAAGAGTAAATACACACCATTCTATTAGTTACCTAACAGTGGAAATTTAGTAGTTTTTAATTTATCTTTTATTAGTTAACTTTTATCAAAGCAGATACATTTCAGTAGGAATTAGACACATAAAATCCACTCTGTTCCTATTAGTCCACTTTTAAAATAAAGAAAAATTAGCTTAGTTAAATTTTCTTACTACTTTTACCTTTTTTAGACTTTCTCGTAAATAAATTATAGATCTAGTTTTGGATCAATTAAAAAATCTGGATTTTAAAAGAATTATTTGCTTTGGATTTATAGATGTGGGATGTCACAAGATGTATATATATAGCCTATATGCATTTTTCTGTTGTAAAAAAAATTACTAATACCTTAGCTCAATTATTAGTGTTTCTGTATATTAATCTGGGGCTGTAACGTGAATATTCCAGTCTCGTTGTAAAATGTATCATGAATGAAATTAGGGCTTAACCCTTAAATGTGATGAATGGGTGGTTGTTGTGTTTGTTTTAGACTTAAGTTAGTTTAAATATTGTGTGGTGATTAAATCAGTTGAATCAAAGAGTTCAAGTATTTTTTGTTTGACAAAATAACAAAAACCTTTTTAAGAAATATTCGAGATTAAATTTATTTTTATTTTAGGTTGTGTGAATAAAAATTATGACACTTCAAATTTAGAATAATTTAGATAAAGCTTTAAGACAACAGATATTTACATTCAATGCCTTATAATTAGGAAGGTAGAATTAAGAAGAAATGTTCCCACATTTCCTGTAAGTAGAGTGGTAAACTTCTAGCTGGAAACCAACCCTCGTGACCGTAAAACCAGATTGGTTGAGTTTGGTAGTAAGGTCCCTTAAACTGAGCTCTCCCCGATGTGGGCAAACAAAACAAAACTTGCCAAAATAAAACGACTAAATTACCAAATTCTCTAACCCCCTGTGTTGATATATCTCAAAATGATCAATTTACAAATTCATCACGTATAGCTACATTAAAAGATCCACTTAAATTTTGATCCATCTTAAAAAAAAAGAAGAGAGATTTGCAATCGAAAGTGCCTATTCTAATCCTTATATCATTTCCACGCACACTCAAAGATATAATAGTCACCCCATAGCCCCCTCCCTCACTCCGTTGTAAGCTGGAAACCCACATTTAAACACAGTATCACCTCCCCGGAAAGCATAATAAGGGCCTTAGCGACAGCTAAAAAAGCTACTAGATCTATTTTAACTTATGTCATGTAAAGTCATGTGATCTGCAGTTGCCACTGTTGATGTATATGATCGATACCTATACAATAACATTAATAATACTGTAAAATGATATCACTGCTTGCCACAAAAAAAGTTTGTATATTTTTAAATACCTTTCCTAATAAAATGGGACTGTACTATGAACACACACAGGCTTATGTTATATCTCTTCCCTTGCGCCGATGCTTCATACAAAAAGGAGGGGATTGAAGGCAACTCTTATCGACACATGAATATTTTGTTCGTAATCTCACTTCGCACGGTCGGATGTGTAAAAGCATCTTTCTACTATCCCCCCCTCCCTTTTCTCTCTTTGCAACCAACCTCTCTACCATCTCCCCCTGAAGCTTCTATGCCACAGCCTATATTAGAAGCTGTGACGTGAACCGAATGTTGAACATATTCTTTAGAGTGGGTGGGTGGGAGATGTGGAGGGGGAGGATGGATGTAAGGGGTACATCACCCCCTTCCACTTCTCCCCTCCTATACCTCCCGGCTCACAATACGAACAACTAACCAACACCAGTTCTGGAGTGTGTGTGCCCTGAATTCTGTACAAACCCGCATTCCAAACACTAGGAATCATTTTGTATTCTACTTCTTTTTACAGAACCATGCTTTTTCTTTTTCTCTTGGATAGAGGAGGATAAACTATGGTAGGGTGGGTGTAGGGGGTGCCAGGATTTAGGGTTAGAAGGGGGGAAGAACAGCGGCATGAATAAACATGATACTTCGTTGGATCCCGAGCTTTCTTCAAGATTTTTTCCATCTGGTTCTGTTATTTATGTTTGGCGAGTCCTCGGATATTTTTTGTGTTCACGGGCTTATTATTTTTATCAGAAAACATATTAACAAGACAAATTCGCTTGTTTTTGCTACAATAAAAATACCTTTCTACAAAAATACCATTCTACAAAAAAAATTGACATCAAATTATTTAATGAATTCTAAATTTAAAAATACCATTATTGTAGTATTTTATGGCAAAACAAAAGATGAAACTTTATAAAAATTAGAATATTGTAATAATTCCATTGAATGGAATATTTTAAAAGCTTGGAAGTAATATTAATAGGTATGTCATAAACAGCTGCATATATATATGTATATATATGTATATAAATGTATATATGTATATATATGTATATATGTATATATATGTTATATGTATATATGTATATATATGTATATACATATATGTATATATATATGTATATATATGTATATATGTATATATATGTATTAATCAATGTGATATCTTATTAACATATCTTAGTATTATTTTAATACTTTGTTTGACAAATGGGAAAAATTACACTTCAAGAATTTCTTTTTACTAAATTAATGTTCACTTGTGGCTTATAAAATTGGATTCATAGTTTTGTTAAGAACTAGTTGTTCTTTTGAAAACTGGGTCATTTATAATTTTATGGAACTCCACTAAAACCAAAGTTTCACTCAGTGTAAATTAATTAAAGTCATGTCCTTGGTCCGTCCTATTAGTTTAATGTTTTATATATCCCGAGTGACTAAGAAGTTGGTCCATTTTGCTTATCACTAAGAATTCACAAATATCATTTATAAATGATAGCTAACATTTCATTATTTCATGACAGAATATAGTAGATTAATTATCACTTTTACCTACTTCAAAGGCAGAATGTTCTAGGGAGTCAATCTCGTGTTAAACTGGACAGCTTATGATGGGGAGATCACAGTTCGAATCCTGGTTGTGTCTACCAAGGGTGAATTTTCCTAAGGTGTTCTCCGCTCTCTTTCCACGTGGGGAGGGGGAGGTTTTCTCCAAAATGTTTCCTTCCTCATCTCTACCCCATTAGATTATTGCTATCGAATTGGGACATCCACATATTTAATTAATGGGATAGGAATGAGAAATATATATATCAAGATAATGTTTACCAGAATTTGCGCTTAAGGAAAGCGGAAAACCATTTAGGATAACATATCTTAGTAGTAAACCCTTCAATATTTCGTACCCGCACCTCGCCTTCACTGACAAAGAATACCAGACAAATCTGACCCCTTTGAGTACTAGTATAACAATTTTTTGGAACAAGAAACTTTTTTTTTTGCAACTCATCTTACTACTCGTCAAGGCAGCAAGTATTTAGCAACACTAATTGGGTAGGGATGAAGAAGGTAAGGTTTATAGTAAAAGGAAGGAAAAATCTAAATTAATTGCAAGCCTACAGTCTGGTTTTCATAAGAATATATTTTAGAAAATACAAAAATATATTTTGTGTCTAATATTGATACCTTTTGCTATATTATTAATGTTAGTTTATATATATATATATATATATATCAAAAGATGTAACTACAGATCACATGACTTAACGTATGAATGCGTTAACGTAGAGCTAATGATTTTTTCCTAGCTTTCAAATAAGATTCTTAATATTAAATTTGAACAGCACTTGAATTTTCCTGGAGGGAGACTGGAAAACTATGTAGGAATACCAACCTCGGTATTTTCGGCCATGATATATTATTATTATTATTATTATTTAACACCGCGTCTTACTACCCGTTCGGGTTATACGCTTAGGTACTAATTACGCTAATGGATTAGGAATCGGGAAGGTTGAATTTAGAGGAAGTGAACCCGCATTTGCGTGGAGGAAGAGTGGAAAACCATTTAGGAAAAACCAGCCCCAGTTCACCCGACCGAGATTCGAACCTCGATCTCCCCGTCCTCAGCAGTCGAGCTAAACACGACTAGCGCGTTAGCTAACTACGCCACCGAGGCGGGTGCCATGATATAGCCCTGGTATCTCCGTCACAACCAAACACAACTGGATGCTCTTGATGTCCAGTTCATCTGTCCTCTGAGACAGATACGTAATACATTAAACATAAATGTAGAGAATCCAACATTTGTTACCAAACATATGTCCGAACTCCCACCATCTGCCACCAGCACCAACGATACAACACTCGTATTACAATATTGTAGATGTAGTTTTATTTTAGCTGTCAGATAAGGATCTTCCTAAGGCAACATGTAGATCACTGGAAAACATAATTCCCAACAATTCGAAAGTATATCTCCAAATACCACAGGGTAGTGAGGTTTTTATTATTCACGTAGATTACCATCAAATAGATTGAAGTCCAGTGCATTGCCACGGTATTTGATACGTCCCTATTTAGAGTTCACATGTTAATAATACAGATGTAATGTACAAATGGATTCTGAACCGATAAGCCGGGGATCAATTCCACCGGTCTAGCTTAAATTATTTTTAACTGTGAGTATTGAAATTGGAAAACATTTGGAAAATAAAATTCTCAAATACTAGAATACAGATAAGTAGATTATAAAGACCTGTCTACGACAGGTTGATTATAATATTAATAAACCTAGCAAAACCAAGCCTTCAATTGATAAGCACACGGAAGTTTGGAACTCGTTTTAAAAAAAAAGTATATTTAGTTCAGATATTACATGAGAGTGGATACAGTGAGAATGAATAAAACTAATTCGCTTTACTTAAACAATAAAATCAAAATAAAATTGAAAATCCTGTTCTTTCAGGTTCAGCCCTGTGGTATATACTATAAGTGCACAAAGTTTAAATATTTTAGATCATCTAGTGCTTCTGGATTGTTTGTAAATACAAATACATTAGGAAATTATATTATATAGATAGATGTATGTATATATTTATTTAAATCAATTACTTTTATAGTAGAATTGGTAGGCTTTATTTATAAAAGTTAAATTTGTCATTTGATTTGGTTTGGATTCGCAGGGTTACTAAAATCTAGAAGGAACCAGCTCCCAAACAATTTAAACTTTGCTGACCAAGAGTAGTGATACTTGGTTTTAACTCTACAATTTGACATTTCATCTGTCCAGCTGGATGTCCGGATTTTTGTTTCGAAATGACTGTCAAATGCGTGTACAAATTTTAAAGAAATTTGGCAGGGACATTCTTTGATCCTAGGCCGAACAACGTATGGCCACTCAAAAATCTATACATCTGTTGTCCTCGATGACACTGCCAAGAGTATGGACCAAGTTTTATCCAAATTTTCAGTGATATTATTTGGCCCTATCCATTTAAAGATGGAAGCCACTTAAAATGTTCTTCTTTTAGTAGCTCATCACAAGTGATTTGGATTTATAAAATTAAGCAATCGATTGAGAACCAAGTCCATTTTTTTTTAAATTTGACATCATACATTGCGAGACTGACACTTGGACCACGGCTATTCTGTATGAATATAATGCTATATTGAAAATAGTATTAGTCTTATTCTCATCTAACTTAATAGCCAAAGAAAAATATCAACTTGAAATCCAAGGAGAAGTTAAAGGAGATATTTTAATTTGAAATCCAAAGAGAAATATTAAGACCGTAGGAAAATAAAGGCAAGTGACATCATTCTTGTGACATCATTCTTGAATTGATATACGGAGTATTTTTGAATGGAGGGAGTGAGATATACCGTTCACAGAACTACTAGTTACTAAAGATATCAATGCATTTATGATTTGTTTATAGCTAGTATACATTTTGTCTTTGAATGTAAAATACATCCTGTTGCATAAACTCAAACTATAATCTTTATATTGCTGGGTTAAATGTTAACTTTTTGATTACCAAATAACAATTAAATATATTGACTTTTTCTGTGCACCACGTCTTACTACCCGTCTGGGATATCCAAATATTAACACTGATTGGGAAAAGATTAGGGACATAGTATTTATAGGTAACTGGCCCGAATTTGGGTGGAGAAAGAATAATGTATCGTTTAGAGAAAATCTTGGTAATTTGAGCTAGGATTCAAACAAAGACCTCCCCAATTTTTTCTGGAAAACAGACAATACGAGATTGACGTTGTGTCCATTGTTGTGTGGGTCATAAAGAATTTTTAAATATATCTTTGTCATCTTGTTACTTTAAGATAAAAATGCAAACTTATGCAAACTTATCATTGCAAAATGGTTGTACTAGTAGAAATAAAAAATAAAATATTTGAAATATATTTTTGTAAAATTAACAGGTTTCTGAGATATTGGCAAGCTTTAATTATAAATAGATATTACTTAAGCTTATCCCAATAATTCTGTAATACCATAGAGTAGTTAAATATAAGTAAGTCTCTCTAAAAGTATGTTATTTTTCCTTTAACTTATTAGGAGAAATGTTTGTACAATAAGGATCTATCTCATTCATTTTATACTCAATAGTCAATATTTACATTTTTTATTGGTCAAAATTTAAAATGAGGAATTTAATAGCAACCGATGACCTGGGGATGAGCAACACATAGTAAAATGTTAAAATTTTAACCGGAAGTCAAAATTGTGATACGAAGTGTTGACCCTTGTGGACCCATAATCGAACTTTTTTATTGGTTCAAACATACAAATAAGAACATTAATTCTTTAAAATGAAATTATAAATTTAAAGCCAGACTAAAAACATGTTTTACGTAATTATAGTGCAATTTATGCTTGGGTTTGCTAGTGTATATTATTCCGTTTCACATATATTACGAGTTTTGAGTAAATACCTCATTTTTAACAATAGAGCAAGAAAGTCCGTATGGAGCTCCGTACCATTTATTAACTTGTTTTTAGTTACTAAAAAATAAGTTATTTTTTCTCCCCCTCCCCCATTGGTTGAAATGCTCACATAAACCTTTTTTATTAATAAAATATTGACTAGTCACGTTTCTATGTATCCACTCTCTCGATTGATGTGAGATGAAAGAACTCCCCGCCCCCCCACCCGTGTAAAAGTAAAAGGCCCATTGCTCCTGGCCTCAATCACGAGGTTCACTAGAAAGGGATGTTAACCGTTAAGTTCCCAAGTTCATTTGTGTAAAGCGTGAGTTATACAAATAAATGTTTACCTTAATGAGAAATTTCGCTTTAGGTTTCAGAATTTCCGAGGACTTTTACTCGTCTTTGTTGAACGCGTGTTAGGATAATACTTATATTTATTTGCATCAATACTTAAAATAATTATAATTAGTACGTTTAACGCAAAGGTTTTTAACAGACTAGTTTATAGGAAAGTCATCACCATTATCATTGAGAGAACTACACCAGTGGGTAGCGGACCAAATGTCAAGCTCATCTAGTCTGGTTTCCTGGTGTATCAGGAAGTCAGGTTTCAAATCCCGACAATGCAAAATGACGGTGTTTTTTCATAAAAGGTTTCTCACTCTCCCAACATGCAATTTTGGCTACAATTCCTCCAAATATGCCTTCTTCGTCCCTACAACATATGCATAGCCCACGTGGCTAGCTAAAACGTGAGTCAAAAATAAAGTATTGAACGGAAACAGAAATAATTCTGTGATAAATCTTGTATGGAAACAATACCTTTAGCACCCAGTTAAGATTCGAACCCCAAACTTCCCATCACTCATAATCAAGTCTATTACGATCCCCTAAGCACCTAGAACACCGATACCAAAAAATACATCAACACATTCAGTGTTCATGGACATTGATATTATAGTTTAAGTTGCCTACAAACTTGTATCGACATCTTAACCAAGATTCAATTCAAAGAAAGGCAGGATGGAAAGGGTACCTTTTTATTACTTTTATATAAACACTCTAGGAATTAAAACACTTTAATTATGCCAATATTTAATATATGAACATAAAACAAACACGTCAATGTAAGGTAAGAAATTCATACTTTTCTGGCTACACCATGGAAATTAACTTTTATTACAGCTTCGTTCTAAAAAAGAATTTAAAAAAACCCAACACATTTATATTAATTATTCAACTTGGAAGAATAAAGCCAGCGTCAAAACGAGAGAATTTGGGAATAGTAACTATATAAGTACTTAAAAACTTCATTCTATTCAATAAAAACGATAGATTCACTTGCACTATATGCTGAGTTAAGAAAATTACTACTTGATAAAAGGTAATTTAATATAATTATATTATCTCAAATATTTGTCAATATTCTGGATAGACTTTATGTAAATTAGAACTTGAACATTGACTTTACTTACCCAAGATAAAGGGTTTTGTAAGTTAACTTAATTATAACGTTATAATATTAAAATTGTATTACTAAATTGCGTTATCCAGCACAGCTAGTTTAACGAGTAACACGCCTTCCTCTGGCTTTAAGACGAGTGTTGGGATTTTAAACACATGCGCCAAGGATTTGTTAAATATTCACAAAATGTGGTTTTCCATCCTCTTCTCAGATGAATATAGTTCAATTTGTTTAAATATACCCTTATTATAAATTTCTCTGAGTTGAACAGTTAAGGTGACTGCTTGCATAGTATTTTTGTGAGAGAATATAAATAGTAACAATTTAGTTTTACTGAATTAAAAGTAAAGACTAATTTTTGAATTAATGAACAATTACCTACTATACTATAGATAAATAAAACATTACCTAATTTTTTTAAAACATTTGAAAAGAATGTTAATGTTAATACGACTTAACAAAATAATTTACAGATTAAAATGTGAAGATGTTACAAAAACCCTTAAAATAATGTTCAGTGTAACCATCCTGTTCTAATTTTGGATGTTTATTTGAATTAACGTATTACTGTTTTAAGACGCGAACGTTAGAACTGGTCAAGTTACGTTTGATTTGATGAGTTTATAAACAATAGGACTTAACAGCTGACTATTTTAAAAAATGTGTCAGCATTGGTGTTGGTAATCAGGCCAATTATTCGTGGTATATATAGATCTGTTTTAGAGATATTCGGGCTGACAAAATACTATCTGTACTAAGGGGTCACTCTGCCCATTTGTGGGGCTGCACGGTAAGTACACCGGGTACTCGGGTCTTGTGCTGGAGGAAACCGTATGCCCAAGATCTGGGGATCATATCAGTGTAGGATCCCGATTGTGTCAATCAGGCCATCGGTTAGCATGTCTTGGCTAACCAGCTATGTCTGTGCAAAGTCTTTATATCTCTTTTTGTAACTTCTTATAACATCACATTTTGTAGGACTAAGTATTGCTATAATAGACCTAAAAACCAAAGCCATCTATAAATTACGAACTGACATACATATTTTGGCCGCTTTCCCCATCCTCGGCCGCAATCCATCCTGACACTAAGGGCCCACAGAGACGAGAGGGGGGTGACATCAACATATTTTTACTTGGGGAAAGTTAATAGTTAATCAACAATATAATTTTAATACAGTTCATTTGGGAAGGAATTACCAAACTACTTGAACACATTAAAGTTAAATCGTATTTCATTTGTGAAGAAGCTAAGTAATACTTCGAGCAATATTACTTGAGCGTGATGAGGTGATGAAGATAAAAAGGGTCTCGACACATAAATTTCTATCGTTTATATTACTTTACGTCCATTACTGTTTTCAGTTTATGGCCTGGGCTATTTTCTTATTCATGCCATATATTTTCCACCACCGGTTACTCAGGCCTGTGATAGCTTTATATGCCTTATAATATAAACCTAAGACTCGGACAGGCAATCACCAGTCCCCGCCATCAACTTATCAAATGAGAGCGTAAACCCATATTTTCATCAATGATACATTTTCAGCCAAGCCGGGCATCGAACACGGGATTATTAGCTTAGTAGGAGGACACGTACCAACTAAGCTAAGGTTTCGGACTATTGTTTCAACTACTCGTATATATTAGGCCTATTTAGTCAATTCCAAAGTTAAACTTAATCAAACAATAACATTATCATCCAGGGTTAAGTATTTAAATTTAAGAGCAAGTTATATCTCATACATTCTCTAGAGATATGTTTTTATTTCCAGGAATAAATTATATTCCGGAAGCGTAGAACTTTTTTTTAATTCACAACGAACGAAAAGGGGAATATTTTCTTTGAAATTTTAATCAAACAATATTACGTGCTACAGGGGGATCGAGAAAGAATACAAAATCGGAGTACTATACAAATAGTAATATTATTTTAATTTTATTAAATCATTACTACAGTCTATCACAAAACTAAAAATAACAAGTCTGAAGATTGAAGAACGAAAATTTTAGGCCTCTCTCGTGACTAATATTATTATAGTGATCAATTATCACAAATCTATGGAATTATGATTCGATTCCAACTAGTACTACAGGCGAAAATATTTACTATTTGTACATGGGCTTGTTCTGCCATTTAAATAGTAAATATTTAAACACTAGAACTAAGTTTGTAATATTAGCATGATACCCTTGATTATGAGAGTTTTTAGGTCATTTTATGACAGTTTGTGTGTGTTTAGAAAGTGCACGTTAAATACCAAACTATCAGAACTAGAGATATATCCAATTAACGTGTAAATAGTTTGTTACAATTTATTAACTAAATGCTACATTATATGTCTGATTACACAATATAATTCATATGTTTATTAAAAGGTTCGCCTTCTTAATCTAAGAGTGTAGATAATATTTATATTTATTTAGCACCACGTCTTACTACCCGTTCGGGCTATACGCTTAAGTACTAATTATGCTAATGGATTAGGAATTGAGAAGGTTGAATTTAGAGGAAGTGAGCCCGAATTTGCATGGAGGTAGAGTTGAGAACCATTTAGGAAAATCACCCTCATTCACCCGACTGAGATTCGAAACTCATTCTCCCCATCCTCGGCAGTCCAAATCAACACGAAGCTAGCACGTTAGCTAACCACGCCACCGGGGTGGGCTGTAGATAGTATCTTAGATAATATTTCTCCAACCTTGAATGGGGAGGAGACGGCAAAACCACAGTAATAAATCACATAAGTATCTAGTCGAGATTTGAACCTCATCCTCATCACTGGCAATCCAGTCTAGAGCGAGCTTGACGCCTCAGACTTCTTGAACACTGGAGAGAGTGAGTGTGATAAGATGATAACTCTAATGAAAAAGATCGTATAGATAATACTTTTATTTTCTACTTCGTATCTTACTACCCGTTCGGTCTATACGCTTTATTATACTACAATGCAAATAGAATAATTATGATAAGATAGAATTGATGGCAAAAGCATTGGCGTGAAGAGAGATTGGGAATTAATTTAGGAAACTAGCCCTGGAATCCTCGTCACCAGAAAATCATAATAAATGAGCCTGATATTTAGTCTGCACGTCCACCGTTGTCGATATAAATAATGTTAATGGAGCGTAGTGATTATATTATATATACAATTTGATAGGACTCTTCACAAAAATTGAAACTACGAGATAAGAGCTTAACCGATTTTGACACACGATCACACATATTAAAGGTTATGTGTCAAGGATGTCAGCAAAATAATTAGTAAATTCCAAAGAGGGTCCGATCTTCCTAACAAGTTTTCAGATTCTTTGTTGTGTACTTACTCGCTAATATGCCAAGTCATTGTTTGTTCGCATCATCATGGAAACACTGATTTGTATTTGATTGCTTATCGGAGAATAAAATATCTCTCTTTGACTAATAATAATAATAATAATAATAATAATAATAATAATAATAATAATAATAATAATAATAATAATAATAATAATAATAATCATAATAATAGCTCAAGTGGTATAGTGCAAAAAATAGATAAAGGGCAGGTAAAGGGATTATAATCGTGGTGTGAAACGTTTTGCTTGGAACTAAACATCAAAAACTCAAAATCTATGGAAAGTTGACGAGTACACCTTTAACTAGAAAATCGAGTTACGGTTCATTTTATATATATTTTTCTCAATAAATTTTTTTTAATACATTTAAACGTGATAATTCGCAGCCATAGCTGCAATAATCCATTAGTAAACCTAATTTACAAGAAACAAAATGCTTTAAAAAACACACACACACAAAATTTGTTTGGTTTTCTAATGACACGATCCGTTCAAAACAGGGTTTTAACCGTGCGTTTAAACGAGTAACTTCCCGCTACCTCCCCTCAGACAAGTAATCGCCGCAACTAAACGAACACGCTCACCAACCAATTAAGGAGAGAAAGGGATGTAGTTAGTTTGCAGGAGATGCAATGTTAAGGGTGTAAGGGGGTCACGAGCACCTTGCACTAAGTGTAGTGTAAACATCGGAGAAAGGGGTGCAGGGCATTAGGGTGGGTAGAATGTGATAAGGGGGGAATTTCAAGCAATCGCGTCTGTAGGGCTGCTCGCGCGTTTCTATGTGTGCGTCCGTGCGGTCTAGATTACCTCTTTCTGAACGTGATACTAAGCCCCCTTTTGACCGTGTGAGATCGTGTGTGATACTAGCTCATGGCAGCAAATGGACATTCCCATTTCTACAACGTCAGGCTTTTTTTTTATTCAAGGGCGTCGTTAAAAGCGGACTTCACAGATTGTTTCCACGCATACTAATGTTTTTTTTTTTTTGCTATTTATCAAAATAAAACTTTAGATTTATTTAAAAATATAATTCATTGTGATAGCATGGATCATTTTAGATTGTTTGAGAGGCCGATTAAGAGATTAGAAGAAATCTGGCTCAAAACCAGATAGAGTTAAAATATCTTAGTGATAATGCGTCATTGGTTTCTCTGCATTAATTCCAGGCATTAAAGCCGGATGCTTAGATTACATTTTTCTTGCTCTATTAGTGTTAGTTTGCAGGCCTATGTTGGTATCATGTAAATTCTATTGTTATTAGTTTCATTAAAAAAGTATATTTTAGTTTTAGCAGCACAAGTAGGCCATATATTTATTTTTGTGAACTTCATTTAGTCATTTTACAGAAAGACAAATAATTGCCTTCAACTTCAAAAATGACGCTTCGTGAAAACAACATACACTGTATAAGCATGAATTAATATCAGAACACGACTTACAAACTAATTTAAAATATGATAGTAATCCTAATACAACACACTCAGCCGTGACTTCTGGATATTTATCAATTATTGGTTAGCAGAGCAAAACAGCATAGAGAGAGTAAACATTTTGGTCTGGGAAACCTAGAATCGAACAAGAGTCCTCTAGACTTGATGTTGACCAATCTCACATTTTAACTACGCTGATAGAACTAACAGTGTAAATGACTCTTGATATTTATATAAAATTGAAACATTCTTATAATTATCAAAAGAAAGTAACCTATAGTAATAGTGGAAAATTTTTATCTCGAGATTATGATAGGTTTTATTTTATTTGCTCCCAAACCCAAAAAAATGGGTCTTTCAATCTGTTTCTCCTCGTGTCTGGTTTTTCTGTCTCTCCTTGTCCTTCAAACTTAGTAATTAAATGTTATAAGATAATACGTCGAGTTTAATTTGATTTTAGCCCTCAAATAAGGGTAATTTACTAATGAATGATTTTCAAAAACTCAAAATTTTCAAAAATAGCTTAAATTACTTTTTATAATATATATATATTTGGAGAGAGTATGACATTAAAATCTATAAAGTACATTTGGGGGGGGGGCTAGAGTAATAATTTAACCCCCGAGTGGGCGCTCTTTAATATTTAACACAAGCGGGCGCGTGAGGTACTTTATACCCCACTTTATTTTCATGGTGTTATGGAGGATACATGTATGAACGAAATAATTAGTTTTCTGCTATGTTTTATTTTAATTAGAGCCATTTAAACCTATTACACACATAGTGTATTAATAACCAAACATATTGAGAGATATTGAGACATATATAATAGAAAATAGAAAAAGGCTTGATATTTAGCAAAATATTTTTATGAAAGTTACATACTTCGACGTTACTGTTTTTGTTAAGTACTGGTTAATATTTTGCTAGTTAATATTCTTACAGATACAATGTGATTAAAATTACAATACAAATATAATAATAATAATATAATAATAATAATAATAATAATAATAATAATAATAATAATGATAATCTAAAATAATTACCAAATTAAAAAATATGAAATTTTAAAAAACCAAACATTTTTAAAAATCAGCCTCATTTATCTTGTTACACTCATCACATGTGTACATTATATGAAATGATTCTTACATGTAAATGGTTTGCATGTTCCACATTTGCCAACATCTTTTGATCGACTACTTAACACACACCTTCCTCGTTTCTTTCTGGCTAACTTTTTGCCATCATATTATGCTTCATAGTATTAATACTTTCTGAGAAAGGCTGGTAATTCAATTGGGAGCGACTTGATTTTAGCTCTTTCTTCAAGCTGAGGCTTCATCATAATCGAAGCTAGCTTTTTCAAAAATATTCTTCTGGCTGCAAAATGTTGAGATGTTGAAGAGTATAAAATGTGTGCATTGATGCCAGCTATATTTATCAATGAATAAAATACTCTCATATGCCATCGTCGTGTAATACGTGCAACATCGTAAACACTACACATTTGATCCACTGTATCTATTCCTCCCTTTGACTTGTAATCCATTATTATATCTGGTTTTTTAGTGTCATCATTGATAGTTGGTGAATCATGCAATGTAGATAATAAAATGATAAAATTGTTTTTCTTGGGCACAAAGGATGTGGTCGTCATGTTATTCCGAAATACAAATATGGACGAACTCACTTATTGATTTTTATTTGCCTGAAATTCATAGGGAATCTCTCTTTTGTCTTTTCTGAGAGTACCAACACAAGTTATTTTCTTTGCCCAAAGAGATTTTGCCAAGGAATAGCTGGTATACCAGTTATCCACTGTAAGATTTCGATTTGATCCTTCAATAACTGAAACCAATCTATTCACAATGTCAATTGGCTTATTTGACACTAGATACGGGCCTTCTTCTTGCTTACCACAATACACTTCTAAATTATGAAAAAAAATGTATTTGAGTCACAAATTGCAAACATTTTGATCCCGTATTATGCAGGTTTATTCGGAATGTATTAAACAAAACTGAAGCGCCCCCGAAATGCTTCCAGCTTCTCATCAATTGTGACATGAGTACCCATATTTAACGTGTTCTTACAATTCAGTACAAATGCATCCAAAAATGATCTCACAGCAGCTAGCTTATCTATTTTTCTTCGGTCATTTCTTGTATCCTTATTGTCATATCGTAGAGAACGAAGCAAGAATAAAAATCGCTTGTAGCTCATATAAGCTCTTAGAATCAGTATTTCGGTCCCATCTGAAGCCCATAGTTCTTTGACATTAGCGTGATGTCCCTTTTTGATACCAATAAGGTAAAGACACCCCAATTATGCCATAATCTCAGCTCTTGACGTATCTTTTCCGTCCTTGTCTTTAGAATATGGTGCCGTCAATTGTTACGGAGTTGTTGCGGAAGGCATTTACTCGCCACCGCCGACGCTTCTTTAACAGCACACAAAGAGTTCTTAACAACATATATCTTTCCAGCCGTAGTTAAGCATAACAGAAACAAACAATAAGAAATTAATTTAGAAACAAATGTCTTAACTGGCTGCATTAACGTTAAATATAAAAAGCCCATATAAGAGAGCAAACCGCCCGACTCGCAGCCCCAAATTTAACTAACATCATATAATCTTTCAAATAGTAACACTAATAAATTAACTTCCAATAAATAACTAGAGATAAAAATTTAAATGTATTAGCTCGGCAGAACAAGGTATGACGCTGCAAGAATCAATCATGGACCTAAGATGGCGGCGCTCCAAGGTATAAGACCATCCGTAAAGCGTAAGAAACAGAAAGTACATTTAATAAATAATATGTATATATATATATTATCCATGGCCAGCAAGCAATTTAAAGGAGACCAGGTACAGTTAATAAATTAAGTCTTTAAATCTAAATTCCTGAACAGTAATTTTGAATCATTATAACCAAACGGAATTTTGAATCTACAGACGTAAACCTAATCTAGGACCAAGGTCTCTCACCTAGTGATCGCAGTGTAATGTGTAACGGCATTACAGAACGATGCCCTATATATACCAAACAAGCGAAGCCATGTGCTCTCAAGGCGTGGAACAAAGGAGAGGAGAGGGTAAAGGTAGCAACCTTCAGAATATACTCCACTAGTCTACGCCGTTTTCAAAAGGCATGCCCAACAATAGTTTTGATAGTCTTTGAACACTGCCGGCGACGTGCATCCAAGAGGCGCATATCGTCCTTCTTCTTTTTTCTTGGCGTGGTGAGGAATGAAGCCTGGCCTCTCTAGTCAGATTGATGTTGATAGTGCTGGTACGCGCTAGTGGAGCGGAGCGGAGTGGAGCCTGGCCGAGACGGGGGTATAACTGGGCCGGAGTGGTGAGCCAAATAAACCCTTTATTTTTTCTAAGTGTTGTAACAGGGTTACAGGGTCATGAGACGTCGACATTCATCAACATTTCAGTTTAGATTTTTTTTACGGTCGCAATACTTTACCTTTCATTTTAGAAAAGTTAAAATATATACATATATATATTTGCATATAGCTTGAAAGTTATTGGTTTATTTAAATAAGATTAGTGTAACATATTTGTATTATAAATAGATCTACATATTTCTAATAATAAGTAATTTCATATCTCAAATAGTTTCGAAGATATAATAAAAAATGAGAATTTACTCTTCAGTCCAGATCCCTTAAATTTATTTTGCCGAAATATTGAGCGTAGCCATTTTGTTGGAATATTTATAAATGTTTTGAAATGAAATTTAATCAAAATCGTTAGAGCCGTTGAACGGGAGAAAATCGACTTTTTTTTAGCCCTTCAGTAAACTACCCTTAAATTTAAGGTTAGATATTAAATTCCAAAAACCCCTTGGGGCGAACCCTATGAAAACCCTAGATACCAAGATTTAGCCCGATTGGTAAAATAGTTTAGGCACTATTTGGAGGTACAAACAGACAGACCTACAGATGGAAATTCAAAAATTATTAAAGTCAAGATTCATCAAAATCTCGAGTTCGATTTCTTTGACGATCACAACACTTTCTTTACCTGTAAGATAGCGAGAAAGTAAAATATTTATTACTGGTCTAAATAACAGGTTTTATACTAGAGACCAGCCGTTTATTTGATTTTTTGTTAATCTAAATCTAAAGAAACTTTATAGAGATATCAACAGCTTTTATGACATCTAAAACCCAGTCACAATAGCATCCACACAATCACCAAATAACGTAAGTTATTTATAGATGATTAAATAAATATACTTTTTTTCATGGCTAACTTTTTTTGTATATAAACGGTGTCAAGGCTAACTTTGATCCCCTTCCTCCTTTACCTACATAAAATATTTCATTATGTAAGGTCATATAACCCTCCGTTTTAAATTGGGACTGTTTCTTTTCGTTTCTAAAATAACCTACTATAAAAATAACCTATTCACATCGGCGGTCGTTTTGTCTAAACGAGTCACTTTCGCATGAAATGAATTGAAGGTGACAGAGAAATTTGGCCTAGAAACTCTGTATGGCAGGGGTCGGCAACATTTGAGTGCCCCTATCGACTTACAAGATAATCAAAGGTTCCGCGATCAACCACCATTTCTTAGCTTTATTTTTGTTAATTTTTTCTATAAATCTATGTTTATTACTAGTATTCAACCTTACCTCATATATATCCCCACCATTCTAGACAAAATATAGAATACATTAATTGCAAATTTTTATTTTCTTAAAACATCGCTATCGCCGATTTTGGTTATTTTGGTAATTATATTATTTGTAATTAATTGATATATTTGTGAGTTTTAAAGGAAAAAAGATAAAGGTTTAATAACATTGTAGCTTTCTCATGCAATTGACTTAAAATTGCCACGAGAGCAACAGGTTAGTCACGATCGACTAGTTACCGACCCCTGCTATAGGAGTCACTGAGGATGTTTGTTCCTACATAGGGTTCTACTTTACCTCTACGCAAATTATGAAGACTTTTGTTCTTTATTAGACTTTTGTAATGCCTGCCCCGTTAGTGTAGGTTTAATATGCGGTTAGTCAGAACAGGAGTAAGACATGGCGCACATAAATAAAAACAATTTTAGACTCTTACTATGATATTTATCTAAAAGCTTATTTTTTGTTAAAATTGACCTTTTATTAAACTATAATAATTCCTTTCATTAAATGAAATTTTATATATAGATTATGTTTAACGATAGGTGTTAAAATTAAAATTTAAACCATCTGGAATTAATTTATAATTTTAATAGACGAGGTTCTAAAAGTCATAAATTAACTGTAGAGCATGTCCATATTTGATATTAATACATGTATTTACTTTACTAACTAAATCATTAATACATCTCTTGAACGATATTGTAAATCATACCTTACATCATTGATCTGTCCAAAATTTTTTATCTATTTTTTTTTTCAAAAGACCTCTCAGATATATCTCTCTACTCCTACACAAAATTATCTCGTTCCAATTGTAAAGGGAATAAAAGAAAAACAACCACACATCGATACAGTTGGAAAGCCTGGAAGGCTAGCTTCACGTGACTGACCCTTTTATTGGGTCACCATCTTGGAAAGTTGCCCAAAACATTGCGGTCTGATACAAGTCAAGGGTAAAGAGGGAGGGTGTAAATTACTCAAAAGAGACAGTGTTGGAGTACAGCAGTGATAAATCGTTTCACTGCATGTTGTGTCTCACTTTTACACTTGCTAGGGATTTTAAGTGAACAGAGTACGTTCAGAATTCAATTTATACGAGATATACCAAGTGAACCCTTTATTTGTTTTTTCTGACTATTGATTATATTTGTTGCTGGTTTTATTCCCAAAGAGGGTCATATACATATAATGGAACTCACTGATAGCTATATAGATTCAGTGAACTCCATTTCAAAAAGTGTTAAATATTATATAAAGCATTATATACATTTTAAATATAATTATTATATCATTATGTCATTATGCTCTCAACAATAAACCTCAAAATTTAACCCAAATCAAAAGCAAATCGGTAGAATCTAACTACAAATACCAAGAAGACAACAGAGTCAACACACTAAAAATATGTATGCATTTGAAAGCTGCTTTTATAACAAATAATGACATTAAAACATTTGCTACCAACTAAAGACTTAATATTACCATTAATGAAAATTGCAATTTAACAAATATCATGTACCTATAACGTTACAGTTAATTTTAATAAAGGCACATTTTAGAACATATAAACATACATTTTATGACAAAAGTGATATCATTCAATTATTGTTATTATATTGGTATTGATAATATTGGTCAAACGTGACAGCGGCAGATAAACTAACCTGAAGTATTACAACGTTAAAGTAGATATAAGTCGTCAAATAAGACTTTTCCTGTGAAAATTGGACTGTGTGTAAATTGGCCATTGGCCAATATTTTTTTAGAACCACGTCCTACTACCTATTCAGGCTATACACATATGTACTAGTTACGCTAATTAGTTAAGGATGAAGAATATTAAATTTTAGAAGAGGTGTACACGTATTCCCGTAGAGAAAGAGTTGAAAATTGTTTTTGAAAAAAATACCTCTTAATACACCCGGCCGGGATTCAAACCCCAATCTCCCTGTCATTGGCAATCCAAACTAACAATAGTGTGATGCCTTAGACCATACGTTCACCAAAGCAGTTTTTAATACCAAATTATCTGAAAATCTAAACCACAATAGTCAACAACACCCCACCCATCAACCAATGTATGAAATTATCATTCAACTCATGTAATATAATAAAATGACCACTGCAGTAAGCATATTAACAACTATATTGCAAAATAAAATTTCATTTAATGATTATATTCTATTAGAAAATCAAACACTCTTGAGCACAGCTAATAAATTGCCCCAACATGTAAAAATTCTGTAAAATCAAATCCCATCATAGTTAAAGACCACAGAGCAAGCCAGTGTAGCCCGGATTAGAACTCTCACCCCCTGCCTTAAACCTTCTCATTATCTCTATTCCTGCATCTCACTACTGTAGCATTGCTCTCCTCTCCAACCCTCATATGTTGTTCTCACACTCCCTCATGATGCGCCTAGGCCAGCCCTAAGTTCGTGGATATTCGTAGGATTGAGGAATTCTCCTTAATAAAGAGGCAAAAGCGTCTGTGTTTTTTTGTGAAACAAAACTTACACATTGATTTCCGGTGATTCTATTTTACGTCGTTGGTTGTTTATTTTGGTGGTCAACCTTGACCTGGATACATATGAGTAGACTGGGCGGGTACCTAACTAAACGCTTTCTCAAAACAATATTTCCTCACCATGTTCAAATCAAAAATTATGTATGGTATACAATGTACATACGGCCTACCAGCCGGTGTAAGCGGAAAATATTAGTTCAGGATATTATTAGTCTGAATGCAAGAGGGACTCTAGTACAGCATCGACACGCACTCAAAATAATATAATCTCTTTGACACCCAACAGCGGTTTAATAATCTCAATGTTGACTAGAAAATTAGTGCTTAGGGATATTAGTGTACCTTAATCAACCTCTCCCAACTTAGTTATTTACCAAAGCCTTCATCGCATCAACACCAGTGTTTTTTTTATTCCTATCTTAAAAAGAAAAAATTTAAAAACAATTATTTAGCATAAAATTATGTCAAAAGCCTTTGAATATTTAGGTGATCCTATATTTAATACTGGTTTAAGCGCAGTGGCATACCTAAATATATGACATATAATCTAACCTAGCCTAACCTAACCTAACATAACATAATATATGCATTCAAATTAATAAACGCCCGAAAAGATACACCAACAAAAGAGTTCTGATTTGTTCTGAGGTCTGACTTTTGTCCGCAAGCACGCACACACAACTACAATTCCTAAGGGTGACATTTACAAAGAACCACTACATAAAAATTTCCTAGTCTAAGGATTTCCTAAGAACTATATAGAGGCGTTGACAAAGAGATTAAAAAATGGGCGGTATTTACAGGCGGCGTTGACAAAGAACCACTTCCTAAGAATTTCCTGGTCTAAATATGTCCTGCCCCACCTGCAGATATATTCACGTTCTGTGTACCACACAAATGCACAGTGTGTACCTATAACACTAGTCTGCATAATATCGGATGATTGGAAACTAATATGTGTTTTTGGCTCACTTTTTGATGATGATTCCAAAACTGTTCTTAATTTTCTTCTATCACGTACAGTTATTTCACAATGGACCTAAGTTGACTTCCAAAATTTATCGCTGAGAACATTATATGTGCCAGTGGGTAATGCGTATTGTTGGAGGGAAATTTCGCAACATAGACCTGTTAGCATTTAGGTTGCCTTAACTGCTGCTGCTAGGTGTCCTTGTCTGACCTTGGAAGTGTTATGACTCTCAGACGCTTGCATTTCCAGATATGTTCTCATTGTATTTTGTTTTGTGTTTGCATTTCTAACGCTGTTCTCTGTTTATTTCCCTATTGTGATTGCAGTTATAGTTGTAGTCTTACAATGTCTACATGGAAGTGTGGGACCAATCCAATTTTTTTTTTTACATTTGTGCTTAGACAAAGAACGGACATAACAGACTTTGTGAAGAAAGCTTACTATGCTTATTTTAAGTTAAGCTTGGATACCAGGATAAGGCATGGGCGACAGACAGTTTGCCACTATTGTGTTGAGAGGTTAAGGTTATGGGCAAAAGTTAAGAAATCGTGCATGTCTTTTGCAATTTCTATGGTGTGGAGGGAGCCTAAATACCACCTTAATGACTGTTACTTCTGTTTGGTTAATTTTCAGAGGTGCAATTCAAAAAATAAGAAGCAAATTGTGTATCCAAGCATTTCTTCAGCCATTAGGCCAGTTCCACATGGAGAAGACCTACCTGCCCCTCTTTCTCCAGCTGTTTTAGAGAACATGGCAGAAGATGATGTTGAAAGTGAACGTGATGTAATCTCTGAAGCCAATAATGATGATGTCTACAAGCCTGAATACGACTTTACTCCACAAAGGTTTTCTCAGAGGGAACTTATTGATCTAGTACGTGATCTGAATTTGCCTAAGGAATCTGCAGAACTACTTGGCTCCCGGCTTAAAAGTAAGAATCTTCTGGCACCAGGAACACATTTTTCATGGTACAGACACAGAGGACAAGAACTAGTTCCTTTATTTTCAAAGAACGATTCCTTGGTTTACTGCAATAACACAAACGAGTTAATGAACTTCTATGGCATTGAACATGATCCTAATCAGTGAAGACTTTTTATTGGCTCATCCATGAGGAGCCTCAAAGGCGTGTTACTGCATTATGGGAATGTGTATGGGTCTATTCCTGTTTCTCATTCAGTTGAAATGAAAGAGACATTCGAGAACATGAAGGTACTGTTAACAAGTATCAAGTATGCGAAACACAAATGGCTAATCTGTGGTAACTTCAAAGTTATAGGAATTCTATTAGGACAACAAGCTGGGTACATGAAACTTCCTTGCTTTCTATGTTAATGGGACCATCGGGCAAAGCAAAGGCATTGGAGTGTGAGAGTTTGGCCAGAGCGGAGGAATTAGGTACCTGGAACTAAAAACATCTTACATGAGCCGTTTGTAGACCCCCAAAAAGTCTTGCTTCCACCACTACACATCAAATTGGGCTTAATGAAGCAGTTTATAAGGGTTCTATCACAAGATGGGCCTTGTTTAAAGTACCTTTCTATGAAATTTTCCTTCATCACACAAGAAAAATTGAAAGCTGGAGTTTTTGTTGGTCCACAAATCCGCAAACTGATGAAGGACGAGGATTTTGAGAAAACGCTGAAGAGAGAAATAGACGCATGGACCACCCTCCAATCTGTTATCGAAAACTTTCTAGGGAATAACAAAGATCCAAATTACAGGAACATTGTTGAAACAATGTTGGAAAACTTCAAGAAGTTCGGTTGAAATGGAGGATCTGCAAGAAAGTAAAAAAATAGAAAGTTTAAAAATTAATGGAACACTGGTTACTATTTTTTGTTACAGAATAGTCACGAAAGTATTAGGATAGTTCTTTACAGTATTAGGACAAGTCCCTACAATATTTAAAAAATGTATTTGTAAATAAAAAGTCTTGTGTTTGAATATGTTTGTGCTTAAAATAGCTAAAATCTTGAAAACATAACCTCTTAATTTGTGTAAAAACCTGACGTGATAGAAAAAAATGGAAGTCACTTATAGAATCAGCATGAAAAATAGATTCAAGAACACCAACTTTTGAGAAATCATCTGAGAAAAAATTCAAAAATGCAGACTAGTGTAATCATAGTGAAGGGAGAAGGGATGGCGTAATACTAAAACTTAGCTAAAATGTCACACAACACTAGAACTACATTTTCACAGTATATATTTTTCCAGAATATTCTTTTCTTTCATATTCCTTGACGTTTTAGAGCTTTATTGGTCATAATCCTTAACTTCTAGAGGCTTATTTCCCAGTATTCGTGACTCATAGATACAGCCAGTACAACTCAACCACACCCAATATCGTCTGTTACTTGTAAGTAAAATCCTCCATTACAATACCTCAAAAGTATGTATTAAATTGTTTGTTCACAAAAAAATAAAAAAATTTACTATGTCTAATTTTTATATAAAATGAAACTAAATTCTATTTTGCTTCTGGAGAAATATTTGATTTATTTTGCAAAAAAAAAAATGCTATAAAAACTGTAAAACTTCTCGCGATCCCTTCGGCCGCCCCTTAAAGATATTTTTACTTTCTTTCAACTTCTCGGAGAAGGAGGTACGGTGATCGTAAAAATTTGAGCTCGAGATTTTGATAAATGTCGAGGTTACATGACCACCTAAAATCGAAGATGTGTTTTCCACGATGCTATCTGTCTGTGTGTCTGTATCTCAGGCTAAAGCCGAATCTATTTTACCGATCAGGCTATAACATGATCTAGTGTTGTCATAAGGTTCCCCAAAGGACCTTATGAGATTAGATATCCAAACCTTAAATTAAGGGTTGTTTACTGAAGGGAAAAAAAGATAATAAAAATGCGTATTCACAAAATAAGCTCTAAATATTTTTATAAAATTTTGTATCCAGGCACTGTTTAGCATTACAAAAAATGGAAATTCTCGTTTTCCTATGTTAATTACTTTGAGCCTTATATAAGCGTAAATTTCCAAATATTATATATTCGCAATTGTTTTAGATACGAAATAATTGTATTGTAAATTTGTAATACCTACTATTGAATGTGAAATATGAATTAAATATATTTTCATAAAAATAAAAGGTACGGTGCACCGCACAGACTTTCTCTCTCTTTCTATAAACTCGTAAGATTTCTGAACGGAATAATGTACATTGTATCATCACCACTCCACATAAGAACATGCATAAAATAATATACAATGATATATAATCAATAAGAAAACAGGCGCATCTTTGTCCACCTAAGAGCATTTCAAACAGTTTAATGTCTTCCACAAGGGGCAATACTTCGTATTAAAATTTCGATTTCTGGTTAAAATTTTAACATTTTGTAAGGTGTTGCAGATCTTCAAGTCATCGCATTGTAATTATTCATTTATACATTTTGACCAATAAAAATGTAAATATTGACTATTGAGTCTAAAATGGAGATAGATCATTGCTGTGCAAACATTTCTCCTAAGAGCTTTAAGGAAAAATAACATACTTTTTTAGATACTTATATTTAATTACTCTATGGCATTGGAGAATTATTGCGTTAAGAGTTAAGTAATATATGTTTACAACTAAAGCTCACAAAATTGTATTAATATGTTTGCAAATATCTCAGAAACTGTTGCTTTTATAAAAATATATGTCAAATAAAAGTTTTTTATTTCTAATAGTCCTACAATTTTGCAATGATAAGTTGTTTAGTTTCTCAAATAGTGGTGGAGATACGGAAATTAACGCTTTTGTAAAGTACCCCAAAAATCATTTTCATAGGAAAATGAAAATGGCCAGTTTATTTCTAATCTTAATCAACACCTAGATACGAATTTTAATCAAAATCGTTTGAGCAGATTTTGATAAAACCAATTTTTTCTCTTTTCGCCCTTCAGTAAACTACCCTTAATTTTAAGTTTTTATAGACACACAGACAGACGGCATTGCAAAGACTATTTTTTAGGGTTCGGGGGGTCATGAGACGTCGACATCCATCAACATTTCAGGTTAGTTTTTTTTTACGGTCACAATACTTAAACTTTAATGTCCAAAAAGTTAAAAAAATTCATATAATTATGCGTATAGATTGAAAGATATTGATCTATAAAAATATGTTCCGGGTAAAATATCTGTATTATAAATATATATACATATTTGTAATGCTAAGTAATTTCATATCTCAAATAGTTTCGGAGCTATTTAAAAAAAATGTTAATTGACGCATCAGACCGGAGCCCTTAAAGCCATTTTGCCGAAATATTGAGGGTAGCCATTTTGTTTGGAATATTTATTAATGTTTATAAATGAATTTTAATCAAAATCGTTTGAGCCGATTTTGAGAAAATCGACATTTCTCTTTTTGTCCTTCAGTAAACTACCCTTAATTTTAAGTTTTAATAGACACACAGAGAGACGGCATTGCAAAGACTATTTTTTAGGGTTCGGGGGGTCATGAGACGTCGAAATCCACGATCGCAATACTTAAGCTTTAATGTCCAAAAAGCTAAAAATATATATATAATTGCGTATAGATTAAAAATTATTGATTTTATAAAAATATGTTTCGAATAAAATATTTGTATTATAATTATATATACATATTTGTAATGCTAAGTAATATCATATCTCAAATATTTTAGGAGCTATTATAAAAAATGTTAATTTACGCATCAGACCGGAGCCCTTAAAGCCATTTTGCCGAAATATTGAGAGTAGCCATTTTGCTTAGAATATTTATTAATATTCATAAATGAAATTTAATCAAAATCGTTAGAGCCGATTTTGAGAAAATCGATTTTTTCCCTTTTTGCCCTTCATTAAATTACCCTTAATTTTAGGGATGGATATCCAATTGCAAAAAGCTCTCGGGGCAACCCTATGAAAACCCTAGATATCAAGTTTTAGCTCAATCGGTAAAATAGTTTAGGCTCCAGTTGGAGGTACAGAGAGACATATAGACAGACAGACAGACGGAAATTCAAAAACCACTTTTTCGGATTCAGGAAGTTATGAAACGTCAAGATTCATCAAAATCTCGAGTTCGATTTTTTTGACGATCACCATACTTTCTCTACCTGTAAGATAGAGAAAAAGTAAAAATTGCTTCAGAGCTACAAGCAAATATTAATAAAATAAGTGGTACGGCACCCCGCACAGACTTCCTCTCTTTTCTATAAACTCGTATGATTTCTGAACAAAATAATGTACATTCTATCATCACCACTCCACATAATAACACACATAAAATATTCTACAATGATATATAATCAATGAGAAAAGAGGCATATCTTTGTCCACCTAAGAGCATTTCAAACAGATTAATGTTTTAAAGACCTAAATAAAATGGTATTTGAACCATTTGCTGACAGCATGGAAACTCGAATCTGCTTTACATGTTCCAATTTATGAAAATTATATTACTAGAGATGAATGGAGGGAAGAAGAAAGAAATCTAAGGAATCCTAGAAGTTATAAAAAAGATTAATATTGGGTCCACAAGGGTCAAAACTTCATTTTAAAATTTCGATTTTGGTTAAAATTTTAACATTTTAAAAGGTGTTGCACATCTTCAAGTCATCTCATTGATATTTAATTATTCATTTATACATTTTGACCAATAAAAATATGTTAATATTGACTATTGAGTCTAAAATGGAGATAGATCATTGCTGTGCAAACATTTCTCCTAAGAGCTTTAAGGAAAAATAACATACTTTTATTAGATACTTACTTATATTTAATTACTCTATGGCTTTGGAGAATTATTCCGTTAGGACTTAAGTAGTATCTGTTTACAACTAAAGCTCACAAAATTGTATTAATATATTTGCCAATATCTCAGAAACTGTTGCTTTTATAAAAATATATGTCAAATAAAAGTTTTTTATTTCTAATAGTCCTACAATTTTGCAATGATAAGTTGTTTAGTTTCTCATACGGAAATTAACGCTTCTGTAAAGTACCCTAAAAATCATTTTCATTGGAAAATGAAAATAGCCAGTTTATTTATAAATTTAATCAACGCCTAGATACGAATTTTAATCAAAATCGCTTGAGCAGATTTTGAGAAAACCAACTTTTTCTCTTTTCGTCCTTCAGTAAACTACACTTAATTTTAAGTTTTTATAGACACACAGACAGATGGCATTGCAAAGACTATTTTTTAGGGTTGTGGGGGTCATGAGACGTCGATATCCATCAAAATTTCAGGTTAGTTTTTTTTTACGGTCGCAATATTAGACTTTAATGTCCAAAAAGTTAAAAAAAATTCATGTAATTGCGTATAGATTGAAAGTTATTGATTTTATAAAAATATGTTTTGGGTAAAATATTTGTATTATAAATATATATACATATTTGTAATGCTAAGTAATTTCATATCTAAAATAGTTTCAGAGCTTTTATAAAAAATGTTAATTGACGCATCAGACCGGAGCCCTTAAAGCCATTTACCGAAATATTGAGGGTAGCCATTTTGTTTGGAATATTTTTTAATGTTTATAAATGAAATTTAATCAAAATCGTTATAGCCGATTTTGAGAAAATCGATTTTTCTCTTTTTGCCCTTCAGTAAACTACCCTTAATTTTTAGTTTTAATAGACACACAGACAGACGGCATTGCAAAGACTATTTTTTAGGGTTCGGGGGGTCATGAGACGTCGAAATCCATCAACATTTCAGGTTAGTTTTTTTTACGGTCGCAATACTTAAGCTTTAATGTCCAAAAAGTTAAAAATATATATATAATTGCGTATAGATTGAAAATTGTTGATTTTATAAAAATATGTTTCGAATAAAATATTTGTATTATAAATATATATACATATTTGTAATGCTAAGTAATTTCATATCTCAAATAGTTTCGGAGATATTATAAAAATGGTTAATTTACACATCAGACCGGAGCCCTTAAAGCCATTTTGCTGAAATATTGAGAGTAGCCATTTTGCTTGGAGTATTTATTAATGTTCATAAATGAAATTTAATCAAAATCGTTAGAGCCGATTTTGAGAAAATAGACTTTTTTCTTTTTATCCTTCAGTAAACTACCCCTAATTTTAGGGGTTGATATCCAATTCCAAAAATCCCTCGGGGCAACATTTTGCTGAAATATTGAGAGTAGCCATTTTGCTTGGAGTATTTATTAATGTTCATAAATGAAATTTAATCAAAATCGTTAGAGCCGATTTTGAGAATATAGACTTTTTTCTTTTTTACCTTCAGTAAACTACCCCTAATTTTAGGGGTAGATATCCAATTCCAAAAATCCCTCGGGGCAACCCTATGAAAACCCAAGATATCAAGTTTTAGCTCAATCGGTAAAATAGTTTAGGCTCTAGTTGGAGGTACAGACAGACAGACAGACAGACAGACGGAAATTCAAAAACCACTTTTTCGGATTCAGATAGTCATGAAACTTCAAGAATCAATAAAATCTCGAGTTCGATTTTTTTGACGATCACTATACTTTCTCTACCTGTAAGATAGAGAGAAAGTAAAAATGTATTCGGGTCTTTAAAAAGTGGCATTATTTGCCATGCTCTTTGGTGGACACAGATGTTCCTGTAACTAGTTCATATATTTTTAGTGTTTCTTCTATAATGTATATATTTTTTCGTTTAATAAATCTTACAAGTTTTTATTAAATATCTTTGTTTTTAAAGACAAAAGATATAGAAAGTCTGTGCGGTGCATAGAACCATTTATTTTATTTACTATATATCCTTCTTGGTTTGTATTTCATATAATGTTCCTGCACCCAAACTAGTCGTAGAATCATCCTCATCTCATAGTAAAAAGAGTTACAAATTTCAGATAAGAAATTAATATACATTTAAAAAATATTACATTTTTAAGTTAAGAATGTTCACTCTTAGTTTACTTTATAAATTGAAATGTACAATCTCACTTATCAATAATCATTAGGATATCTTGGTTAAATATTATTTATTTTAATGTAGAATAAAATACTTTATTGTCATGACTTGACTTTAATTTTATTCTGTTCAAATATTTCCTTGTCTCACTGTAAGTTTTAATTATTCTAAATTATATTTAAAATGTACAATATTAACATAATTGGCTGTTTGATACGTGTCAAGGCATATTTTAATGTAACAAGCCATATCAATTATAAAAGAATATATTTTTCAAAAATTTCTTTTCATATAATAAATTTTACCCTCGTTAGCAAAATGCTCCTTTATTTATTTATTATTCAAAAATGTGTTCATTTAGCAGTCTATTTGTTGAGTATGTTCAGTTTAAAATTTAATATTACATTCAAGACCATGGTGTTCTTTACTTTCACTTCTGTATGGATGATAAAGAGTGAATTTTAGATAAATATTTACACTTGTGTTGGAAGGAAGAGTGTAAAATCATTTATGAATAAAACATCAGTACAGTATATCCATCTGGGATTTCAGCCTTGACCTTTCAGTCACCAAAAAATCAGATTAGATTAGTTTGACGTTTAACGCACTATTCACACTATACGTTACGTCAACGTCACGCCACGTCACGGCAACGTCACAGGACCGTAGACGACACGGCAACGACCAACATTCTCGAGAGAAATTGACGTGACGTCCAGAGTGAGATGCGCCAGTGTATCAGTAACCGACGGTGACTCTGTGCCGAACTCTTAATTGAACAAGTACGTCAATATAAAGAACTAAATGATTTGGCCAGCAAGAAATACAGTGATAATAGTGCTTTTTTTTGTATTTTGTTTTACATATTGTTTAACAAACAATAACATTGGTATTTTGACATTGTGAAATATTTGTAGAAGCTTATTTCTTCCTCTTAAATTCCTCTAGGAATGTGTGACATTCACACACAGACTATCTAAATGTTACCATCTTTCTCACCCACACTATTTATGGTTGTTTTTCTCCGGCTTCTGCTTCTTCTTTGTCAAGCAAAATCGCAAACACTTCAAGTTGTTTGATGTTAAACTTCGGCATATATGTAAAATCACTCTGCTTCCGCTAAAATTTTCCAGAAGACTGGCTTGATGTGGACGTTAATGTGATGTATAGTATGAATTGCGCATAGGTTTGACGTGACGTTACCGTGCCGTAACGTTCCGTTGACGTTACGTATAGTGTTAATAGTACTTAATGCACGTGCCCATCGATGTGGGTAACAAACAAAGGGCAAATAGCGCATTAATCGAAAGGGGAAGTGTCCTTTAATATCATTCAATCATCATTATTTTAGTGTACAATTTTAACAGGTATATCACTATATTCTATAAATATCGATTCGATTATTTCAAATCATTACAGTTAACTATTTATAAGGGGTCAAACTTGCTTTTCTGTGCGTTTTGCATCCCATTTTTAAGTCATAGTAATTATTCATGTCTACGGCTGAAATTTAGTATAGCTATATATTCATATTTATTCATTTATCATACTATTATTATGTATTTATAGTATATGCGTTAACTATATTAATAATTCATTAATATATTTTTAATAATAATAATAATAATAGTATTAAAAGTATGATGGATTAAATAGATAACTTATTATATTTGTTAGTTACGGCTATAGACACATATAAATATCATATTCTTAATATCTAAAAATGACACCTTGATATGGGTCCCAGGTTCAATTCCCATGTCCAAGTGTCATTTATAAATTTAAAGAATATTATTAGTAATATTCGTTGGAGGAAATAATGAAATGAAGCATGAATGGAATGTTTAAATAAATAGCTAATGATATAGAAAGTGCTTAGAACAGAATTAAAGTGGCTGTAGTTGAATGCACGAAAGATGTGTGTGGATCTGCGGTGATGGGAAACATAAAAATAGAAGCATAGTGGAATGAAAAGAAGAAAGAAGCAGTGAGATAAAAGAAATAAGCATACAAACCAATGATTGCTGTGAAGAGTGAAACCGATCGTAAAAGGTTGTGGGATACATACAAAGAGAAAAAGATGACTGCAAAGAAAGTAATAAGGAGTGTAAAAACCAAATTATATTAAAATAAGGGGAAAGAATGCAGAATGATTTTGAGGGAAATAAGAAGCTGTTCTGGAAATGAGTAAATACAAATAAATGAGTAGTACAAGGAAATACCTATGGCAGTCATGATGAAGGTGGTGAAATGATCTGGGATGAAAACTATAAGTGAACTATGGAAGGAGTATTTGAGCAATTGTATGGCGAAAACATAGAGAAAGTAGCAGAGAATAGGAAAATTTAGTTATGAGTGAAATAATTAATGAGGCTGAGGTGTTAAAATCTATTAAAGTACTAAAGAATATCAAAGCCGTGAGCGTATATGAGATCACAAGTAAAATACTTAATGTTTGGGGAATGGTTATACTTACCATATTGTGCGAATGGTTGAATCTGTAAGCTGGGACTTTGAAAGTGCCGAATGACTGGACTAGTGCTGTAATTGTTACGTTGTACAAAGTAAAAGGCAGTAAGAGTGAATGTAAGAATTATAGGGCAATTAGTTTGTTGAGTATTCCAGGCAAAGTTTTAGGAGAGTTTTAATTGAAGGGATGCGTAAAAAAAAACTACGCAAATGATTTAGGGTGTGAAATGTGGTTTCATGATAGGTAATGGTTGCTTGGACCAGATATTTGTACTGCAACAAGTATTGAGAAATGAATGGCAGTAAGGAAGAAAGTTTTTTTGTGCATTCGTTGGCTTGGAGAAAGAGTACAATCAGTTGAATAGGATTATGTCATGGAATGTTCTGAGAGAGCTATGGTGTTGATGAATGGCTAGTAAGTGCAATTATGACAAAACATGAATTGAACTCAAACCGCTTTGGTGGCCTCGTGGTCTAACGCGCTAATTTTGCGGTAGTGTAGCCTGCCAATGACGGGGAAATCGATCCTCAAATCTTGGTAGGGTGAACTGAGTACAGTTTTCCTAAATGGATTTCCCTTCACCCACCATGCAAATCCGAGTACACTTCCTTAAATATAACCTTCCTAACACTAAAAACTATTAGTGTCATTAGTACGTAAGCGTATAGCCCGAACGGATAGTACGGTGCTAAGAACCAACAACAAACTATAATTATTGTACTGTTGGTTCTGTAAGATATAAATTTTTATATAGTTTTCTCCAATATTATTTTAATCTAGGTTCTCTGTTATTGATTTGCAATATTGTTTTTAACAATATTTGTACTCTAAGTAATCATAGGGTAAAATTGTGTTTCAGGTTTTATTTATAAAACAATTTATATTCTAGGTTCTTTATTTCACGATTTGTCTCGTAGCTTAGGTATATTACTAAGCGTTGTAAGACTATTGCAGCAATAACCAGCCATAGGATTCTTGTTAGAGAAGAACCACCTTCGATGAATTATACCCTGGTTATATGATATACGTGAAAATGGACTCCATTACTTTTCTCCTCATTATTTTTTTCTGTGCTTATTAAGTTATTTTTACTATTATTACTTCTTTCTTTCTTCTTCTTGTTTTGTAAGTCAGCCATGTTTCGAAATCTAATATGAAGGGGCAGTCAAGCCGTCTAGGCGTCGCTGTAATCTAATTATTGTTGGATTACAACATGAAATTTCAGTCGCTTATCGCATTACGACTTGTCGCGTCTATGTTTAGACTCTATTACCACTCTAATCTAACTCTTGAAAATAATGCACTGCAACTATAATGAGATGTTTATACATTTATTGCGCGACCATGACAGGAAATAATTCTTTATATTTACAGTTGTTTTTACAAATTAATTAATATATATATTTATCAGTGAAAGTTTGCATATCATTGGGAAAATCAACTTTTTTACTATATAGGGTCATTGATAATTATTTTGGCAAATATACTCGTAAACTAATTGTCCAACGATTCACTTAAATATACATATTCCCTATAAAATCAAGATGTTGGTATACCTAAAAATATTAATATTATGTGGTGAACAATACTATGCATTAGTTAAATATTAAGTAATTAATAATAATTCTAAATTACTATGTATTTGAATAAAATAAAATATATTACGCTTACTGCCTCGTGATTCATGTTATACTGTCAGGGATGTGTGGAATGGGGATGTGCAAGGCACAGTTTTGAAAGGAAATGTACTCCAATTTGCATAGCGGTAGAGTGTAAAACTGTTTAAGGGGAAACTTATCTAATTAAATCATACCGGGATTCAAACTCTGACCTACTAATCACCTCCAAACTAGACTTAATGAGTTGCTACAATGATGGAATAACTGTATAACCATAGTGTGTGTTAAATACTTTAAATAACTGTTTTATAACATATTATAAAATTACATTTTCAATAGTGTTTTCCGAAATACGATGGCAAAGAGTAACGACTATAGCAAAATAAATTAAATTACAAAACACACGTGTACTTAACGGATGTTGGAGTTATTATGTTTGCTGCCATGTAGACACATATACTGCTCTATTAACACATGAAATGATGAAGTTTATTTAAAGTATATGTTATACAGTTTCGGGATATTTACCTTTATTTTAATTTATTAGGTTTACATGAAAACACAATTTATTTGTTTTCTCTCTCTTAAATATGCTATAAATATTTGTATTGGATTTCAACTATGTATGTATTTCATTTGAATTTAATTACTAACGTTGATGATAATTTATATTTACTGAGTGACATTAAAAACTAGGCATTGTTATTTTCGATTTTAATTTGAAATTATTGAACCTCTTATCATTTACTTACCTTCATTATATACTTATTGCCAACCAAAAAAATCATAGAAGTTTCAGTTTTATTGAACAGTGGGTTTAAAAGTTCGGCGTATTTCAGGAGGATTTAAAAAGTCTAGTTTTACATTTGTGATTGAATCTAATTGAAATTAAGGTCAGATGTATTGTGTGGTCATTTTCCTGTCTAACTAACTGCCATCACACTTTATCCCTGGGTCTGTTGGAGATGCTACGTTTTACATTGTCACTTCCCGTTTGAGCTATCCCCATTTAATTATATAATGGGGTATGGATGAGGAATTTATAATTAAAGAATGTTTATCCGTATTTGCGTGAAAGGAGAAAGTGGGATACCTTTTATGTGAACCACCTTCTTACGCCCGTTTGGGATTTGAATCCCAACCTTCTTACCACCAACTAATAATGTAAAACAAATTAGTCATTTTTTAAAAACGTATATATCAGTCACCCCCTCTACCATCGCCGCAACCCTCCGAGATCTCAGCTCACAAGCGTTAGTCCTTCTTAATCTGCTAGTTTAAACATAAAACAGTTTAGTCTAGGAGCTAGCCCAAGTCACGTGTGCACTTATATGTGCTCTAAATTTGATTGTGGGGCTTATTGCACACATATAGGAGTGCTAATGGTCCAAATCATGGTCGTTTGGCCGCCATATTGGAAAATAGCCACCATATTGCTTAATCTTTGGCCTACTGTATCTCTATACCTATTGACCCGATTTTAATATTTTTTATATAATTTTCCTCCAATTTGAAATATCTATAATTATTGTTCTACACTTTTTTTGACGAACCTAGTAGTTTATGAACAAAAACATAAGAACTAAAAGAATAGCCTAAAATTGTTGTTTATCTTCAGTCTAGTGTATCTCCAGATTCATTGATCCGATTTTATTGTTTTATAATTCAGTTTACCCCTTTTTATAGGGCAAAGTTAATTTGCCCTCACAATTATTTTTTGATAAGACCAGTAGTTGTTGAATAAAATCATACAAAATATTAAATACTAAGAAAAAAATACTTTTAAGTAAATTGTAAAACTCAAGTGCTAAAAACATGTTTCTTGTAATGTCAAATTAATGTCAACTTAAAAATTATTTAAAAAACGTTGGATTATTGAAGGTAATCATTTTCTAGAATTAGCTTAAGATTGAAATTATTTATGAGGATTTTTGCATTGTCAAAATCACTGTTCTTGCATTTAAAAAATTGTAACCTTTTATTTCCAAACTTCGACAGGGACACACTGTGCCGAGCTAGTGGAAATTAGCTCACACAGTTAAGTGTTTCTACCTGCTTCAAGCAAATAACGACTCGACAGAACAGTGGTTGAGATTGGACTTACCATGGTCAAATCCGATGCAGTGGTTGTGTTGTGGGATCGTCTCTAAGGGGCCACATTTAACTATACTGGAGCGGTAACTCACAGAAAAATATTGAAACTAACTATTTCTTGTTTCACTTCTCTCATCGTCTATTCTTCACGCATGCGCCTATACCCGTTTCTGGCATCCACCCCTTCAAGAGCTCTAACTCTGAGACGTGATTGGTTAACCCACCTTCTTTCCCTTCCTAGTCTGGTGTCAATTGGGAGCCTATTTTATATCATGTATCATCTAAAATAGACACAGAACGATATTCAATTTTCTACTGAACAGATTAATAACTTGATTTTTCTACGTATAATGACTTGCAGCGGGAAAGTCCCAAAGCCACGGCGCTACGGCGTCGAACGGAGCCGCCACATGGGTCAGCATCAGATAGCGTCCCGTCACATTGAGGATATCTATTTTGAGTATCTACGCTGCCTGTCTACTCTATTTGGGCAAACCGTCCATTTATTAAAATTTTAGGATTGGAATCCCTCCCGGGAATTATTGGTTTATTGCAGTCATTACACTGACTAAGATTTGTTTACACTAGTCATGATGTTGACTACATCTTGGTATGTAAGGGTGGATCGCTTAATGACTCAGCCACATACGTATATTAGGTTTAAATTGTAATTGGTGTCAATTAGTTTCATATGAACAGGTGTGCCTGTTGATAGATTGCTGGGCAATTAGTTCCTACTGAACAATTCTTGTTTGATATGGTTGTGTATATTTTATAGGTTCAGTTTCTCTGTTTGGCCTCAAGCTGTGTCAAGGGTCAGCTAGAGCAAATTTGGCTAGACAGTTAAATTTATATTATGTGTAAACACTGTTTACTCATATTACATGCCACTCCGATGGCTTGGCCATTATTAAATGGTCGCTTAGCAACTTCTTGGTGATCTGGTAGTTGTATACTATGCTTAGTCACTCTAAAGTAGTTGTTTTGTTATGAGGCGACTTTTTATCTCCTTTTACTGGGGGAACTTCAACACAGCTAGTTGGGAGCTGTGACTAGTTCATGGCCTAATTAGGCCTTTGGCCCCACTAAATGGCCTTGTATTCTCCTAATTATTTTACGTTCTCTATTTAACCCTTTTTGCTCGTCATGTCCATGCTTGACCTCTTTACTCCTTTACAAGTCTGTATTTATTTTCTCTTAGACGTGTTCCTTAAGATTCTTGGTAACTACGCATTGTGTTCTAATGTATACCTGTTTTTCAACATTTGATTGTGAGGGTGAATTTGGGGATCTATGATTAAGGCTGTGAGGTCATAATTAGGAAATATTTGTCCCTAGTGCAAGGGATATTGTATGCAGCCCCATATAGTGGTATTGACGTTTACACAGTTTGCTAGCCAAAGTTAAGGCTAGTAACATGTGACTAGCGTCACCTATTTCCCGTAATATATATTTATGTAAGGCACCTAGAGCTATATGAGTTATCGTACCTATCAATGAGTTCATTATTAAACCTTTGGTGACCATCTATATTCTGCCTACCCTTTTATAGCATTTATTTAAACTTGCTGAGCTTTGGTTACCAGATTAAAACCTTTGAAACTGCAAGTAATGTTATTCCCCTTGTTATAGAGTTTTAATACTCGATGTAGACTATCTAGCTTTGCTAGAGAGTTTGATGCTAGCTTTATCACGTAAAGCTCTATGAAAAGGTGAGAACTAAATAAGGCATTTTATAATCCGCCTGATATATTACTCATCAAACGTATCTACTAGACTATATTGATTACATTATTGTTATGTTGTATAGACACAAAAAGCACCACGATACCGTTTATGGGAATCATTTTGTAAATGTAAGTTATTATTTATATAATAAATTGTTGTTTGCCTTGTACTTTGACTTAATGTTATTATGTAACCCCCTTTTAATATTAAGGTGTGTTCAACACATTTTCTCTAAAGCACTTTTTGTAATCACAGGGCTTAGGGAATTCTGCAGGCTCCATTGGCTCATCTGTTACTTGTGTAATTAAAATGTCTTCACTCTCCATGTAACCTTAATTTAATGGATTGAGCTTAGAAGACAAGACACCCCTAAAGCGTGAATCAATCTATAGAACTGAAAGTAGCTTATTTTTATGTGAAGACGGACTTATATAGAGGTAGGTTCTAAGTCTTGAAAGTGCCGTATTTTTTGATGATATTGATAGAAATGCAATTTATCCACTGCACGTAAGTTTTAGGTAAGTGAATTAGCAAAAATTATTCTGCTCTCTTTTCCATGTCCTCGTTCAGTAGCTCCTTACCAAAATCAAATAACAGGTCTGCAGCTAAAGATTCTGCTGCTTTCAATGCTGATATTTTTGTAATTACATTACTTGTAGTGTCACAGCCTTTCAGAGAATGAATTGCTGGCAAAATTGTGAAAACCGTGTATGGTGCCCCACTTTCAGTAACAAGGGAGTGGAGTAGAGTGGATATAGTGTGATGTTCTTCCCACCCCAAAGGTGATCCAAAGTTCCTCATTGCCAGCATTTTTCCACTTCAGTTGCACTAACTACAACATCAGAATAAGTAGAACAAATAACCACTTTGCTCACATTTAAGTTAGTCACATGTGAGAAATATGGGTTAGAATCCTGTCATCTGCTTCTTCATGATCAGATGACAAACTCAAATAGTATTCGATGATTCCATTCCTTATAGTCAAGCATATTTTTTGGCCTTCCATGAGTACATCACCCAGATAAATTATAAGGGAGGAGCTATTAGAAGAAGATTATTTTCGGTATATACAATCACTGATATATATGACTGCAATGATTGTTTGTTTTTAGGTGAGGCCCAGTAAGCATCAGTATCCACAGGAAGAGTTGAACGTCTAGACATTTTAAAACCTTTTACACTATTTTCTTTATAAAAATAAAAAATTATGTCTACACCCTCACTTCTCTGAGAAGCTTGGCAAATAGCTTTCCAAACACTGCCAGCGTAGTCTCCATATGTTTTCAGATTAAATGGTACCTTCCTTGCAATTTCCATAAAGTTTACAACACTTGCTTTACCAAGAGATTGCGAAATTTCTGTAACTGGTGAAGTGGGAAATCTATATTCCAGTAGATGAACCAGTTGTGATTTATCTGACTTTGTTAAATAACCATTTCTGTCCAAAAAAAGGGGGACGTATAAATTAGTTCGAAAGCCAGAAGTTTACTTAGATAATATCCTCGACACCTTGCAATATCAATTACCCACAGAGCATTAGCAGTTTCCTTTTCCACATTAACTTCAAAACTATTCAATGTTTTGGAATGTTTGTTCAGCTCCTTGATAGACTCCATGGAACTAAGTGACTTCTCTTAAAACTTTTCCCTCCTGGACAGTGAGTGGGCCTTTTCTCCCATTTGTATACAGTTCAAAAGATGAGTGCTTGTTGGACGATCAATTTTATGTTTAGTAATGATATTTTGCAGTTTTCTGTTCCTTTTAGATCTCGTAATATCAAAAGGATTTCCTTTTTTCTCAATAAAAGTCATGATTCTTCTAACACATTGCTCATCAGCAGTGGTAGTGTTTTTTTATAAACTCATGATGCAAATATTATTCATCTTCATATAGAATACCCAAATAATCACGCAAAGCCTGTGCTATCTGGGCTTTTTCATGTATGATAATATCATAAAGCGTCACTGATTCCTTTTTCCTTGTCACTCCAATGATTCCTCCTTGACCTTTTGCTGGTTTTCTGTAATTTTGCTCAAGTGCTTGATCCATGTCCACACAACTAAATCTCCGTTGTGTGTATTTAACAACAAAGTTCCCATCTTGGAACTCTGTATGGATTTCGGGAAAATTCCAGGACGATGTAAGGCATCTTCTAAGAAAATATTTGCCCACCAAGAATAATTAGTCTTATCTAATGCAGATAAGAGAGGTATAGCACGCATTATGGCACTAGTACTGCCCTTCTAAAATAGTTTATATATCTTTCATAATACCTGGCATTTTACATCTAACAGCTTCTGCATGGGTTCTTATTGTTTTCATATCCTGAGCTTTTTTACACTCTATTGAAATTGTAACTTATTTTTAGTTTGTCTTCTGGCACATCCTTATTTTCAACTAAGACCTTGAGCAACAAGCGTTCCAAGGCTTCAGCGAGCATGGAAAACCCTCTCATAGCACGTGAATAGTGCTTTCCAACAAGTACACTGTCAACAATGTTTGGGCCAAGATCTCAGTTTCAATGAAAACTTTTTCCACTCCATTTCCCGCCAAGAATTTCCCGAAACAAGCCATAATGTATTTTGCTAGATGGAAACCTCCTAAGCCCAGAAATAAGTTTGAACACTCTTCTGGCTGCAGGAGTCGTATTTCTCTAGCTATCCTATACACACCTTCATCAGCCCACAGGGATCCTGTCTTCTAATTTACCGTGCACAGACAGTATCGATAGTTTTTCATATATATATTACTGAATTCAGTTAGAGGGTTTGGCAGTATTAGCGTAAAAGCTGTCATGGTGTGTTGAATATCTACATTTGATAGCATACTATTGAATGCACTCCAAGTTGGGATATTACATTTATCAGGGGCATTCTCTTTGTCTGGTATCTGCATAAGGTCCACACCATATCCTGTTCTCTTGCTGATGATGCTGGCAATATAGGATCAGGTTTCTGTGCGACAACAATATCTTTGTTGATTTCTCCTCTTACTGCTGGCTTTTTAAAGTATTTAAGTTCTTGGCATGGAAGGAGACTCTGTAAGAAACGCGTTCCTTTCTTTTCCAATATTGTATGTATTCTGGGATCATTTTCCTTAAATCTTTAAGTTTCATTTTGAAAGACAACCAACACTGTGTCATGGCTGCCTCCAATTCCAGAAAGCGTTTGCTCTTGGTAATCGAAACTGTCCATTGCTGTTCTGATTGGAATGTTTGGCTTTATTTCATTGGTTAGAAGTACACCTTTTCCCTCTGATTAGCTAAGAATTCTTGAGGCCAGCAACAAGTTATGTCTCTCCAGGGCATAATAACTCATACTCATGCTAAGACGAATCACTGTCTGGATTCACAACTTAGATCGAGCAATTTCATGAATTGTTTGCACCAATCCAACATGTAGAGGTGCTTTCTTAGAGCCATTATGTATAAGATAAAATAACATTTGAAAATGAAATGGCATTTTAGCTGTACTTGCTCAGAAGTCTGATATGAGGAAAATATTTCAGAGCAAAATTTTTACCAGGACTTTGTTAAATTTTTCTTTATCTCTGTAAAAGATTTAAATACATTTTTAGCATTATCTGTATTTTCTAAACCAAAATCATAACATTGAATGTCATTGCTTATGATTTCTGCACATTTATTGACAGAATCAGCATTACGTATTTCCTCTGCAAGATTGGTTGAGGTTATTCGATTGAAAATACCATCTGTAATACATGAGGATCTTTTGAATAAGTAAGACTAATACTATCACTAAGTTCCTCTTTTAGTAAGTTTTTCATATTGCGGTTTGATATATGCTTCTCATTTGGCAAATATTTTTTATTGAATTAATTGCGTAGGAATGAAATTCAATATCCTCTAGATTAAATTGAAGTTTTGCAAAAAAAAATCTTCATTGATTTTCTTACTTCCTCTGAGTATGCATTTTCATCAACTTCATATTTTTCGCTATCCCTTTGATAATTCAAGACATACTTCTTCATGCAATTTTTGTGACAGTGGATGTCTTCAGAAAACACGCTGTTTACATCTTCCAGTGTACAGGTTCTCTGAAAAACACCATTAAGACAAAAACGAGAGGCATTAAGAAGTTATTCTGAACGTAATTCCTCACAAATACGGTAGATTTTGGAGTCTCCTTTAAGTTTTGCTTGGTTACACACTACACATGTTTTCAATGGAGGTTCACTAGATCGCATTTTACTTCTTTTGCATTGTCATAGGGTGCTCGCAGCACTCTCTTTAAATCCTGATTCCTCAACGTAATTTTCTTGTTTATCTTAAGCTCGTTTGCCCATAAGTTTGTAAGACCTGTAGAAAATCATGTAATATTTAATGCATCTTTGATCCTCAACATTCCCCAACACATCCCCAATTTGCTTGGATGCAATTTGAATGTTCTTTATGCCATTTTCACATGAATTCAACTTTAATTTTCGCTTTTCTTTTTGACATAAAATACACAGATTAATGTGATTTTCATCCCTGCACCTCTGAGCTCCACTGAATCACTCATATTGCTTCACTACAACTTCATTCTTTTATCTGCAACAATACAAAACAAAAAATTAAATGGGAATACTCAAATTCATCCGCAAACTCTAAATAAATTTGCAAGTACACAATAAAGATACCTTAAAATATATCAATAACTACTATGTTTAACAAAAATGTGTGAGGGCAAAGTTAATTTGCCCTAAAAAATAGGAGTAAAGTTAAATATAATGCATTAAAATCGGATAAATGAATACGGAGATACATTAGACTGAAAATAAACACAATTTTTGGCTACTTTTTAGTTTTTGTGTGTCTTAATTCCTAAAATACTAGGTTCGTCAAGAAAAGTGTAGAACAAAAATTATAGATCTTTCAAAATGGAATAAAAAAGATATAAAACAAATAAAATCGGATCAATAGATATAGAGATAAAGTAGGTCGAAAATTAAGCGCTATGGCGGATATTTTCCAATATGGCGGCAAAGCGATCATGATTTGGGCCATGTGACCAATTTTTTTAGCACTCCTATATGTGTTCAATAAGGCCCAGCAATCAAATTTAGGTCACGCAAGTGCACACGTGACATGAGCTAGTTCCTGTACTAGTTACTTAAGCCCATTTTTATTTCATTCTGAACTTTTACTTATGTTCTTTGTGTGTTTTAGTTTGAATAAACATTATTTTTTTCATTTTTCTACGGTATCTTGGCTTGAAAATATTCTTTAACTTATATTCTATCAATACTATAGTATGCTGTTTGAGTTACGTGATCCGCGATCTAACACCATTTCAATGTGTAGTTGTATTGGTTTCAGAAGGGTGGAGGAACGTATTTGTATAATTGGTATGGTTGTGCGTGTGGGAGGGGGGAGCAGGGCTTTATGATCAGGCCAATATATGGGGGAAGGAGTAAATTTCCTTTAGTCCTTTAGACCCCCTCTCTCGTTATAGAATCCTGGTTACGTCACTGCTATAGTATTACATTTAGTTTTCAACTCTTTATCATCTTAACCTATGGGTAGTATTTCATTGAATTAGATTTTAAATTGTATATTTTTAATTTTAAAATATAAAATTATAAATTTTAAGCACGGAAAACTTTTTTCTTACTATTATGGTGTTATATAACACCCTATCTTATTTTCAATTTTTTTTTCTAATTTGTAAAGGTATTTTACAATAATTTATTATTTTTGGCGAATTAAATTGTGCTTTGAGGGTCGTCCGTGACGCTATGTTGTCATACAGGTCAGATTCAATTTAAGTTCCCTCACAATATACGTAGGGAAGATTTTCCAGAACTGTTTTAAATAATAATAATAACTAATTTCAAAATATGGAAGAACACTTGCCTCTTTATTAAACATATTTATCCTTTGAAGTCATCTATTGAGTTCTTCTTGTACATTTTCGTGGTTGGCCATAGCTACCCAAGGTATGCTAGCTGATGACAAGACAAGTGAAGAGTGAGTCTCGTTTGGAATGCAAATAAAAGAAGTGAGCTATTTATCTGCACAAAGTGATTACACACACAATATATTAATTTGAGCAGAGCTGATCCCACGCACTAAGAGGAAGTCTGCTCAGGGGCTCTTAGGAAAAGAAGGTTTATTTACTTTTAAGCTAGTGGGAGTTTAGATTTTGACAAGTGAATATTATCTTTTCGATATTTTTCATATTTACAATTTTTATACTGAATTACATTTTTTGTTATATCTATCTCTAGCTCATGGCTTCCCTTTTACCTTTGCTATGACGTATTGTTCTAGAAGAAGTTATTTGGATCATTGTTTGAATAAAATTAGGTTCTTCTTCAAGGCGTATGAAAACTTTCATGACTAAATATGTGTTTGTCCTCACCAAAAATATTAGAAATTATCTACCTTATATGTTAAAGTCAGTTTAAATATTAATATATATGTATATAAATAACGAAAGCTAGAAGTCTAGTACTCAACCTGTGAGTTTTTAATAAGTGAAATTCAATATTTCAACTGGAATAAAGAAATTATATTCAACTTATATCTTGGAAAGAATCATTATGGAAATTATTCTTTTTCCTGGTAATATTTGACAAAAATTTTATTTTTATATAAATTGATCTCATTAACAAACATCAGAAACTATTAAAACTTTTAGAAAAACATCAACTAATTTGATTATATATTTTAATATTTTCCAGGCAATCCATATGTTACTTAAAGAGCTTGACTCAAATAATTATATACATACTTTTATTGTTAGTATTATTAATATTTCCTCAGCTGTAATCATAGTAGTGTATCTACCTGGACGTCCATATGTAGGATCGGAACATTGACAAAGTAATAACAATATTATTAACTCACAGAAAGTTGCAATGACTGTGTTTACTATTACTATTTTTATTATTGTAGTTTCACCTAGTAAAATTAATTCAGTTATTCATTTTATTTATATTGTTCAATGTTGTATTATGTCTATTTTCTCCAGTTTTAGTGGGGATTTCGATCTTACCATTGTTTTAGGTAGTTTCTTTACTAAAATGTAATATAGCATCGTCCAGGAACATTCCCGAGTACACATAGTTGTCTCAAGTTATAAAGGCATCGTTTCACCGTCAGAGTTAGCCGAGTTAAAAGTTTTTTTTATATTTCTCCTAATGGACACCACCAAATTTAGTATAAACCTCACACACACCAATCTTACTATATGAAATACTATAATATAAAGGTAGTTTTAAGTGTCATCGTCCCTTACCAGCTTTTTATTTATTTTATTAGACTATTTAAGTTTAGTTAAAAAAAAAGTCCTGTTTTTGCTAACTAAATTGTTTTAGAAGTTTGGGTGCAGTTTTATTTAATCTTTGGGCTATGGGTACATAGCATGTAATTGAAACCTACTAAATATTCGCGTTATAAACACAAAAGCCTGAATCTGGACGTAATCTCTAATTGTGTTTGTGTTGTGCAGTGTAAACAAAAGTGAACCCCGTGTGCCAACGTAATTTGATTGATTACTGTAGGTTTGTTCGTTGCCAGTAGTAAACCCCTCACTAGATATAGGCTGTAGCTAGTTGTTGAAGCGTGTTGCGAAGGTAAATTTGTCACCCTTCGCTTCTGATAAAATATATTGATTAAAAAATAGTTCTTTGACCTATATTTGGATTCCATGTGCCTTAAATCCTTCTTTCTTTTGGCACTGTGTTTTATTACTCGCCTGGGCTATCCGAACATTTTTTACAGTACCGAGTCTTACCACTCATCCGTTTTATATGCCTATATACTAATTACGCTAATGTGTTGGTGAGGTTTAATTTAGAGGAAGTGCTCCCAAATTTTGTGTGCCTCGCTAGATGGAACTGTCATGAATCCTCTTACAAATTAATACTATACGGGTAATTGATTAAAGAACAACACTTTCATTAACACAATCTTAGTTTAATAATTCAGAAGCACAGTCTTTACAATGTCTCCAAACATAGGGAGCACAACTGTAAGCTGAAAGTCCTATGATACCACTGACACTATGATATGACTGATCAGATTGGAGTCCAGCATTTAACTGACTTTCAACCTAGGTGTCGCTGATCAGCTTTTACCCTCGCCCTAGCGGCAAATTGTCGAAATATAACTGAAACAAGTACTTCCTTTTAGATTTACACTACTTTGTGATGACCTGGACTTAATATAACATTAACTAATATAATATTAATTAATTAATACAACATTAAGATAAATATTTTTTTAATTCCACGCCCCCCTCACCCCCCGTGATTACAATAAACAAACAAGATCAATTTAAGTGTCAAAGTCAACCGGCAAAGTTTACGTAGAAAATCATTTAGGGAAAATCACCTTCAGTGCATTTGACCGGGTTCAAACCCTGATTTCCCTATCTTCCTCAGTCTAATATATTGCTAAAGTGACGCCTTAGACCATGTGACCATCGAAGCGGGTCCATACAAACCTAATTTCACTATCGGTGTAGGGATGAAGAGGGTGGAAGCTAGTTTATATTAAATGTACGCGCATTTGCGCTGAGGGAGAGTGGGAAATAATTTAGGAAATTTATTCCTTATTCCACTCAGCTGGAATCCAATATCCCTACACCCCACCATCAGCGAATCAAATCAGGAGCCTACAACTAGCAGCCCATTAAGTTTCCTGTTGCAAAATGTATGTTTTTAACCTAGAAATAGAAAGTTTTGACTTGCGTGCGAAGAATCCACGAAAGCTCCAACTGATGATCATTTAGTTATAAAGATAATCCCGTTCTATTTTTATAATAACTTGTATATCCGTGCGAGTCCTATTTCCTTTCACCCTTCAGTCGATTATGATGCTCCCCGCCACTAGACTCGTGTATTCAATGGCACTCTTAGGTGTGAAACCCCTGAGCTACGTATAGTTCGTGTGCTCACACCATGTATTATTGAGATGCTTGAAAAAACACAGTAAAAATTCCGTATAAAGGTAGGTGCACACTGGTCCGTATCACATTGGATTGGCTCTAAACGTATTTGTATATGTTGTCTGGCCCAGCTCTACCTTCTCTGGTCTGGTCTAGCTAGACCAGTAGCTAATTCTATGGTATCGACACAAAACTATCAATACTGTAATCATTAAAAGTATCAGAAGATAATATTGATACCGTACTAGTATCAAAAGAAAAGTATCGATAACAGTAAGCATTGGTATCGAAATTTTAATCTGGAAAAATATAATTTTTCTTCTCTAGTAATAATAATTTCAACCTTTGCATCATAATTGTATTTTCAATTTTATTTAAACACTGAAAATTGTTATGGTTTTTAATAATCTAAAATAAATTTAACAAGATGATTTTTCACTATACAGTTTTTAAAAAAAACTTTCATAATTCACTACTGGGAGGTGCCATTTTTTAAGCCACATTCGTAGTTTATATATTCTATCAAGATATTGACTAACAATAGAAGAATGGATGCCTTGCTCTGCTTCATCTGATTAAACTACGCACATAAACTTTTCTGCTTCGTCTGATTGGAGCACCTTGTGATCTAATTGAGTTACACAAAAGATTATTTTGTTTATTTTTGTGATGATCGTGCTCAATGATAAAGGAAGGGGTAGTACGACTGGTATCCTCTCGTCCTGTCGCCCAGTCAGGCATCAGGATGTATTGATAAACAAAGATAAAAGAACCGCTTTGAATTAAGATAAGCTAAGGAAGATTGAATGCTAGAGCTGATTCTTGCTTGTCATGCAGAAAATGAGTGAGAATTGAGAAATTGTGTCATTTGTTCCTCCTCCAAAGTCCACTCTAGTAAAAATGTAATCCCAACATGTGTGAATATAACAAACAAGTTGTTTCTTTCGATACAGGAGTGTGAGTACTAATATCAGTAAAAGTATCGGAAAAAAAGTATCAAGTAAAAAATACTAGAATCGAAAGGAAAATATCGATATTAGTAAAGTATCGATACTTTTTCACATCCCTACCAGTAGCACCGCCAATTTGTGCTGTCTCACAAGCTACCAAAGGCCAATATTTTGTGCAGATTTTTGCTAGACTAATATTATTATATAATTTTTTATCGAATCAAAACAAGCCAATTAAAATTGGAATACAAGATTGATACAATCATGATTCTTACTGTATTTGATAATTTAGAATACTGTGAAATGATATTATTCAGATAATTTCATGTTTAACTTTAAAATTTACTCATTTGAATAAGCAGAAGTAGTTTATTTCTTGTTTAATTTAAAAATTACTTCATTTTAATGATTAAATGTAGTTCATTTCTTATTTAAGTTTAGTGCCCTTTCACACTGTGGCACCGAAAAAGTCACCATTTCATATGTGTGTCCACACCCGAGCCGCTGTCTAACCAAGCCAAGGCACTGTATTACTTTGGTGCTATTATGGGATGGAACACGCTGTAATGATCTGATTATTGCTACATTAGAGCTTGTGGACACAGTTAATAACCTGAGATTGACTGTTGTAGCTACTAATTATACACACTAATTTCAAAAGTGGATGGAATTTAATTGAGATTCTAATATATGATTATTTTATTTTATTATTTCATTACCTTACAATAAATAACAAAGAAAATATAGGAATGTTTATTTGGATGTTAATGGGGGGGAGGGGGGGAACTAGACTCGAGACTACTTTCCGAGCCGTTGCGGGGTGATACGAGTCAAAGCGATACCGACAAGTGTGAGCCTGGCGACCTGATTGTCACACACCTCACCGCGTCGCATCATCTTAGCTCATATTTTTACTGTCTTGCCCAGCTCTACCCTATTTGCTTCAGTTCAGTAGCAACCATAGATACCTTTAGCTATGAATAAGCTTCGACTGTAGTTGTAGACGTAAAAGTTGAAGCGATTTCTAAAAGAAGAAACGAAAGCGTGCAATGAGGACTAGTAAATCGTGGTGTAATCGAGCACTTTGAAAGGGTTTGATGAATCCTGAAATAAAATGTTATAAATACAACAAAACTAGTTTTAACAAACTCATTGAATTGTGTGAAATAATTAACATTAGATATTCTTTCTCCATTGACTTTGTAATAAGGCTGACCACCAAGTGTTGTCGAATTGTAACGGACACACCCGAATATAACCGAAGTCCTACAGCTGGTGTGATGCGAGCCGAAAGGTAGTGAGTGATGCACCCTTGACTCAATCGCGGCACGCATCGTATCAAAGGAAATTATTTTCTCCGGAATATCCGTTGCCGTTCGATATGGGCCGTAGCGAGCCAACCCTGCAAAGTGTGCGCTATCGACAGATTTTATTTTTTTGAACCCCTATAAATTACATATTATTAAAGCTATATTTTTTAAAATTCAACCAATGCATTCTTCTTAAAAATCTCAAAAATCTAAATCAACGTGTGACTCTTCTACCTACTTTATTTTGTATGAGGATGAGTAAAAAAAAAGAAAAACTAGAACCAAGAATATTTTCCGAGCCGATGTGGTGCTATACAAGCTGATGCGACACGGATAAGCATAAGCCAACCTTTTAAAAAAAAACTTCTCTAGTGCACCTAGCTTGGACTCAAACGTCGATATTTATATCAATGGCAACAATTTTTGCAATGAGCGTACCAAGATATTAGTTGACTATTCATATAAAAAGTAGAATGTCATCTCTAACAAATGGTTTCTTTGAGCCATTAATATTTAAAATATTCATATTATTGGTGAATGGGTGTGACATATCACACATTTAACACATTAGCTATCATATCGTTTAGTGATGTTATATATACTACTCTAATTATACAAATATTTTTAATACGATTTTCAAAAAGAAATAAGCAATATTCTTTTTTTTCTGGTGCGTCTTTTTACCCGTCCATGATATACTAATTTTAACAACGCTAATGTGATAGGGATGAGTAAGGTATTATTTATACAAAATGTTCCCACCATTGTATAAAGGTAGAGTGAGAAACCATATAAGAAAAAAAATCAACTGACCCGTCTGGAAATTATGACCCTACCCCCTCATCATTGTGAAATCCGACTATATTATCCTGAAATTAAGTTCGCATGCTACCCACTTCGTTGGTCGCATTTTCTAAGGCACTACTAACACAATAGACTAGACTGTCGATGGAGGGTAGACCGTGGTTTGATCCCAGTCGGGTGTACTTAAGATGTTTTTTACTAAATTATTTCTCATCCTCTCCCTGCAAATGTGAGTACACTTCTATAAACTTAACATTCCTCATCTATAACCCATTAGCGTCATTAGTACATAATCATACAACCGAATGGGTAGTAAGACGCAGTGCTAAAAAAAAGTTGCGTGCTCCCCGATAAAAAACCAAGAATTATGTATATTTTATGAATTGAATATTATTATAAATATCCGCATGATAAATCAAAATTCCTTTTTACTTTCTCTTTATCTTACAGGTAGAGAAAGTATTGTGATCGTCAAAAAAATCGAACTCGAGATTTTGATGAATTTTGACGTTTCATGACTTCCTGAATCCGAAAAAGTGGTTTTTGAATTTCCGTCTGTCTGTCTGTCTGTCTGTCTGTACCTCCAACTAGAGCCTAAACTATTTTACCGATTGAGCTGAAACTTGATATCTAGGGTTTTCATAGGGTTGCCCCGAGGGGTTTTTGGAATTGGATATCTACCCCTAAAATTAAGGGTAGTTTACTGAAGGGGAAAAAGAGAAAAAGTCGATTTTCTCAAAATCGGCTCTAACGATTTTAATTAAATTTCATTAATGAACATAAATAAATATTCGAAACCAAATGGCTACTCTCAATATTTCGGCAAAATCGTTTTAAGGGCTCCGGTCTGATGCGTAAATTAACATTTTTTTAAATAGCTCCGAAACTATTTGAGATATGAAATTACTTAGCATTACAAATATGTATATATATTTATAATACAAAAATTTTATTCGAAACATATTTTTATAAAATCAATAACTTTCAATATATACGCAGTTATATATATATTTTTAACTTTTTGGGCATTAAAGCTTAAGTATTGCGATCGTAAAAAAAACTAACCTGAAATGTTGATGGATTTCGAGGTCTCATGACCCCCCGAACCCTAAAAAATAGTCTTTGCAATGCCGTCTGTCTGTGTGTCTATTAAAACTTAAAATTAAGGGTAGTTTACTGAAGGGCAAAAAGAGAAAAAGTCGATTTTCTCAAAATCGGCTCAAACGATTTTGATTAAATTTCATTTTTAAACATTAATAAATATTCCAAACAAAATGGCTACTCTCAATATTTCGGCAAAATCGCTTTAAGGGCTCCGGTCTGATTCGTAAATTAACATTTTTTATAATAGCTCCGAAACTATTTGAGATATGAAATTACTTAGCATTGAAAATATGTATATATATTAATAATACAAATATTTTATTCGAAACATATTTTTATAAAATCAATAATTTTCATTCTATACGCAATTATATATATTTTTTTAAATTTTTGGACATTAAAGCTTAAGTATTGCGATCGTAAAAAAAACTAACCTGAAATGTTGATGGATTTCGAGGTCTCATAACCCCCCGAACCCTAAAAAATAGTCTTTGCAATGCCGTCTGTCTGTGTGTCTATTAAAACTTAAAATTAAGGGTAGTTTACCGAGGGGCAAAAAGAGAAAAAGTCGATTTTATCAAAATCGGCTCAAACGATTTTGATTAAATTTCATTTATAAACATTAATAAATATTCCAAACAAAATGGCTACCCTCAATATTTCGGCAAAATGGCTTTAAGAGCTCCGGTCTGATGCGTCAATTAACATTTTTTTAAATAGCTCCGAAACTATTTGAGATATGAAATTACTTAGCATTACAAATATGTATATATATTTATAATACAGATATTTTATCCGAAACATATTTTTATAAAATCAATAACTTTCAATCTATACGCAATTATATGAATTTTTTTTAACTTTTTGGACATTAAAGTTTAAGTATTGCGACCGTAAAAAAAAACTAACCTGAAATGTTGATGGATGTCGACGTCTCATGACCCCCAGAACCCTAAAAAATAGTCTTTGCAATGCCGTCTGTCTGTGTGCCTATAAAAACTTAAAATTAAGGGTAGTTTACTGAAGGGCGAAAAGAGAAAAATTTGGTTTTCTCAAAATCTGCTCAAAAGATTTTGATTAAAATTCGTATCTAGGCGTTGATTAAGATTATAAATAAACTGGCTATTTTCATTTTTCTATGAAAATGATTTTTAGGGTACATTACAGAAGCGTTAATTTCTGTATCTCCACAACTATTGGAGAAACTAAACAACTTATCATTGCAAAATTTTAGGACTATTAGAAATAAAAAACTTTTATTTGACATATATTTTTATAAAAGCAACAGTTTCTGAGATATTTGCAAATATATTAATACAATTTTGTGAGCTTTAGTTGTAAACATATACTACTTAAGTCTTAACGCAATAATTCTCCAATGCCATAGAGTAATTAAATATAAGTATCTAAAAAAGTATGGTAATTCACCTTAAATCTCTTAGGAGAAATGTTTGCATAGCAATGATCTATTTCCATTTTAGACTCAATAGTCAATATTTACATTTTTTATTGGTCAAAATGTATAAATTAATAATTAAATATCAATGCGATGACTTGAAGATCTGCAACACCTTATAAAATGTTAAAACTTTAACCAGAATCGAAATTTTAATACGAAGTGTTGACCCTTGTGGAAGAAATTAAACTGTTTGAAATGTTCTAAGGTGGACAAAGATGCGCTTCTTTTCTCATAGATTCTATATCATTGTATATTATTTTATGCGTGTTCTTATGTGGAGTGGTGATGATACAATGTACATTATTCCGTTCAGAAATCTTACGAGTTTATAGAAAGAGAGAGAAAGTCTGTGCGGTGCGCCGTACCATTTATTTTAATATATATATTTATATATTTTTTAATTCAATTCGTATTTTAACTCATCTCACAAACAAGCTATTTTAGCACGTGTATCTTCTCTAAAATGACTAAGCTATCTGATTCAATTATCTTTAACGAAGCCATGGATCTATTTCAAAGTTGAAACAAACAAGTCACTTATTTTTGTTTGGGCGACATTCTCAAAAGTTGACTTTTAGGGTGCGTACAAGTTTATGAGACTAGGAGAAGGTTTAAAGGGGAATGGGAGTCTGAGAAGGGTCAGAATAAAGGGTGTAAGAAGACAATAGGGAAGAAGGAAGATAATATTTGTAACTTCTTGGTAGATCCTTCTACGACGAGTTTATAAAGGACAAGATCTTACATAAACTTGCGTGGAGTAGATGTCTCAAGAAAACAGGATCAACCAAAAGTTGTTTTTTGTTGTAGCTTTTAAAGTCAAGTCCTTTGAAAATGGAAGTATGCTAACAAGATACAGTATAATTAATAAATTTGGTTTCAGTGTTCACTACACTACTTTGTGTGTTAAATTTAAACAGATTTTTTCAAAAAAAATTCTCTTTAGGATTCAAGCACACTTAAATTTATTTAGTGAACTCTAAAAACTATAACATTTTACTCTGACGATTTTAAATGTAAAATTACGAGATTTCACTCACTTTGCTGATGGTAGATTTTTAATATAACGTCTTATTTGTTATCGTAGCTAAGAAATTAGGAGTGGTTGACCTACAAGTCTTGCGGATTCTTGTTGCATGGTCTAAGGCGCAACTCTCGCAGTAGACTAGACTGCTGAAGATGGGGAGATCGGGGTTTTATCCTAGTCGGGTGCACTGAGGGTAGGTTTACCTAAACTGTTTATCCACTATACCTTCACGCAAATGCGGGTGTACCTTCTCTCAATTAAAACCGTCCTAGTCCTAAGCCCATTAGTGTAATTAGTACATAGGCATAAAACCCGAGAGGGTAGTAAGACACGGTGCTGAAAATAAAATTAATATCAAGGCGCTATGTTTTGATACGTAGTAGTGTATAACTGCAGGTTTGGATTAATATTTAGTAAGTAGACCCCTGGGTTACAGAAACTGTGAGGTTCTCAGTAATATTTTCAAAAGGGAATACAAGTTTAAAGAAAAATTAAAAATATATATATTTACAACGCCTCCAACATTTAAAATTCAAATAATTTCTTTGCAGGGCTTAGAAATTTAGAGTAGTCTACATATATGTTGATTCAGCATTCACAATTAAATAATTTTTTGCTTAATCTGTGGAGTACCTCCAGGTGGCAGAGGACCTTGGGCCGTAGCCCCTAAAGCCCATGCCTTAATCTGTGGAGTACCTCCAGGTGGCAAAGGACCTTGGGCCGTAGCCCCTAAAGCCCATGCCTTAATCTGTGGAGTACCTACAGGTGGCAGAGGACCTTGGGCCGTAGCCCCTAAAGCCCATGCCTTAATCTGTGGAGTACCTCCAGGTGGCAAAGGACCTTGGGCCGTAGCCCCTGAAGCCCATGCCTTAATCTGTGGAGTACCTCCAGGTGGCAAAGGACCTTGGGCCGTAGCCCCTAAAGCCCATGCCTTAATCTGTGGAGTACCTCCAGGTGGCAAAGGACTTTGGGCCGTAGCCATTAAAGCCCATGCCTTAATCTGTGGAGTACCTACAGGTGGCAAAGGACTTTGGGCCGTAGCCCCTAAAGCCCATGCCTTAATCTGTGGATTACCTCCAGGTGGCAAAGGACTTTGGGCCGTAGCCCCTAAATCCCATGCCTTAATCTGTGGATTACCTCCAGGTGGCAAAGGACTTTGGGCCGTAGCCCCTAAAGCCCATGCCTTAATCTGTGGATTACCTCCAGGTGGCAAAGGACTTTGGGCCGTAGCCATTAAAGCCCATGCCTTAATCTGGCCCTGAGTTCTAGGTAGTATCCTTAGTTAAACCAGTGTGTAGATCTAATGTATTTTGAAAATGGAAATTAAATACTTTGATAAATTAATAAAAGCTTCTTAAGCGTTAGCGCCAATTTACAACTATCGTAGAGCCAATAGTCGACTTAAGTAGTCTTCGGGTGGTCTCCTCAGAACCCAGCCGTGGGCAACCTGTTTTTCTTGAGCGATTAAATTCCGTAGCAAAACTTTCTTCGGAGGGGAAGTAAATTTCGGGCCCATGTTGACTGTGGCATGTAAAATATCCATGGAAAGTTTGTGAAAATATATTTCCCGGCAAAATTGGTTAGCCCTTTAGTACTCGCTCATGTAATTTCAGTGTGAAAAGCAACGGGGACCCACCACACTGTCTGAACTTCCCTAGTGTATGGGATTTCCACCAGATGGTACAGGCTGTACTAACCATCCGAAAGGTATAAATAATATCAAACCAACCTTCGGGTGGTTGACTTAAGAATAAGATAGAACCGTGATAGTAGTGGTAAAATATTTATTTATTTAACTGTGCATCTTACTACAAGCTCGGGCTATACGCTTAAGTACTAATTACTTTAGTGGGTTAGGAATTGGAAGGTTTAATATAGAGGAAGTGAACCTATATTCACGTGGAGGGAGAGTGGAAAACCATTTAGGAAAAAATCTCCCAGTTCACCCGAGCGAGATTCGAATCTTGATCTCCCCGTCCTCGGAAGTCTAGCTCAACACGAAACTAGTACGTCAGATAACTACGCCACCGAGACAGGTAGTAGTGGTAATAGTATTGCATATTTTGCCTTCTAGGGTTCGAACCCTTGGTCTGGTTGATAGCGTGTTTTCCTACTGATTACTGTTCACTTACGAAAAATCTATCATTTGTGATATTTGAACCTTATCTTTCACAGAGATGAGATATTGTGTGCTGTGTGTCTGTTCTATTTTATATAAGTTAGTTTGCAAGTCATATACTGATACAATTAGGTTCAGAAAGTGCAATTAATGTATTACATATAAATACTCCTTCTGAGCCAAAACCAGACACACATTAAGAGTGCAACAAATCTTTTTGCTTGCATAGTTATTGTCACAAATGCACTAAGTTATCATACTAGAATGTCTGTTGATACAACTGTTAACGAGTGCCTTTCCCATAAAACTAACATATATCTCTTTAACGAAGAAATTTCAAGCCTCTTTGCGTGTTTATTGGATCACTTTACATACTAATAAAGAGAGTCACGAACTTTACCTGCCACTACACCCTAGCTAAAGTTAAAACGCAGCGGTACGGAGGTGGTTCAATTAACGTCGTCATAAATAAGTCTAAGAGACTTCCTCCCTCAGCCCGCTATCCCTTGTTTTTTCTAAACATTAGATTGACATCAAAACGAACACGCCATTACACGATTTCCAATTATACAGGTGGTTTTATAACGTAACATCGACATTGCATGGTACGTTATATAAATGCACGTCCTAATTAAGGTGAAATGTTTCAAAAATAAATACCCTACCATTTCTCCATTCTGTGGGATGATTAATTCTATAACCAAACCCAGTCTATGAATTGAAATGGGGATGTTAATTTTTCCTTCGCTATTTTATAGTCTATTAAGTAACTTAACTTATGGTTGAAAGAAACGAGAGTTAATTATTCCGTATATTCTGCAGTTCTTATAATTAAATTGTAATTGAGACCAATCATCAAAATATGACTTCATGCACGGAAATCAATCATGATCTATTATTAATTGTAATTAAAAATTATATTTCAATTTTAATAGGACAACTGTTTATATTATCACACGTATAAGATTAAACAAACGTTTTAGCTATTTTTAACAGAAAAGTCTTGCTATAAAATCTATGAAAATAATAAATTTAATTGCAAGAATCTTCACCTAGTCTTAAGTAAAAAGTAATAAAGTTTTAAATAAAATTCAGATATGTATATAATATTTGAGAAATATTGATCACCTTATTAATAAATGAATTAGGATGTAAATTAAGTGAGTTCAGTCCTGATTCAAACATCAATTAAAAATTTTCAGAATTCAAATCCAAAAGGGGCCTGGAAATAACTAAATATAAGTTGCAGTGGCATCAGTGAATAGCAGTGATGTAAAATTACTAACATAAGGAAACAGCATAAAGTTAATTTCGGAGAAATGCAGAGACATTTGACTGGAATGAACTTGGAGAGTTATAAAGTAATCCAAATAAGATTTGATGATCTTTGAACCTTGACTTCTTAATTTAGTTCCCTAAACAAAGCTTATGCACCTAAACTAGTGGTAGCATGGTCTTAGGCATTTGTCTCACAACGGGTTGGTTATCCTGTGAGGGATATATGGAGTTTCAAATCACCTATGGATGCACAGATAATTTTTTTTCACTATGATTTTTTCATTCTCTTTCACGATAGCACGGAGAACTACCACCAAATTTGATTCTTACTTTAATCATTGGTTAACAGCTATGGCGCTTAGCGTAATAATGATTTAAAAATATTACATTTAGTAACCCTTACATTGTGTTTATGAATGGCACACTAAGTAACCCATTATAATTTAATTGTATTAATTTCAAATTCTTCAAGAATATTTATTTTTAACCTCGTTTTACTTCTCATCAGGTCAATTAACGTTTGATTAATCCATTGAATTATGGAAGATATAATTTAGAGGAGGTCTACATGAATTTTAGTGAAGGGATAGTGGGAAACAGATTAATATAAAATCATTCTCAGTGCACCCACCCGAAATTCGAACCCTGACCTCTCCGTCATCAACAAACAAAACTGAACAAGATTGACGTTTAATCCATATGCTCACCGATGCGAGTTGCAAATAATTAATATCCGGTTCCGCTCAAACAAACACTGCTAGCGTGAAACTGCCACACACTCTAATTATACAAATCGTGGATTATCAATGATTGACGGCCACTGGTAATCATTATCATCTGTGTGTGGGATCAGGATACCTGTCTCCATCTGATTGAGGCGCCTGAACACGTCAACTGAGCGTTGCGTCAAGCTCGTCCCCTGCGGGATGCTCTAGGAGAGGGGTTTCCAACCTGGAGGTCGTGACTCCGCTAGGGTGTCGGGGCTGGTTCCGTTTGGGGTCACAATGCTTGAGGAGGTTGTTAACTTACACCACATTATTTTATTAGACTAAGGCGTGAGTGTAGGGAACGCTAGTTAAGAGCAGTAATTTTTCAATTTTTATTGAAAACTTTTTTTTGCTAAAATAAAAAAATATTGCTCCAGTATAAATATAGGGTTTAATTCTCGTCACAAGGTGATATCAAAATTTCCTGAATATCTGTCATGTGCGTAGTGGCATTAGATGACAAACTTTTTAAATTAAGAGGAAAAGTTGTCATTAGATTTCAGGGTTCTCATGACATATATTCAAGAACTGTTTTCACCATATGAAGAAAATTAAAGTCTTTTATTTTTACTGGACTTGATATATTTTGATATAAAAAATTGCAAATATACTATCATTAGCTCGTATTCCCTACACTCATACCTTAAGGTGGGATGGAAGGGAATGCGAGCTAAGGCCAGTTTTTATGTAGGTTTAAAACTAAAAACTTTTCCTGGGAAAAACTAAACTAAGCATGGCATCATTAGATAAATTTAGTCTAATTTTCAGCACATTAAAGTTTCAAATATTTCTTTAGTACTTGTCATTGTCATCGTAGAATTTAATTCGGTTTTCTTAGTTTAAAATGTTTATCATCAAATTCCAATATGCTTATGTCAAATATTCAAAAACTTTTGTGGGTAAAATGTGTAGAAATTCAAACAAATGATAACCTACTGAAGCCATACTGGATTTATTTTGGCCTGAAAAGGTTTCTTGTTATAAACATTGCAAAATCAATTATATTGAGAAAGGTAGCTTTCCTTTGCATCTTAAGAGATTAAAAAGATTATATAAAAGTGAAGAATTCAAAGCTAAATTATTGATAATGGTTGGAACAATAAAAATTTTTAAAAGCCTGTCTCATCCCACCGATAGCGCGTAACTTGGATAGATAATACAGCTTGAAACAGACATTTAATCGTAGTCTAGTAAAATATTATCTTACTGTATTTTTTTAACATAAAATTAAAAAAATTAAAACTTTAAAATGAAAAGTAAAGTTCATTTAACATATTCCAATCTCACTCTTTTCAATTGAGAATGCAGAATTATTCACTTCAATTCGATTTAAAATGTGATAGTTATCTTAATTCGGCGTTAAATGTGTTCTTAAATTCCTGATTCTGTTCCCCTTGAATAACCAATCTCAGCAGTTTGCTTGCTGATTTAGTTTATTTTACGAGCTTTGCGTTTGATTGAGTTGCATGACGTACAAACGTTTGTTTTCATCACATCCAAAATATCCACCAAGCTCGTTGATCCTCTTCTGTAGCTCTCAATAACGTTAGTATGGAGATTATAATAATATTTTTATAGTATTTAAAGAAATAGGATTTGAGTACATGAAGTTTATCATGCGGGCGTGGTTATCTGAGACAAACATTGGGGTCTAGGCCGGCGAAATGTTGCAAACAGCTTAGCTAGAAAAATATTCCACTTATGACGAGTGGTTGGGGAAATATAACAGCCCATGGTAGATATTACCATTCCTTGGGGCTATCGTGATTTAAATGGCACCAGTGATTGGGCATACTAAAGCGTAATCATCGAGATAGAAAGGATTGACATCTACGAGAAGGTCGAAGCTCGATTCTTGCCACACTCACTTGGGATGTTTTTCCGCATACGATCTATCATCATGATATATTCATCCCATCACCAAATTTATGCTGGTTCATTTTATCTTATCTTACTCTCTTATACATTAAATTAAATCAAGATATTAATAATTAATGGTGCTAAAGGTAAGTTAAATTTATTATAATATTAGCTGGAAACTTGGTGTTATCAGGGTAAATTTAGTGGTCTTTAAAAAAATCCCTTTGTATATACGTTTGAAATTTCTCCTTGGAGAAGAGTTTTAATAGATAACTAATCACGTAATTAAAGTCTCCATGCATGCAATATAGAACATGATAAAAAAAATACTTTCTATACACTCCCATTTTTCACTTAGTACATATACACATTTTCAGATTGGTTTTATAGTCACCCACGCAGTGGATCATGCAGGCTAGGGCATACAATTTGATATATATATATATATATACATGCTTAAAAACCGCTTAAGGGTGTATGGCCCAAAATTAATAATATATAAATTATATATATATATTTTGTAGGTCTTCTTAAACCAAACTTGGATCAGTGTATTAAATATAGATTAAATGTATATTTTGAGCACAGTGTCTACTCAAAGTTTGAAATTTTGGCATCTAATGCAACAATTTTGAGAAAAACCAAATGATGCAAAGATTTCATATTTGGAATGCTAGAAGTACTTGAAGAGGTTTATTAAGAGAAATAAATATTATTTCACTGAACCTTCAATTAATTGCATAAAAAACTGCCAAATAAATGCAATATTCAATTAATTATTTTGTATTCTTAAACATGTGTAATAAATGGGGGAAGTAAATCAATTAGTACCGACTTATTTTAACATTATAATGGCACTTCATTCACATTAACATTCAATCTGAAACTCATGAAAATTGATATGAGCTGAGGTGCTACATATTTTGCCCCCGGATTTTGAAAATATATCTGATGCAACCCCCAATAGCCGAAATAGAACGCCCGGTTAGAGTAAGCAGACAACTCATCCCTTCTCACTCCAAGTCACTAGCTGTCTGTCCTTGAAAACATAAATACCTCGCCAAAGATTTTCGCCTGACCATCCCATCCCCATCTTTCTTTAGGGATTGTTACCTGGGCTCCACCGTTTTCAAGTCCTTGTAGAAGTGTGACGATTGTTGAAAGGATTTTTTCAGTGTGGCTGAGTATAGTTGCATTTAATGTATTTAGGTATGTGTGAAGTGTAATAATAGTGGGAAGAACATTTTTATTATTTAAATAAAATGGCCCCAAAAAGTTTAAAGACGGTAGAATATATGTAAAAGGCAAAAGTAGTAAGCATTCAAGGCAATAAAACGCTTTTACGAAGAAATTCGGAAAGCCCAAACCACTAATAAGATGGTGAAATGACTTCAAACCTAAATTATATTATTGAACTTAAATAATTAACTTTTTAAAAAAAAATCCTTTTCAAATCTCGAACTAAATCTGGAACCTCCAACTTAGCACGTCAATATCTTACCACTGAGCTATCTAGTGCTAAATCTGTATTAGGGTCATTTATCTATAATATTTTAAGGGTTATTCGGTAATAGATGTGTAAAATCGTCGGCCATTTAATAACAATCAGAAACAAATTCCATCGTTGATCCATGGTAGGTTTATGCTGCCGTTTGAAATTTTTTTACTAATTTTAAATTGTTTCTTGGATATAATTTATAAAGCAAAAGTCACCAACCTTTATTTAGCTGCGGACAACATAAATGTTTTACCAATACAGTAAACCACTTATTAAGTATTTGATAAAAAAAATAGAAAATATTTTTAAGAATTACTTGGCCACCGAGGACGGGGATATCGAGGTTCGAATCTCAGTCAGGTGAACTGGGGTGATTTTTCCTAAATGGTTTTCCACTCTCCTTCCCCGAAAATGCGGGTTAATTTCCTCTAAATTACACCTTCCCAGCTCCTAATCCATTAGTGTAATTAGTACTTAAGCGTAGAAACGAATGGGTAGTAAGACGCGGTGCTAAATAATAATAAATAATAATACATTTAAGAATGACCTTGAACAATGAATACAGTGTTAGATGAAAGCCTATATTTGAGTTACGTTAATAGGTATGGACAATTGTGCATTATGTTAGATAAATAAAGATAGATTACATCTAGTCATATTAGCCATGAGATGAAATTTGTATGGTTAATATATCTTTCTTCTTATATATAATTTGATAGGCCCGTTTACGGTAATAGTAATTGTGAGGAAATGACTGAACAGATTTTGACAAACTACACTCATTTTAAGGATTAGGAGTCCAGGATGTCGAAAAAGTAGTAGTTTTCCACGGAAACCCGATTTTCACAGATAATTTTCAGTTTTTTATTCTTTGTTTAATCATCATGGAAACCGCTATGTGCTGCATGACTGTAAATCTCTAAATAAACTATATCATCTTGGCTAAAAATAATAACTCAATCTTCATTAATTGTTGGTCCGAACACATCACATTTTTCTCTTTGAATGCTGGTCATAGCACATCTAAATTGAATGCCTAAACTGGGAAAATATTTTTTTTTATTGGAATGTTATTATTAATTGGAATTTAAATCAATATTATTGAGTATAATTTGAAAATTAAAAGGTTAAGTTGTTAAGTTCGTGAAAATATTGTTAAGTTTGGTTTTGCGCTTGATAAAATTGTTTTAAAATATGTTTTGGTATGTATTATAAGCTCAAAAATGATAAAATGAACTTGAATAGTGTTTAAAAAAGTTAGTCATTTTTACTATCTAAGTATGAGTTTTGGTGCTCACTTTTTCCAAATAATGGGTTTTAGTGTTCATTTTAGCAAATAGTAACATAATACAAATACATAAGTTAAGCTATGTTTTCATTTTACCGCTTAATTTGAGGGTATATTTAAAATTAGTAATGTTTTGTATACCCCATTTATCTTTTCACATTCTTACAAATACAGTAAGTTTACTTATGTTTCCATGTTGATAGTTAATTTTGAGGGAATGATATTTCAAATGTTTGAGTACCACATCTATATTTTAACATTCTCTCTTTCTATCAGACTCCACGATCTCACACACTCTCTCCCACTCTCCCTCACCTCACACACACACACACACCACACACACACACTATAAAACATCTCTTTAATATAATCTTTTCTCATTCTTTCTCTCACACACTCTCTATACTCTCATACCCGCTATATCACACAATTTCTCTCACATTATCTTTATTATACTCTCTTAACCTCTCTCTCAAACGCTCTCTCAACAGCTCTCTCTTTCTCAAACGTTTTCTCTTTCTCAAATTCTCTCAAACGCTCTCTCACAAACGTTCTCTCTATCTATCAAACTCCCTCTATTTCAAGTTCTCTCAAAATCTCTGACTAAACTCTTTCTCTCTCTATCTCACTCTCTCAAATACTCTGACTCAAACTGTCTTATCTCATTCTCACTCTCTTTCAAACTCGCTCTCTCAATTTATCTTTCTAACTCTTTCTCTCAAACACACTTTCTCTTAAACTCTCGCTATAACTCTCTCACAATTTAATTTTCCTTCTCTGAACTAATCTCTCCATTTTAACTTTATCTCTCGAAATCTCTCCCGCATATCCTGACATTTTCTCTCTCTTTCACACAATATCTCTCCAAAATTTTACACGCTTTCTTTCTCTACATCTCTTTCTCTCTCTCTCTCACACATCACACACACACACACACACACACTTTATCACGCATTCTCCTTACCTATTCAATTTCTCTCTCTCACATACAATCAACCTCTCCTCACACGCACTCATACTTCATTTTCACACTCAACCTCACACTTACACAATCAACACCCTTAAACACTTAAACTCTCATTTTCCCTATCACATTCTATCACTCTCTATATCATATATCTTATATATTAATTTGATAAGCCCGTTTCCAGAAATGAAATTACGAGGAAATGACTGAACAGATTTTGACTAACGTACACTCATTTTATAAATAAGGAATCAGGATGTCGATAAAAATAATGGTCTAAAACTAAAACCCAATTTTCCTAACGAATCTTCCATCTTTTCTTCTCTGTGGACAGTGGTTCATCTGTACAATAATTCTTTGTTTACATCACCATGGAAACATGATTTGTGTATAGCTGTATATAGGCAAATTAAATATTTGTCTTTGTTTAAAAATAAAATCAGCTCAATAGTTAGGAACTTGAGTGGTTTGTGTAACTAATAGATATAGATCTGGAGAGGGGTAATTTTAAAATTCCCCTAGGGTGTGTGAAGGGGGAAAATATACGTTTTGATTCGAATTACACAACGAAAACTAAATATCTTAGAAAAGTTGATAGTCTTTGACGAATAAACTTTCAATCAAAAAGTGAATGAGAGCTTATTTATTATAGAGATCCTTTCCCAATATAAAGATTGAAATACATTTTAGTGTAATAATCTGCAGCATTGCTGCAAACGACCAACTAGTTAATATATAATATTATTTTTGATCATCTCACACCTCTCTGTAGAGAATAAATAGTATTTGTAAAAAAAAAAAAAAGCTCGAGGTTTTGATGGATGTCGACGTTTCATGACACCCTAAATCCGAAAAAGTGTTTTAAAAAGAATAATGTCAGTCTGTAGCTCTGACTAGAGACAAAACTATTTTACCAATTGGGATAAAACTTGGAATATGGAGTTTTTATAAGGTTTCTCAGAGGTTTTTTTAAAATAATCTATCAATCCTAAAATTAATGGTAGTATTTTTTACTTAGAGATGGAAAGTGAAAATATAGATTATATCAAACTCGACATCGATTAAAATCAATATATATATATTATATATATAGTTTAATATTAAAACAAAATGGAAGTTCTCATATCTTTATGAAAATAGCTTTGAGGGTAATTTACACTTAAGGAAACTTCCAATTTTTATCGTATCGCTGCACCTCTTTGGGATACAAAATAATTTATCATTTCAAAAATGAAGGCATATTAAATATAAAAATCGTTATTTGAAATTATACTACTATAAAATCACACGGCTGACTCACTCACTGGCATTAATGTTTACCCACTTCCAGATGAGCTAGAAACTTGAAATTTGACAAACTTATAGCTTCTTAAATATATTTCGACCCAGTCTAATATAAATTAAAATAGACTTACTCGGTGATTGTAGGGGTGAAAAAACTGATTACAGTTCAGACAGACGGTGCAGCCGCACAGTCTTGTAATAAGCACGCAAACGGTTTAACCTACACAAAATTACGAGAATTGTTGGGGTGGTACACCACTCCAAAAGTTTGGAAACCGCTGGTCTACAGAATATAATATTTTTCTCTTTCAGCATGTTCTTAAATTAACTTACTTAGTTCCATACGATTGCAAGGTTTGATTAAAAATCTCAAGTTTAAGTAATGTAACGAGTTTACAAGTATATTGTGACATTTACGATTGTCAATTCACACTTAACACACAACACTTTTTTATTTATATCCACACGGTAAACTGCTGTGACATTTTGATGTACACAATTAGTTTGCCTTTTTACAGGCACACTTTTTCGTTTGACGCTGTTTTTTCTGAGACTATACACTTGCAACTGGCATATCCCTGGCCCTCAAACTTTGATTTCTTATTCACAGCTTCACGAACTGTTACATATTTTTCTGGGATGTCTTTATGAATTTATGTGCAAGAAATCTAGAGGTCACTTCTATTAGACTGGGTTGTAATATATTTATTAGATTTTATGAGGCAATTTTTTTACGACTTTAATTTGTTTGTTTTGTTTGGATTTTCACGGCATACCATCGGGAATAATTTTGTACGTCCTACAGTTTGGGAACCTCTGCTGTAGATTTTTTTTAATAAGCCTTCACTATCTTGGGCGTATTGCAATAAACCTGTAATCAACTAGAATGATTGAGTGAACAAAGGTGCATTTACTTACTAGCCTAAAGCTGTATGGGATCATTGCAATAAGCCTAAAAGTTATCAGGCTGATAAGAAAATATAATATTATTTTTCAATTAGCCTGGTTCATTGTAAATTGATGGTGCCTTTTCCATTAACCGGATTTTATAATTAGCCTACGACATATATACTATATATATAATACACTTATATAATATATACAGATAAATATATATAAACACATTACATATATATGACGGAGAAGTTTTTAAATTTGTAATTTTCTGTAATGCTCTGTGGGTGTGATATTCCTCTTTTCTCTAAAAGTGTATATTATTTCGTTTATGCTCTTTGGTAGAATGTGCAACAATGTATATTATCTCGTTTCAAATATCTTACGAGTTTTAAGTAAATATCTCTTTTTACTTTCTCTCTATCTAACAGGTAGAGAAAGTATGGTGATCGTCAAAAAATTCGAACTCGAGATTTTGATGAATTTTGACGTTTCATGACTTCCTGAATCCGAAAAAGTGGTTTTTGAATTTCCGTCTGTCTGTCTGTCTGTCTGTCTGTACCTCTAACTAGAGCCTAAACTATTTTACCGATTGAGCTGAAACTTGATATCTAGGGTTTTCATAGGGTTGCCCCGAGGTGTTTTTGGAATTGGATATCTACCCCTAAAATTAAGGGTAGTTTACTGAAGGGAAAAAAGATAAAAAGTAGATTTTCTCAAAATCGGCTCTAACGATTTTGATTAAATTTCATTTATGAACATTAATAAATATTACAAACAAAATGGCTACTCTATATATCTCGGCTAAATGGCTTTAAGGGCTCCGGTCTGATGCGTAAATTAACATTTTTTTATAATAGCTCCGAAACTATTTGAGATATGAAATTACTTAGCATTACAAATATGTATATATGATTATAATACAAATATTTTATTCGAAACATATTTTTATAAAATCAATAATTTTCAATATATACGCAATTATATATATTATTTTTAGCTTTTTGGACATTGAAGCTTAAGTATTGCGATCGTAAAAAAAACTAACCTGAAATGTTGATGGATTTCGACGTCTCATGACCCCCCGAACCCTAAAAAATAGTCTTTGTAATGCCGTCTGTCTGTGTGTCTATTAAAACTTAAAATTAAGGGTAGTTTACTGAAGGGCAAAAAGAGAAAGAGTCGATTTTCTCAAAATCGGCTCAAACGATTTTGATTAAATTTGATTTAAAAACATTAATTAATATTCCAAACAAAATGTCTACCCTCAATATTTCGGCAAAATAGCTTTAAGGGCTCCGGTCTGATGCATCAATTAACAATTTCTTAAAATAGATCCCAAACTATTTGAGATATGAAATTACTTAGCATTACAAATATGTATATATATTTATAATACAGATATTTTATCTGAAACATATTTTTATAAAATCAATAACTTTAAATCTATACGCAATTATATGAATTTTTTAACTTTTTGGACATTAAAGTTTAAGTATTGCGACCGTAAAAAAAACTAACCTGAAATGTTGATGGATGTCGACGTCTCATGACCCCCGAACCCTAAAAAATAGTCTTTGCAATGCCGTCTGTCTGTGTGTCTATAAAAACTTAAAATTAAGGGTAGTTTACTGAAGGGCGAAAAGAGAAAAATTTGGTTTTCTCAAAATCTGCTCAAACGATTTTAATTAAAATTCGTATCTAGGCGTTGATTAAGATTATAAATAAACTGGCTATTTTCATTTTTCTATGAAAATGATGTTTAAGGTACATTACAGAAGCGTTAATTTCCGTATCTCCACAACTATTGGAGAAACTAAACAACTTATCATTGCAAAATTGTAGGACTATTAGAAATAAAAAACTTTAATACGACATATATTTTTATAAAAGCAGCAGTTTCTGAGATATTTGCAAATATATTAATACAATTTTGTGAGCTTTAGTTGTAAACATATACTACTTAAGTCTTAACGCAATAATTCTCCAATGCCATAGAGTAATTAAATATAAGTATCTAAATTAGTATGTTATTTTCCCTTAAATCTCTTAGGAGAAATGTTTGCATAGCAATGATCTATTTCCATTTTAGACTCAATAGTCAATATTTACATTTTTTATTGGTCAAAATGTATAAATGAATTATTAAATATCAATGCGATGACTTGAAGATCTGCAACACCTTATAAAATGTTAAAATTTTAACCAGAAATCGAAATTTTAATACGAAGTGTTGAACCTTGTGGAAGACATTAAACTGTTTGAAATGCTCTTTGGTGGACAAAGATGCGCCTCTTTTCTCATTGATTCTATATCATTGTATATTATTTTATGCGTGTTCTTATGTGGAGTGGTGATGATACAATGTACATTATTCCGTTCAGAAATCTTACGAGTTTATAGAAAGAGAGAGAAAGTCTTTGCGATCTGCCGTACCATTTATTTTTATTTATATTAGCGAGAAAGTCTATGCTGTGCACACTCCCCACCTTTTTTAAAAAACAAATTAGCCCTTTTGCATAAAAAATCTATAAATTTGGTGGATATAACTTAGAAAAAAAATATGATCTTGCTTGAAAATTACGAAGCTTAGCTCCGGCGGTAGTGCATCCACCTACGGAGCTAAGGGTCCGAGCTCGATCACTGGCATGGTCGAGAAATTTATCATTGTTGGAATGTGGGGCTACCCTTTCACAGTGATGAATTGACGGCCGGGGGATGGATTTTGTGTCTGTCCTAGATTTAAAATTAGAGTAATTAGTACAAGGCGTATAACTTGAACAGGTAGTAAGATACGTGGCGCTAAAATAAAAGTTAAAAAATAATAATAGCACCGACAACCTACAATGGCATCACATAACATAATTTGAGAGCCACTACTGTATTAGCTGGTTCAGGTTACAGACATGTCCAGATGGACACTAAACTATTCCACTTCCCCCTTTACCTTTAGTTTTATAACAACTATCAAAACATAGTTTGTAGGTCTCAAATTCATTTCCCGCGTCAATATGTCATTTTTTAATCAAAATAATATATAAATGAGCCTATAACCTTAATTAAAAAATACTCATATTTGACATCGTGTAGATACGTAAGATCCACCTCCCCTCCCCCCTTTTTCCCTCCACTCTATTAGTCCGGCATATCTGTATAAAGCACACTTAGTAAGTTTAATTAATATTATTATTAATTACACTACTATGTTAATAATGGGCAATATCTAAAACAGAGGAAATGTACCCACATTTTTGTGGAGGGATAAAGAGAAACCATTTAGAAAAATGCACTCTTTGTTTACCCGTTCGGGATTTGAACTCTGACCACCATTCATCGTTAAAATAAACTAAATGAGCTTAGTGTTTAAATCAAGTTAGGTTAACTTTAAAAATAAACCGACGGTTTGGTTCGGTCCCGGGGTGACCTGGTGGTCTAGGGGTAAGGTGTCAGACTTCTGTACTGAGGGTCCGGGTTCAATCCTCGGTCCCAGCACAGATTTTATCTGATTGCCAAACCCTTCCTTCACTCTGACAAGAGTGTATTAATCACAACTTGTGAATGTGAGGAATGCCAGGCCTCCCCGTGGTTGGATTCCACGTTAAACTGTAGTCCTCCACTTCATCTCACAATCACCCTACCAATACACATTAGCGTAGTTGCGAAAGGGTAGTAAGACGAAAGTGCGTGATAATAATAGTTAGGTCCCTGACTTTCATTTTTCATTCATAATAGCCAGAGAAGAAGACTGTCTACCTGCTACCTTCCCTCCCCCACCCTAAGACTTCAGCCCAAGACTTTCCAGTCATTACCACCACTGACAAGAGGTTTTTTTGGTTCTCAACGGGACGGACAGTTAGCATTCATTTCATCTTTTTCTCAGCAACACTAAATGCTATCTTACGGATTTTTCTCGACATTAGCTCTTCCCAAACAACGTTAAGGTAGTTTTCCCTAAGTAATTACACAAAATGTAAGATGTGTATGGTCCTTTGTCGCCATCCTTCCGTACCAGCACTCATACAGTTTAAACCTTCAGGCTCACAATATTTAAATATCAAAATCTAAGTTTTTCTCAAGTATATTGGTAAATACCAAGTTTCCAATTTCCATTTTTCTTATTTTTTAGCTAACCTAATAGGTGGTCACAAATGTTAGGCTCACTATGGATGTAAAAAAAAAAGTCATGTTGCACACCCTAATAATTTCCTTAGCCTACTTATTTGAGTATATTGGTTAATTAATTTTGAATTTTAATTTACTAGTAGTCACGGGTTTATCGCTTCAATATATTTGATTTTAAAAAATACACCGAAGGTGCAAACCTTGGGGTTTAACTAAGTAGACTTAAAAGGTGCCACCTTTCAATTTTTGGGGGTTTGTAATTATACACGCTGGGGTTTAAGGGTCAAGATGCTCAATATACAATACACTCTGATTATAGTTAGTCAATATGGTCTTAGATATTTGGTTCAAATGTCCAAAGTTAACTAAAACCAAAAAGGTTTCCGCTTAACCGTAAGTGAGAGAGGCACGCATAAACAGAATGGAATATCACAAACCGAATAAATTACATTAAAATCTATTAATTAACATTTAAATAGTCGTTATTTGCTGTTACTTGCTGTTTACCGTTTAAATTAATATTCAGAAAGTATCCTTCTCAAGAGTCTGTGATTTTTCCACACTCGATTTCACACTGGACATACATTCAATAAACCTTTATAACCGTCCTTACACCCTCAAACACCTTTACACTGTCCTTACACCCTCAAACACCTTTACACTGTCCTTACACCCTCAAACACCTTTACACTGTTCTTACACCCTCAAACACCTCTTCACTGTCGAGACTGTTTCTTTACGCTTGTCTTAGTTATCTTAAGACTCTTTTGTTTCCGTGCCAGAACCACTTTTCACAGCACAATGGTGGGTGGCTTCGTGCTGGTGAAATTTGATTCGTTACAGATTTCATAGTTTAAACGCTTAGATGGGCAAATAGTCTAAGGAGTCTCTTTTGCAATAGCCTGGACTGATGAGTACTGGAAGATCAATGTTCCTATCCAGCTTAGTGTACTCAAGAGTCGTTTTTCCTTAATTATTTTCCAATCTCTCTCCATGTACATAAGGGTACAATTCCTCTCTAAAGCTTTCTCATCCCTAACATATTTGTTTAGCTAATACATAAGACTATAGTAAGGCACGATGCTAAAATAAACAATTCCTGGTAATATCAATTTCAAAAGAATTGTTTTGATGGGAATTATAGCAGTTCCTTGAGTGACAATATGTATCGAAAGTCACACATTCAGTAGATAAACCAGCGTGCCAGAAGCAGTTATTAATGGTGACCATTGCCACATTCCCTCATTACGTGTCTCATAAGGTACAGATAGCACACTGTGAATTAACCTGTTTGTCTTTACTTGATCTAACCACGCTTGGTAGCTTATGTCCGTATAATGGAGTGCAGTTGCTGTCTGCGCTCAGCCTTTAGTCCCCTTCTCATTCCATAATTTCAGTTTCTTTATATGTTGACAAAATAAGAACTCTAGTATAGAAACAATTTCTTCAAGCAAAGATAATAAGACTTTAAACTGATATGTTAATAATTTTTACTGGAATAAATGTTGATTAAAATAGTGTTAAATGCACTTACAATTTATAAAAAGTTCAACAAGATACATAAATATGGATTTAACAGCTTTGAAAGTTTTTATAATTAAAAATATTGAATGCTAAATAAAGCAATTTTAAATTTATATAGCTTACTAATGTTGAAAACGTAATAGGTACAAGTTTAATATAGCCCAAATTATGAATTAATAAAAGTAAAACATCATTGGGACATTTTAAAATGAAATTGGAACATTAAGGTATGTCACATACACTAACAAAAATGATATATTTAAATAATACATATGAAGTAAAATGTCATAAAAATTAAATGGAGTTATTGGTAATGGATTATAATACTCACTAAGGCTTTATATGAAAGTCAATATTTAAAATTAATGGATCATGCCGTTTGAAATACTAGGTTTTTTTAAGAAATAGAAATATTTTAAATTATATATTTTGATAGAAAATGTTGTTTCATCGTTTAAATATCCTATTTTACTTGGTTTCACAAGTTGGTTGGGGACCAGCTGTTGAATTATTTCTCCACACATGTTTTGGTATGTAAATACCATCTTTAGGAACTGAGTTTAGTCTAAAGCACAGATGATTTAGTTAACTGTATGTCACATACTTTATTGTTACACTTTATTTTTAAAGTGTCCCAGTAAGGTAATACTTTTTATTTTTTTAATTCAAATTTCACCAATTGAATTTTAACATTAATATATGATTTTTTATTTATTTAACATTCAACATTTTCTGTTCTAAAAACTTTCTAAGCCATTCAATCCATATTGATATAACTTTTTGAACTCCTTATATTTTGTAAACGCATTTAAATACTATTTTAATTATGTTACTGTTTTCTATTTAGAATGTTTTCTAAAATGCTATACTATTTTAATTAGTTTTTATTACAATAGAAACTATTAACACATCAGTTTAAAGTTTTATTATCTTTGCATTACAAAGCTCCTTACTTTAAAATCTCCTTATAATGTTTTTTAAAAAGTTATTTTATCAAATTTTAATTTCAAATAGCAATAAACATTTGTTTTTAAAGAGTTACACTGTTAGAATGACATGTTTTCTTGGACTATATGTTTTAGGTCTTACTAAAACCAAAGTTTATGGCTCATAGCAAACGAAAATTTTAACACAAATTTAAATGTATGTTTTTGGTTTGGGACAAATTTATTAGGTTCATTGTAGATGGATTTTCACTACAACTGAATCCTATAAATTCAGAGTTGAGAATTGTATATAGAACTGTAATAAGTAAGTAACCCAGATGGGTTCATTACCAAATAACTTAGGATCTTTTTAGTACGCAGGCCTATTCCAAGTTAATACAGCTATTTTCTTGGTTTTGAAATACCCATGGCAGTAACTACGCAATCTTATGTGTAAGGCTAGAAATATATGTATAAGTTTAAAAAAATTGCCTAATTTCACATTTTAAATTTTATCTCAGTACGTAAGATAATCTATTAGCTCTTTATGTTGTGTGGTTTTGGAGCTATCGACATATCTCATCGCGTGATTTAAGGCATCAAACTCTGTTTATAATGTTAGGATGAATATAGTCTATCTGAGATACTGTACACCCCAATATTTCCTCATGCACGTGAATCTATGACAGATATAATTCTGTTTATCTGTTTTTTAATTAAATTTAGTAATGGCTAACCAGTCGATGGTGTCAGGAACATAATAATATAATATACAATAAAAAAGTGTTCAATTTCAAACTCTCAAGTTTTCAATGATTAAAATATAAATAATGAGATATTTGGATTTTGAAGTAACCCACAATTGAAGCTAAGAGGATCAAGGGGCTAGGGTCTCAAATATAGCTAAAATAATAAGCCTTAGGTGCATCTCTTCAGGCATACCTAAGTTCATTTGCAAATTTCTTGGTCTTGAAGTTTCAGTGTTATAAACCAAATATACATAATATTCTATCCATATGATTATTTTCTGGCAAATCTGGAGATTAAACTGCCTTTAATAGGAAAAGTCATCTTTCCATCAGAATGTCTTCTTTTATATAACTCGATAGTCCCGTTTCCGATTATATAAATTACTAGGAAGTAGCTGATCAAATTTAGACCATCGACTACTCATCTTTAAGGTAAAGGGATTAGGATGTCACAAAAATAGTAGTTTCCAAATAAAAAAATTGTTTCCTACTTCCATCACTCAGGAACTCAACGATTACTCTCCAACATGTCCTGAAGATGATGCCTTGCGAGCATCGAAACATGTAGACACAGAAGCACATTCCACTAAAAATGGAAATTTTCTAAGGAACAAGGGGTGACCTGGTGGTCTAGGGGTAAGGTGTCAGACTTCTGTGCTGAGGGTCCGGGGTGCAATACTCGGTCCCGGTACAGATTTATCTGATTACCAAACCCTTCCTTCACCTCTGACAAGACGTGTATTAATCACAACTTGTGAATGTGAGGAATGCCAGGCCTCCACCGTGGTTCGGATTCCACGTTAAACTGTAGGCCCTCCATTTCGTCTCACAATCACCCTACCATTACACATTAGCGTAAGTGCGTATAACCCGAAGGGTAGTAAGACGCGGTGCTAATAATAATAATCTAAGGAACAAGGGAATAAAAAAAAAGAAGAAAAAACTCAATTTTAAACAAAATTTTTTCAGTCACATATTTTTACTCAGATATGCCTTGTTAATATATTATCAACCAAAAATCTAGTCATTTACATGTTTCTCTAATATTATCCAAAGAATAATCAATCTTTTATACATGTTAATAATGTTTTAATATGTTTAAAATTGTGATGTTCATAATATTTTATTATCTGTTACAATACTAATGTATTGGAACCTTGACTTATAAGTAAATTGCCAAACTTTTCAATATATTATATCTTTGTGCTCCTATAGCCATCATATTTATACATTTATTCTTAGATTTTAACTTGACTTGTAAATGAATTACTAAAACTTTTCTAAATAGTGTAATTTGTGCTCGTATAGCCGTTATATTTAAGCATACTTCTTTTTTGATCTTGTATCAACTTTACACAGCTGATAATCCCATTTCTATTTAAAATTGAATTAATCTAGTATTATTTGTTAAACATTGATATGATTTTTTATTGTGTTTGTACTACATTTTAAGTATATCCTGGAAGTTTTTTCAACAATTTTTTTTAGTTTATTTTTTTGACCAACTGACTAATTGGCGCACGCTCCTTGCTGTAGACGATTTTTCTTCAAAGTTTTCGATTGGAAGAAATCTCTGACTATCTCATTAGTTGGAACGGTCACGTGACTAAGGATATGGAGTATATAATCGCGAATAGAATTTCTTGAGGACCAGCACAAAAACTGGACACATAAACTTCGTGGCTGCCTACAACCACCAAACAAGATGCTTCTCAAAACTGACCTGATAATATACAACAGAAAACCACTTCCTAATAGGGGGAGACCTCACAGTAAGAATACTCTATGAACAGCCGATTGACCAATAGAATGGGCGAATACTAGAAGAGCATGCAACCGAGACAAACTACAACATAATAGCTCCAGACTCACCGACTTTTATCCTGGAAATTACCAACACAGACCAGACGTTCTGGATATAATTATGACTAACTAAAAATAACATCTGAAACATTAACGGTACTACAAGAACTTGACTCTGACCACAACCCTGTACTCTGCGAATGGGACATCGACACGGAACATCTAACCAACTGGCTCAGACAAACTACAAGGACGACGGACTGGGCAAAATTCCAAGCTGGCCTTCAGGAAACCATACCAAGAAACCTAGAGATGGAAACTGAAGAAGACATTGACGCCGCCATAGACATACTTACAATGACAATTCAAGAAGCTTACAAACAAAACACAGTGACCTCCCGAAAACAACAAACCATAAGGATCGACCAACCTGACCTCAATTTCCTGATTGCCCAAAAAAGGGAAGCAAGAAGGGATTGGCAAAGGTTACGAACACCCCAAGAAAGAACTAGATACAACAGACTAAAAGCGCAGGTTAAAAGGACTGCCAACAACATAAGAAGGAACAGATGGAACAACTTCGTCACGGACACTGCAACCAACTTAAAGAAACCATGGACTTTAACTAAAATTTTAAAAGGAACTGCAAAAAAAGCGGGCACTCCAGCCATACATGGGCAACAGGGGATGGCTTATACTAGCACCGATAAGGCCAACGCAATAGCGGCGACACTAGAGCAGCAATTCAAACCGAACCCAGTACAGGAAATAGGATTCAATAACGATGTCATCAGAAGGGTAAACAACAATATTGACAGACCAATAGAAGACATACCAGACCAAATCACAATAGAAGAACTACAAGACACTATCAAAGCACTTCGACCTAATAAGGCACCAGGTATTGACGGAATCAAGAACGAGGAGTTGAAAAACCTACCCCACAATGCAACAGCATTACTTACCCAAAAATGAACACGACGCTCAAACTGCTTTACTTCCCAAAATCCTGGAAGAGGGCCAAAACTATAAGCATCCCGAAACCAGGAAAAAATAGTATATTCCCGCAGAACAGACGACCACTCAGCCTACTCAATACAACTGGTAAACTCCTTGAAACCCTAATACTCAATAGACTAAAACAACACTCAGAAACGAATAAAGTAATCCCTGATTTACAGTTTGGCTTCAAAAAACACCATTCCACTATTCATCCCGTACTAAACTTCATAGAGGATGCCACTGACAGCTTCAACAAACGAGAATACATGCTCACCATATTTATAGACGTTGAAAAAGCCTTTGACAAGGTATGGCACTACGGACTATTGCACAAAATGTTACAATACGACTTCCCACTAGGATATATCAAACTTATAAAAAGTTACTTGGAAGACAGAGAATTTCAGGTCTCTATAGAGGGCTCACTATCAGAAAGGGTGAAAATAAAATCAGGTGTACCGCAAGGGTCGGTTTTGGCACCCTACTTGTTCAATATATATGTTGCAGACATCCCAACACACCCAAAGATGATAGTGAGATTATTCGCAGATGACACACTGATTTACACCAGAGACAGGAACGTAAACTATGCGACACTAGCACTTCAACGATACCTCATAACACTAGAGACCTGGCTCACTGAATGGAGAGTAAAAGTGAATACCGCGAAGTCCACGGCTATGGTAGTATCAAGAAAAAGACAACTACCACCAGAGAAATTCACACTATTCCGAGAAGAAATACCATTTCAGGATGAAGCAAAATACCTGGGTATAACTATTGACAAAAAACTCACCTGGGCAAAGCACATAGATAAAACAAAGAAAACTGCGACTGCAATATTCATACAGCTCTATCCACTCCTCAAAGGTCGTCAACTCAGCCAACAATCGAAATTAATCATTTACAAATGCATAATTCAACCCATCATCCTCTACGGCTGCGTAGGATGGGGCTACGCAGCTAAAACCCATATCAAAAAGTTACAAATAGTGCAAAACAAAATACTAAGACTTATAACCGGAACAGACATAAGGACAAGAATTGACCACCTCCACGAAATAACCAAGAGCAAAACACTCGACGAAATATTCAAGGAAAGAAGGGAAAAATTATACAAGCAAAGTGGAACACACAAGAATCCCTTAATACAAGCACTTGGTAACTACGACCCAAACGACCAAAGACCATATAAACGCCCAAGGCTGGAATAAAGATATGTATATATATATAAAATGGTAACAAGGTAAAATCGGTAAAGGTAACGGTAACACTCACAAATTCACAATCATTCCATCATCATAAATGTAACCATTCATTTTCACCATCATTCCATGAGGATAAGGGCTAGCGAATGCTGCCTGTAACTCGCAAAACAATACAGCCCTTTCTCAGGTGACCTAGCTTGGCGCTTCTGTCAAGGTGGACATCCTGGGTCGGGTTACATACAATATCAAACATGTACTTGTGCAAAAAATCAAAGGTACCAAGTCATTTAAATTTAAGTTCATACAACGAGGATAAGGGTTGCGACAGCAACCTGTAACTCGCACAACAAATCAGCCAGGACTACCCATACTTGTCATTGACAATAATGACTGGTGGAGTAGTTTGGGCAACAGGGGAAACCCGGTTGAGGACCAGGACCACGGAGTATAGACTACGAATCTATGGATATGGAGTATCTGTCGGGGCCTACAATCTGCAGCCATCGTTGCAATAATCCGATAGTCTATATATACAAATTTAAGATCAAACAAGGCGTATAACCCGAACGGTTATTAAGAAGCAGTGCTAAATATAAAAAATATAAAAAATAAATATGTATAGCCTCGCCTATGTTTAAGTTTTTTGTTAAATTAACACCATTTGCCTACTACTGTGAATATGAAACAACCAACACAATTCATATTTGGCTTCAATATTGAAATGCATTCTCTAGCTATTACTCTTTGGATCTGTAGTTGAGTACTCAAGTAAAACAGAAAATAAAAATGGTTGCTTTTACAGAAAAAAGTTGCATTCCTACAAACTAGAGATGCAACGATATTAATTGAGTATAACTCAGATAAACGTTGAATAAGGGATTCAGTGAGTGGATCCTCCAGTAATTGACAGTGAAACCGACATTTTCATCCCAGATTATTCACACGGATGAAGCCAACTTTTACGTCAACGGTGAGGTAAACCTTTATAATTACAAATAGTGGACTGAAGCCATCTCTGACTGGACTTATCCTTTGAAAATCTAGAGGGGCAGAAAGGTAATTGTGTGCCGTGTTACTTAGGGTACTCACTTAATCCACCCTGTCTTCATCCAGTATAACCTGACTACATATCTCTATATACACATGTTCGAAGAGACGATCATTCTTGATGGTGAATGAAGACATCAATTTACCTGAGTTTTTCAACGTGATGAAATGCTGCCTCACTGTGGTTTGTGTGTCCATTCCTGGCTGTATGATAAGCTCCAAAGTCACTGTACAGGTTGGCGTGGTCCCTTCCTGTTCCCCAGATAGGTTTTGACCTCAGCCTAGTTATAAAAAGCATGGTCTATGCAACTAAAATCGTGAACAAGGACCATCGAAAGGAGTTCATTATCAATGCCCATGACCGTATTAAGCTGGAAGTCCCACGATGAGTCCATAAATACAGGGAAATTCTCCTGAGAAACATAAAACAGAAAAGACTTCATATTTAGAATATCCTGTGATGTGCGCGTTGTCTATATTTTCACACTTTTGAATCAATTTTATATATATTCAGTATAAACGTAGTGATTTGTGAATATGAAATATAGTGGTATATCCCTTCATTTTTAATACTATTTATTGATACATTTGAAGCATAACTAATATAAAATAATACCTATTTTTAAAATATAAGAATTCATTAAAAATAAATGTACACATATCGTTACATTTAGTAGACTAAATTTAATTATTATAGTGTCCATTTGTACGATACAAAACAAAGGATTAATGGATGGATCATTTACCATTTATATGGCAAATACTTTATTCGTCTCTTTCCATTGATTGCAGAATGGTTTTACCTGAAATGGCTGAGAAAAAGTGTCACCTTAGTCCAGAATGAAATGGTCCAAACAGTATCTATATATTTACCTATTCTCAACACGTCTAAGAGAAAATATTGTGATCGTCAAAAAGTTTGACCTCAAGATTTTGATAAATGTTGACGTTTCATGACCCACTTAAATAAAAATAAATGGTACGGTGCACCGCACAGACTTTCTCTCTCTTTCTATAAACTCGTAAGATTTCTGAACGGAATAATGTACATTGTATCATCACCACTCCTACACAAGAACACGCATAAAATAATATACAATGATTTATAATCAATGAGAAAAAGGCGCATCTTTGTCCACCTAAGAGCATTTCAAACAGTTTAATGTCTTCCACAAGGGTCAACACTTCGTAATAAAATTTTGATTTCTGGTTAAAGTTGTATCATTTTATAAGGTGTTGCAGATCTTCAAGTCATCGCATTGATATTTAATTATTCATTTATACATTTTGACCAATAAAAAATGTAAATATTGACTATTGAGTCTAAAATGGAGATAGATAATTGCTATGCAAACATTTCTTTTAAGAGTTTTAAGGAAAAATAACATACTTTTTTAGATACCTATATTTAATTACTCTATGGCATTGGAGAATTATTGCGTTAAGACTTAAGTAGTATATGTTTACAACTAGAGCTCAAATAATTGTATTAATATATTTGCAAATATCTCAGAAACTGTTGCTTTTATAAAAATATATGTCAAATAAAAGTTTTTTATTTCTAATAGTCCTACAATTTTGCAATGATAAGTTGTTTAGTTTCTCCAATAGTTGTGGAGATACGGAAATTAACGCTTCTGTAAAGTACCCTAAAAATCATTTTCATAGGAAAATGAAAATAGCCAGTTTATTTATAATCTTAATCAAGGCCTAAAAACGAATTTTAATCAAAATCCTTTGAGCATATTTTGAGAAAACCAATTTTTTCTCTTTTCGCCGTTCAGTAAACTACCCTTAATTTTAAGTTTTTATAGACACACAGACAGACGGCATTGCAAAGACTATTTTTTAGGGTTCGGGGGGTCATGAGACGTCGACATCCATCAACATTTCAGGTTAGTTTTTTTTACGGTCGCAATACTTATACTTTAATGTCCAAAAAGTTTAAAAAATTCATATAATTGCGTATAGATTGAAAGTTATTGATTTTATAAAAATATGTTTTGAAAAAAATATTTGTATTATAAATATATATACATATTTGTTATGCTAAGTAATTTCATATCTCAAACAGTTTCGGAGCTATTATAAAAAATGTTAATTTACGCATCAGACCGGAGCCCTTAAAGCCATTTTGCGGAAATATTGAGATTAGCAATTTTATTTGGAAAATTTATTAATGTTTATAAATGAAATTTAATCAAAATCGTTAGAGCCGATTTTGAGAAAATCGACTCTTTCTCTTTTTGCCTTTCAGTAAACTACCCTTAATTTTAAGTTTTAATAGACACACAGACAGACGGCATTGCAAAGACTATTTTTAAGGGTTCGGGGGGCTATGAGACGTCAACATCCATCAACATTTCAGGTTAGTTTTTCTTACGGTCGCAATACTTAAGCTTTAATGTCCAAAAAGTTAAAAATATATATATAATTGCGTATAGATTGAAAGTTATTGATTTTATAAAAATATGTTTCGAATAAAATATTTGTATTTTAAATATATATATACATATTTATAATGCTAAGTAATTTCATATTTCAAATAGTTTCAGAGCTATTATAAAAAATGTAAATTTACCCATCAGACCGGAGCCCTTAAATCGATTTTGCCGAAATATTGAGAGTAGCCATTTTGTTTGTAATATTAATTATTGTTCATAAATGAAATTTAATCAAAATCGTTAAAGCCGATTTTGAGAAAATCGACTCTTTCTCTTTTTGCCTTTCAGTAAACTACCCTTAATTTTAAGTTTTAATAGACACACAGACAGACGGCATTGCAAAGACTATTTTTAAGGGTTCGGGGGGCTATGAGACGTCAACATCCATCAACATTTCAGGTTAGTTTTTCTTACGGTCGCAATACTTAAGCTTTAATGTCCAAAAAGTTAAAAATATATATATAATTGCGTATAGATTGAAAGTTATTGATTTTATAAAAATATGTTTCGAATAAATTATTTGTATTTTAAATATATATACATATTTATAATGCTAAGTAATTTCATATTTCAAATAGTTTCGGAGCTATTATAAAAAATGTAAATTTACGCATCAGACCGGAGCCCTTAAATCGATTTTGCCGAAATATTTAGAGTAGCCATTTTGTTTGTAATATTAATTAATGTTCATTAATGAAATTTAATCAAAATCGTTAAAGCCGATTTTGAGAAAATCGACTTTTTCTCTTTTTTTCCTTCAGTAAACTACCCTTAATTTTAGGGGTAGATATCCAATTCCAAAAATACCTCGGGGCAACCCTATGAAAACCCTAGATTTCAAGTTTCATCTCAATCGGTAAAATATTTTAGGCTATAGTTGGAGGTACAGACAGACAGACAGACGAAAATTCAAAAACCACTTTTTAGGATTCAGGAAGTCATGAAACGTCAAAATTCATCAAAATGTCGAGTTCGATTTTTTGACGATCACCATACTTTCTCTACCTGTAAGATAGAGAGAAAGTAAAAATGTTAATTGACGCATCAGACCGGAGCCCTTAAAGCCATTTTTTCCGAAATATTGAGGGTAGCCATTTTGTTTGGAATATTTATTAATGTTTATAAATGAAATTTGATAAAAATCGTTAGAGCCGATTTTGAGAAAATCGACTTTTTCTCTTTTTGCCCTTCAGTAAACTACCCTTAATTTTAAGTTTTAATAGACACACAGACAGACGGCATTGCAAAGACTATTTTTTAGGGTTCGGGGGGTCATGAGACGTCGAAATCCATCAACATTTAAAGTTAGTTTTTTTTACGATCGCAATACTTAAGCTTTTATGTCCAAAAAGTTAAATATATATATAATTGCGTATAGATTGAAAATTATTGATTTTATAAAAATATGTTTTGAACAAAATATTTGTATTATAAATATATATACATATTTGTAATGCTATGTAATTTCATATCTCAAACAGTTTCGGAGCTATTATAAAAAATGTTAATTTACGCATCAGACCGGAGCCCTTAAAGCCATTTTGCCGAAATATTGAGAGTAGCCATTTTATTTGGAATATTTATTAATGTTTATAAATGAAATTTAATAAAAATCGTTAGAGCCGATTTGGAGAAAATCGACTTTTTCTCTTTTTTCCCTTCAGTAAACTACCCTTAATCTTAGGGGTGGATATCCAATTCCAAAAACCCCTCGGGGCAACCCTATGAAAACCCTAGATATCAAGTTTCAGCTCAATCGGTAAAATAGTTTAGGCTCTAGTTGGAGGTACAGACAGACAGACAGACAGACGGAAATTCAAAAACCACTTTTTCGGATTTAGGAAGTCATGAAACGTCAAAATTCATCAAAATCTCGACTTCGATTTTTTTGACGATCACCATACTTTTTCTACCTGTAAGATAGAGAGAAAGTAAAAAGTTACTATCGTGATGCAGTTTGTCTGTCAATTATACATTCGGTACCTCGGGCTAGAGCCTAAGTTTTTATTACAAATTGGGCTATATCTTAGTAACATGGGTGTTCATAAGGTCCCCCTGAGGTACTTTTGGAATAAGATGTCCAACCCTAAATTTAAGGGTAGTTTACTGAAGAGAGAAAAGAGAAAAAAAAATATTTTCTTGAAATTCTCCTTAACAATTTTGATGGAATGTTTTATCTAGGTATTATTTATTACTATAAGCAAGATGGAAATTCTCATTTTCTCATGAAAATACTTTGAGGGTACTTTAAATGAGGTAAATTTTTCAATTTTTCGTCATTTCTCCGGAAATGTTTTGAGATACCAAATATATTTTTGTTGTAAAGTTTTAGTGCTATTAAAGATAATCATATTTTATTTGAAATATATTTTACTAAACCAATAGTTTCTGAGCTATAATCAAATATATATATATATACTTTTTAATTCAGGTCTTTGAAAACGAATTTGATTCTCACACTCTTTGGTGGACTAAAAAAAATATTTATCTTTTCTCAATTTTTCTGATACAGCGTTCATAGTTTCTAATTAATTAGCAGTGAATATTATTTTATTTATAATCTTTGGTGTAATGTTTCAACAACAATGTATAGCCCTAGTATTTCATGTGACAAATCTTACGAGTTTCCAATAGATGTATATTTTAAAATAAAAGTGAGAGAAAGTCTTTACCATTTATTTACACAAGCACCAAGGACCAAAATTGTTTCTTTGTATATGGTCACGTACGCCCAGATCTACTAGAACTTTCTCTCTCAGAATTACGTAGGAGAGATTTAATTTCTCACTCTCCCTCCATTTAAATGAGAGTGTTCTACCTCCTCTTTATCCTCTTAGTGTAAGCATATTGAGAGCCTGGATGAATTGGGAGATGTGAAACACTTAAAAATAAACTGTTTTGAAATACAGACTCTTAACTGGCATAACTAATTTATTTGACTGTTGTTAAAGGTGCTAGTAGCTCTTGTACTGTATAAGTACCCTTATAAAAACCAAATAAATGATGTAATCCTACTTTGGTGATTTTTACTATGTTTGTGTTGAAACTGACTGTTTTAAAACTCTGTATGCCCTATTATACAGTTCATTAATATTATCTACAACCATCGACAATAGCTTCAAAAATGTTTTCATTGAGCTACCTAAAATTAAATTTAGCTTAAATCTTATAAATTATTTTTTTTCTCCCACGTTTTCTATATTACTCGTTAAACACTTAATATTAACATAATTTAGTTGATTATCTTAGTTTTATTTAACTGCACGTAATTCTCAAAAAGGATAAATTATAATAAAGTAAAATAAAAGTTTAGAGAATGGATTATCTTGTTGACTAGGCGAAAAATTGGTTAAAAAAAACATCAGTGACATGATTTAAATAGCTCTTCAAACTTGAACGATAAATAAAAAAGAGTGGTACAGAGAGTGTACAAACTAAGATGAAGTGTGTATCAAAGTTAAACCCTACTCCTGCTGTACGATGCGATTCGTCTTCTTTTGACGGCTGCTTAAAAGTTTCCTAGAAGCTTTACCAGTTTGTCAAGAGAAGCAGGCAGTGTGAGTGTCATAGAACTCACTTCATTATTCATTCAAACGATTTTATGATTTATATTTTTAAATAATCACTCTTCAGCAGAATATTTGAGTCTTGTATTGAGAACACTACTATAAATTAAATTATTCTTATTTATACATTTTTATATAATCTTAATTTGACGGGTGAAAATGTAACCCATCCATAAACTATAAGATTATATTTCAATTCAAGCATATTTTAAACATTAACACTTGTTATGAATGTACAATGTATATAATATGTGTTTCTGATTTTGAATTATTCATCAAGTCAACAATGTAACTAGATTTATTTGTAACAAAATTAAACTAGTATATAGTTTTTTATATACTTGTGGTCTATTTAATGTTTCAATTCATAAGCAAATTACTTGAAATTTTTTGTCCGAATGTTAGATTTATGGGGCAGTCATGACTAAAAAAATAAATTATTCTTTAACTAAATATATTTTATATAGTATTGGTTTTATTATATTTCTATCGTTATAAAATGTTGCATTATTATCGGATTATTAATCAAATTAAATTTCAATGATGACGCGATAGTGTAAGGGTAGTATTAAATAATCTTTACATTACACACATGTGTTTAATCCAATTCAAGGTAATTGTATTTCCTTATTTGTATGTATGCGTATACATTTTTATATATTGTTCAATAAAGCTTGATTAACACTCTTACAGTAATGTCTGTTGACCCACGATGCTTTGAAACACCAGTTAGTATCAACCGACAGCCAACACATTTAGTTTTTTTAATTAATAAATATATATATATATATAAATATTAAAGTTTATTAGCACCCTTTCATTAGTTGTGTTTTAGAGACTATGGCACATAGTATCATGGGGAATACTATTATTATACTCACTCTTATTGGTCTTTTAATCATATCACCGTGGTGAAGATCGGACAAAGTAGAAAATATTTCAGCTCAGGCCGATAAGACCAAGTGGATCGAGCATAAATCTTGTGATTGGCTTGAAACTGTCTCATGATCCATGTTTATGTTAATCTTTTTGTGTATAATATAGGTGAGATTAAATCAACATTAAAAAGGATCCTTTCCATAAAGTCTTTCTAATAATATCACGTGGCTGCTGTGTAGTTGGGTACACCACGGAGAGACTAGGGGGCGAATACCAACCCATTTAGATCGATTGATGGCTGAAGAGAGAGGAACAACGTCAGTTAACGAACATTAATCCATTTCTAAGTAAATCGCTGCGATCATGTTTACCCCCTCTTCCATCAGGACACACACCAAGACGCTTTGTGGAGGGAAGGACTATGAGAGAAGGACCTCCCTCCTCCACCAGGACACACTCCAAGACGCATTGTGGAGAGAAGGACTATGGGAAAAAGAACCCCCCCTCCCCCTACCAACCGACGAAACCATTAAGCGTTAAGTGCCGAGATGCTGCGAGAATTAGACTTGTAGAAATGGTGGTTATCCGTGATGAAGGTTGGTGCTAGGGTGGTTTTAGAAACCACTGGAACAAGGAATTAGGAAAAATCGCTTCCTCTTTTTAAAAATAACATAACATTCAGGATTGTGTGAGTGAGTGAGGTGTTTTGTTTTGTTTGTTTTTTTGCGCTGGCATCATATTACAGTCCTTACTATTTTCATGCTTGCACTAACAGGTAGGGATCAGGTATATATAATTTATAGGAAGTCTACCTGCATTTAAATAGTGATAGAGCTGTAAATTATTTCAGAAAAATTCCCTAGATTTCACCCGGCAGGAATTCAAGCACAGACCCTCCTGTGATTTACAGTTCATACTATACGAGTTTGAAGTTTTTCTAATGTTAACATTAATGTGAGGTTGTGTAAACTGCTAGCTCTCACCCTAAAACTAGGTGTTTGATCCCCAACCTGTGAATTAAAATTGTTCTCTTGTCAGGCTTTAAATATAAAATTTTCTCTATTTCTCCCCAAGTGATCTTTTGGTGTAATATATTTAAGCTACTATATAGTTTATGAAAGTTAGTCATGTCTAGCAATAGAATTGAATTTTATTAATTTGGTATATTTAATATGAGCATTTTTGAATTGACTTATTATATAATCATACAACTTAAAAACTAGCTTAATTCTAGAACAGAACACATCAAGTCCTTCTGCCACAAATTCAACCGTCACTGTGAACGGAAGGCCCTAATCTCAACAATTATATTGTCTATAACCTTTTTGGGAATCGACACTGCACCCTTAGCTCATTAGGTAGACAATATATAGGCTGAACTAAGGTGTTATAAATCAATTTAGTAAATATATTTTAAAATTGATAAGAAAATACTTATTAGGTAGTATTTTATATTCGCTTCACGGTATTTTTGGCCTTTTCTAACAGAAGAAAAGTTAATAAAAAGAGTTACAAATTTATTTACTTCGATAAAAAGATTTCCTTATTTTTACACCCTTTGATAAAGTAACAAAATATAATTACCTAATTGGTGGACACGACAGTTTTGAGTTTTATTTCATCAATCAAAAAAGGCCAAAATCGCCGTTAGCGTATCATAAATCTCCATGTAATACATAATAAGAACTAAAATCATTATTGTTACAGCTTCCTCCCACATTAACACCGCATGAACGAAATAATCCCTTGTGATTTATAAAAAAAATCTATGACTGTTCATTATTAAAGGATACTTCATGTCATATACACCTGTGACATGACTAAGTCATATAAGATCACAGAATCATCGGCGTGCTATGGACGTTTCAATTGACGTAGTTTCCTTTATTGACATCTAGTTCAATGACTCTTGAAAGTGTTTGATGAATATTTTTACCATATGACAGTGCTGAAGTTGAATCTCAGATGATTTTAAAGGGGATCTTGTTTGTTTGGGAGATTTATATTGCTAGATGCAAAAAGGACTGGCGCAAGGGTTTCTTGCACCATCAACAAAACGCAAGATAATAATCATGTTGTCAATATACGGATAGATAAATAATAAATAAATGATACGGAACTCCACATGGACTTTCTCACTACAATGTTTAAAAATGGAGATATTTATTCAAAACTCCTAATATTTGTGAAATGAAATAATATACACTAACAAACCCGATAATAAAAATTGGTTTTCGCAACCAAGAATTTTTTTGTCCATTTAAATGTTATGATTTCTGAAAAATGTAAAGTCATCAATAATAAGAACCCAAACAATAAAACAATATATGATTATGGTAAAAGAGGTCTACTTGTACTTAAAATTTCAACTTAACTGTTTAAAAATTTATTCAAAATTTTTATTGGTTAAATCTTTAACGCATTTTACTAAGTATCATTTAAAATTGAAGATGAATAACGAGAATTGTAACGGCAAACCGCAGACTTATCTCTCACTTACTATCAACTCGTATGATTCTTCATCAATTTAAGCATGAGTCTCAGATGACAAAGAAAACGTCATAAATAATATGTGAATTTTAATATCACATAGCAACAGATAACAGCCATCGTCTGATCCTACTAAGAGCATTCACTAACAAGGTTCCAGGTTTATTCCACAGTGTCCACGTGTATTTCAAATTTTCTATTTTGGCTTTAAAATTATTAACATTTTATAAGGTGTTGCAGATCTTCAAGTCATCGCATTGATATTTAATTATTCATTTATACATTTTGACCAATAAAAAATTAAATATTGACTATTGAGTCCAAAATGGAGATAAGAGAAATGTTTGCACAGCAATGATCTAAGAGTTTAAGGAAAAATAACATACTTTTTTTAGATACTTATATTTAATTACTCTATGGCATTGGAGAATTATTGCGTTAAGACTTAAGTAGTATATGTTTACAACTAGAGCTCACAAAATTGTATTAATATATTTGCAAATATCTCAGAAACTGTTGCTTTTATAAAAATATATGTACAATAAAAGTTTTTTATTTCTAATATTCCTACAATTTTGCAATGATAAATTGTTTAGTTTCTCAAATCGTTGTGGAGATACGGAAATTAACGCTTCTGTAAAGTACCCTAAAAATCATTTTCATAGGAAAATGAAAATAGCCAGTTTATTTATAATCTTAATCAACACCTAGATACGAATTTTAATCAAAATCGTTTGAGCAGATTTTGAGAAAACCAATTTTTTCTCTTTTAGCCCTTCAGTAAACTACCCTTAATTTTAAGTTTTTATAGACACACAGACAGACGGCATTGTAAAGACTATTTTTTAGGGTTCGGGGGGTCATGAGACGTCGACATCCATCAACATTTCAGGTTAGTTTTTTTTACGGTCGCAATACTTAAGCTTTAATGTCCAAAAAGTTAAATATATATATATATATAATTGCCTATATATTGAAAATTATTGATTTTATAAAAAATATGTTACGAATAAAATATTTGTATTATAAATATATATACATATTTGTAATGCTAAGTAATTTCATATCTCAGATAGTTTCGGAGCTATTATAAAAAATGTTAATTTACGCATCATACCGGAGCCCTTAAAGCCATTTTGCCGAGATATTGAGAGTAGCCATTTTGTTTGGAATATTTATTAATCTTCATAAATGAAATTTAATCAAAATCGTTAGAGCCGATTTTGAGAAAATCAACTTTCTCTCTTTTTTCCTTTCAGTAAACTACCCTTAATTTTAGGGGTAGATATCCAATTCCAAAAACCCCTCGGGGCAACCCTATGATAACCCTAAATATCAAGTTTTAGCTCAATCTGTAAAATAGTTTAGGCTCTAGTTGGAGGTACAGACAGACAGACAGAAGACAGACAGACGGATATTCAAAAACAACTTTTTCGGATTAAGGGTGACATGAAACGTCAATATTCATCAAAATCTCGAGTTCGATTTTTTTGACGATCACCATACTTTTTCTACCTGTAAGATTTAGAGAAATTTAAAAGGTAAATATTGACCATTGATTATAAAATGATAGAGATAGATCATTGCTGTACAAACATTTTCACTAAGAGGTTAAAGAAAAATGACCATACAATTTTGAGATACTTACTTATCTACTTACTCTATGGAATTAGAGAATTATTGCGTTACAACATTAGTATATCTGTACAACTAAATCTCACAAAATTGTATTAATATATTTGCCAATACCTCAGAAACTATTGGTTTTATAAAGATAAAATTATTCCAAATAAAATATTTTTATTTTTAATAGCACTACTATTTTTAATTGATAGGTTATTTAGTATCTTAATGGTTGCGGATATGAGGAAATTTTATACTTCTATAAAGTACCCTTAAATTAATTTTCAAAGGAAAATAAAAATAGCCATTTTATTTATAATCTTAATAAACGTCTAGATAAGAATTCTAATCAAAATCGTTGGAGCTGATTTTGAGAAAAAGAATTTCTTCACTTTTTCCCTTTAGTAAACTACTCTTATTTTAGGGTTCAATTGCCACACAGACATACCGCATCGCAAAAACCTTTTTTTGAGAGTTCGGGGGCGTCGACATCCATCAACATCTCGGATTAGATTTTTTTTTACGGTTGTAATACTTGACCTTTTGTGTTTGAAAGATATATATATATATATATATTTGCGTTTAGCTGTAAAATTATTGGTTTTATAAAAATATGTTTCAAATAAATATTTGTGTTATATACCATTATATACCATGTACCGATAGGTAATTTCAAATCTCAAATTGTTTCACCATTATATACCATGTACCGATAGGTAATTTCAAATCTCAAATTGTTTCGGAGATGTGATAAAAATTATAATTTACACATCAGACCAAAACCCTTAAAGTCATTTTGCTACTAAATTGAGATTGGCCATTTTGTTTACAATATTGAGCAATGATTGAAAATGAAATTTAATCAAAATCATTACAGCTGATTTTGAGAAAATTGATTTGTTCTCTTTTTACCCTTTTTGTGAACTACCCTTAATTTTAGGGTTAGCTATCCAGTTCCAAAATCCCCTCGTGGCAACCCTATGAAAACCCTAGATACCAAGTTTTAGTCCGATCGGTAAAATAGTTTAGGCTCTAGTTGGAGGTACAGACAGACAGACAGACAGATAGATGGAAATTCAAAAACAAATTTTTTGGATTCGGGGAGTCATGAAATGTCAAAATTTATCAAAACTTTTAGTTCTATATTCTTAGACGATCACAATACTTTCTCTGCCTATAAGATAGTGAGGAAGTAAAAAGATATAAATAAATTTAAAATATGTGGTATCCCCTCTTACCCAACTCCCGCTGTTCCCTTAATAAATGTGTGCAAATAAACTATTATCCATTCTTCTCTACCATTTCTCTTAACATTTTTGGAAGCGTTTAGTTAAATAATTTTTAGGGTAATTCGTAGATAAATCTATGTTATAAAACCATTAAAGTAATTGTATCATTAATTAATCTTGGTCTTAAAAAAATTTCTTGGTACTAAATAAAATATTTAAATGTTATTTCTTTATTTAAAGAATATTAACCTTTTTAAATTTAGTATTAACTTATTTAATTTATATTGTTAGTTTTTTAAACGTTATAAAATGCACATTTGGAATGCATCCTTAGAACCTCCGATCACTAGGTGACCACCTGGGTTCGCTTAGTGAAAAAACCGGCCCTGGCTGCAAAGCGCACCCTATGTAATGGGATCTAAATGTTCCCAATTCTTCTTCACCCCCCACAGTGCTTAATGTCTTGTTTTGGATTCACACATCAGCCTAAAAACAAGAGCATAGCAGAAAGGTAGTCACGTGACTAATCCCTAAAGCAATCGTAAGATGTTGGTGCTATTTGCACTGTACGCTTGGGCTGAGTTAAAATAGTCTAATATTTCTCGCCATGCCTGAAAAGTCTGCTTGGCAGAACCAATAAAATGTTCAAGACGACTGAATCTTTCAGTGCATCGTGTAGCAGGACACAAGCAGGCAGCTGCGTTTATTATTGCTATGAGGAGATAATTGTTATTAAATATATCATTAAATTTATAACATGTTGGTCGTTCTTTTTCTGTGTTTATCTGTTTCATGACACAACATAGAAATTTGAAAACATAGACGTAGCATCAATCTAAAAGATATGTTTATTCACCCGAAAACAAAAACATGTTGATAATCAGCAATTTAAAGTTAGCGTTGCATAAAATGATGGGTCAAATACATATATGCTAATGTGTGAATTGCTGCTTCTTTCAAGCCAGTTCTGCTCTTTATTTTCGGCGAACAAGTAAACTAAACTTATTCCAAGCTATTTTTTAATTTAATTTTAGCACCGCGTCTTACTACCCGTTCGGGTTATACGCTTAAGTACTAATTACACTAATGGATTAGGAAATGGGAAGGTTGAATTTAGAGGAAGTGAACCCGCATTTGCGTGGAGGGAGAGTGGAAACCATTTAGGTAAAACCACACCCAGTTCACCCGACCGAGATTCGAACACAGATCTCCCCGTCCACTGTGGTCTGACTCAACACGACTGGCGCGTTAGCCAACTACGCCACCGAGGCGGGTTTCCAAGCTATTTAAATATTTTTACTAATTAGGTTAAGGATAAGAATGTTGTAGTTTTAAGGAAGTGTAGCCTAGCCTGCTCGTAAAGGTGGAAGGAGAAACCATTTAGGAAAAACTATGTCAGTAATTTTGGCAGTGATTTTCAACCTAAAACTCTCTGTAACTGGCGTTCAGACTAAACGAGACTCATGCTTTTGGCCACTTGCCCACTGGTGAGGCTAATATAACCTGATAATACTCCAAGTGACTGGTAAATCAACAGCGCAAACATCATGCAGCAGTTCCATGCTCTTCATCGGAGAGTTTCACCACCGGGGAGTTGTCGATTCTTGGATCCTTCCTTGTAATCCCGAATCCATGGCTACGGAAAAGGGTGAAGGGTGTTGAGGGGGAGTTGGGAGGGAGCGAGGGTTGGAGAAGTTGTGGTGCGCTCAGACGTATTGAAGGAATGCTACAAGCTTGAATAACACTCTTGATAGAAGTAAAGGGGCGGTAGGAAGGAGAATGCATTGTCTGCTGGGACCACAATGAAACGATCTTCCATTCACGGGAGGTGTCGACAGAAAGCTAGCGAGATTTCTCTCTTACTTCTCAACCTTCCCCTCTTTAAAAAATAAAAGTATCCAACTAGAACTACCTTCAGAAAAATTTCCCGCCGACAAAGTCAAACTTTTACCTTTTCATAACATTGTATGAGATTGATGTTTTATCCCCTAGCCTTACTTTGTAAGTGAGCTTTAAGTACCTTGAAGAGAGGTGTTACGGTTGATAAATGGTTTATATAGCACCGACTTTATTGACAGCCTCCAAATAGTCCAAATGTGTTCCCCTTGTTAGTTCACCCTTTTGGAAGGGTGTGATGAATAGTTAATCAAAGCTGTTGCAAAGTTTAAGGTCATTTATTCGTATTACTGATTACTCTTCTTTAGTTTTGACTGATTCACCTTAATTTAGTATATTATACTAGTCAATTATCAAAGCCCATTCTCGTGACTAATTGGGTAGAGTGGGGAGCCACCGTTTTGGAGATTTGTATCGGCTCTGAGTGGTACTGATTATGTTATTCATTATTATGTTTTATTTAGATACAAGTTCATCGGGGTTATCCAATCAGTAGATATATAATAGATATAGACTACTGTATGTATTTAGGTGCCTTCCCTAGGCTTTTATACTTTAGAATATTCCTTAGTAGGTTCAACTTTAAGGTTTTTGAACAACTTATTATAACGTGTAACTTTTAGGAGGCTGACTTACAGTAAATGCATCCATATTAACTTAGTGATAGAATGAGAAGACCAGAGTGATGCATCAAGTGTGGAGATCCATCCCCGCAGCAACAGGTCATGCATAGGATTTCAACCTCCCCTTCACCAGAAAGCTAGTCTATTGTGAACATGTTACCTTAGATTGTGTGGCCACCTGTGATGGTGCTTTTGCCTTGACATATACTTAAACCCAAAACCTCATAAGTGTAAAAATTTATATTTGAACTGAGGATTGTTCACAGTGTTTCCTATCCTAATAAATTCCATGAGATCAAAGTACCCTAATATATGTAATACTTTAGGTTGTAATTTGTACCATGATTTTGGAGTATAAGGAGAGAGATACATAAGAGAGGGTCCTTTTTAAATCTCCAAACGGCTCATTCGGTAAAATAATGAGGCATTAAGTCAAAAATCAAGGAATTTAATTAAAACTAAACTAAGGTATTTTATGATAGTTTTTTTTACATACACCACGTTCTGTTACCCGTCTGTAATGGGAATGAAAAGGTTTAACTTTGGAATAAATTTACTTACATTTGTGTTGAAGAAGATACTACCATTTTAGAAAGAAACACCTCAGCACGCATGGTCTGGATTGTAACATAAACCACTTCCCATAACCAGCAAACCAGATGAGGTAGGCCTCACACTCTATTGCGTTTTCTTATCGATGTAAATAGTAAATCATTTTTAAACTACAATAAAGATTTATTACACAGGGTGTTTTGAAACTCATTGCCCAAACAGCAAATATAATTTTTTGAACCAAAAATAGTACAGAATCCCTATCCACTTACATCCTGCAAACTATGCTAATTCCATTAAATTGTGTTCAAAATTTCTGTGTACAGCGCCTGTAGATCAAAGCTGTTCAAGCATGCGTGTACAACAGGTTGCATAGAAGTTAGGCAAACGGCACTACACACCTCAACATTTTGGACCAAGGCAGCAGAATATACCAAAATTAATATTAAAAAACACACAAGTCCATCTATAAATGTGAATACGATCTGAGGGTCATCATTTATGGTCCTACATCACAGCAAGTTCTAGCCATTAATACATGTACAGTGCCACGCGTCTAACTCATATGCAACTTGGTAGATTTCTTCTCCCGGTGCTATACGCTGAAACTTTGACCAATATTTAATGGTATTAGCATAGTTTTCCAGATTTAGGTGTTAGGAATTTTGTATTACTTTTGGTTCAAAAGAGTTATATTTGCAGTCTGGCCTATGAGTTTCCGTACAACCTGTATAGTGGGATCATGGCATTAAAGATAGTCCTAGAGCATATTTTTAAAATTATCTTAATATTTACAAAATGTTACAGCACCTTTGCCTTTATTATAATGATAACTGTTTTTCATACAATTGGTTTATTTTGTATTCCTAAGTATTTTATTATTTGCATTAAAAAGTATTCTGAAAAGGACGCTATAGGTTCTTCACAAAAAAAAGTTAAGAATCTATGGTAGATAGAGTTGTTTTGAAAACAAATTAGATTAGGATGTATGTTTTTTACAGTTTCAAACGTACAGGTTATTTAAGGTAGCCTATCACATATATAGTATAATTTGTTTATTAAAACGTTTGATCAAGATATAATTAAACAAAACGCTTTCATTCCAAGTTATTCTTTGATATTCAAGGCCTAGGATTTATTAAACAGTAAATATATTCATCAAATTGGTCATCGTCATACAAATGATGATTTTCCAAGTGAGATCAAATTTAAGCTCATTTTAATGACTACTAATTGCAATGAAATCAATATGGTGGAATCTTAATGTGGATGTGATCCTTGCTAAGCGGAAGTTAAACCTCACGTTAATTTTACCATCTCTTTTACGTGGACGTTAGCGCTAACTGAACATTGTAAAATAAAATAAAAGTCCTCACTATCACTTAGCTTTATATTAGGCCTTAGCAAAAAGAATAGCACAACATTTTATAAAACTAGGTGTAGCTTAGGAATAACAGCATTTCTCTGTCACTATTTCTTCGTGTGAGAGAATAGTCGCTAAAGTCCATTTCTTGAAATGATATTCTTCGTTGGCCCATTTAAGATACCAATGCTCCACAACCGAGGCGCTTTACCTACTCCATTGTGGATACTAACATTTCACAGCCAGGTATTCCTTGTTTTGTACAATGTGTGAGACTTTTAATGTACTCCTTGTGGATAACTTTTTTGGGACTGTTTAATTATATTTACAACTTTTGCAATGGATTTCATTTAACATTTAAATGAGATCTCAGACGTCTTCTTGGAGTGTTCAAGATGTAAAACCTTTCTTTCCACATAGCCTAGAATTTGAAGTTCATATTCTGTTTCACGGGGTAGCCAGTAGAAAACAAACTTAGCTTTGATGAGTTTTTAGAGTGCTTGAAAGTTTATACTATATCTGTTTTAGCTTATGCAATATACCTTTGAGAAAAATCATCTTAAGATTGTAATCCTTTTTGAAACTAGCTTTTAATAATCAAAACAAACCTTTGGTTCACTAAGGCTACCAAACAAAGATTAAAGTCCATGGATATAAATACTGTTAACACATCACGTAAAGGTATTTCAAAATTTAATACAATATTATTACCTATACTGTTTTTACCAAGTGAGTTTTTCAATTTTGACAGTGAAAGAAATCGATCTTGGTGGTCTTGGGGTAGAGTGCTCACCTCAGTACCCAGTGTTCATGGGCTCTAACCCAGAAAGGGTCGATGGATTTTTCTTGAGTTTTAAAAATCCGTAGTACAAATTCCTTCGGAGTGGAAGTAAAGCCCTCGGTTCCATGTCAATTATGGTACTAAAATAACCCTGTTAAGTATCTGAAAATACATTTCCTGGATAAATTGGTAGGCCTTTCGCTCTCACTCATAGAAATTCTGTTATGTTTATATAATCAGTCGGTTCATAAAGTTCACGTTAAATACCTCAAATAAATTATAACATAAATATACACTGAAACAAGAAACATAAATACTCAAATAATTTGAAAACGACTTTAAATATTGAACATACACTTTTTTTAGTTATTTTATATTTATAGACTTATATGTTTAACATTTTTACTATACTTATTTTTTCATGGTGTCTCACTACTTTCCATGTTATAAGCTTATATGATAAATACTCTAATGGGGCAGAGATGAGGAAAGACGCACTTTATAGTTAATCTACCCACATTTTCATGGAAGGAGAGTGGGAAACCAATTAGGAGGAACCACTCTCAGTACAATCGACTGGTATTTGAACCCTGATACACCCATCATCAGAGTGATGCCTTAGACCAATCGTCCAATGAAGCGTTTTGGTTTTAAGTTGTTAGAAAATACGTTATTAGGCTAGTTATTAAAATGGTTTATAGAAATCGTTCTGAAATTTTGGGAATGTTAAAAGCCCGTAGAAATATCTGTCTCTAAGATAAGAAGAAAAAAATAGTATTTTTATTTGAATTGACTAGGATTATGTGCATGCACAAATATATATCTTATATATAAAAATGGATGGCTAAATGTGTTGCTAACCGCAAAACTCGAGAATGGCTGGACCAATTCGGCTAATTTTTTTCTCTAATATTTGTTGAGGTCCGAGGAAGGTTCTTACGAAGAGAAAAATTGGAAAAATTGCACTGAAAAACGTAAAAACCACATTTTTCTTTTTCCCATTCAAACTGTTTCTAACTGTCGAGGGATGGCGAACTGAGATAGATTAATCGAAGAATCGATTTTTTTTTTGGGTCGTGAAGATCGATTTGAGCAATGAATCGATTAAGTGAATCGATCTCAGAAACCTTAAAATCGACTTTCAATTCATTTACTTACTGTTTCGTTTTATTCAAATAAAACAAGAGTACCAAACCATAATATAAAGAAGAAACATTTGAAATTTAATTAGTAACTTTAAATGCATCCGTAGATTTGACAATTTCTCTTTCTACGATATACAGTTATACAGTTTGACTTTGACAGTTTTTCAGTAGATTCTCAATTAGTGCGTGTTATTTTCTTGGTTTTTTTAAATCTTTGCTTCTCAATCGACAAACAAGTTCCTCGATTTATCTTTGGTTGATTGGTTTATTTTGTGTGTGTTTCCATTTATACTCAGTTCAAGACTCATGCCGCCTATAAGACGCGGGCGGAGAAATTTGGGTCGAAGAACTCTAAATGCTAGAAAACAAAATAATTGTCAGTCTAATCGGACTACACAGCAACGTGAAGAGCGAAATGAAATTGAAAGGATTCGGATATCACAAATCCGTGCAGCACGTCATTCAGCTAATGATCTTACAGGTTTGAAACGAGCTGCTTTCAGTTACGGTGTTTCAATTGACTACAGTGTCCACCAATGCGTTGCTATAGGATCTATGAACTCAGTTTGCCCACATTGTAAGGCATTGAAATACAAAAATGAAGCCGTTGGATTGTGTTGTGCAAATGGCAAAGTGAAATTAGTGCCATTGGTTCCACCACCAGAGCCATCGTACTCATTGGTTTCAGGAACAGGAACGGATTCAATACATTTCCTTACTAATATCCAAAAATATAACAACTGCTTCCAAATGACTTCATTTGGGGCAACAAATGTAGTTCGGGACAACTTCATGCCAACTTTCAAGGTAATATATAACAAACAGACTTATCCCCCGTATTGCTTTGTTTATTTTATTTTATAGTTTTTGTAACAAAAATAATAAACCTGTCTTTTTAATTCACAGATACAAGGACAAATATATCACCAAGCAGGCTCACTGTTGCCGGTGTCAGATGGCGACTACAAATTCCTGCAAATTTATTTCATGGGCAATTCAACACAAGAAATTGATCTGCGTTGTGCACATAACAGTTCAATGAAGAGGTCTATTGTAGAAGAATTACAAACTTTCTTTCATCAACACAATCAGTTGATTACATTGTTCAAAACTGCACTGGATCTCATGCCATATGATAATCACTAAATTGTAATCAAAGCTGATAAAACTCATGTGGGCCAACATGCAAGACGTTTCAATGCACCAACAATGGATGAAGTTGCCATTGTTATAGTTGGAGAAAATTTGGAAGCCCGTGATATTGTTTTACATCGCCGGAATGATCAGTTACAGCGTGTGTATGAAACACACCGCTCATATGATGCGCTACAATATCCCATCATGTTTTGGCAAGGTGAAGATGGTTATCACTTTTCAATCAAGATGATAAATTCCCTTACAGGTAATTAAAAATTTGGTTTAGCAATGGAGATTTTGTATCAGCTATTACATGTATTATATGCAAGTTCAATCACTGTCATTAAAACAATAATTTATTTACAGGTGCCGAAATCAAAAAAAACTCAGTTCAATGAACTATTATTCATACCGTCTGATGGTTCGTGAAAATGAAGACAATCACATCTTGAAATGTCGGCGATTATTTCACCAATATGCTGTTGATATGTATGTCAAAATTGAAACAGAGCGATTGACATTCATCAGGTTGAACCAGACCAAACTCCGTTATGAAGAGTATATTCACCTTCGAGATGTGATTAATACTGATGGAAATGCAGAGAATGTCGGCTGGATGACAATTCTTCCAGCAACATACATCGGAAGTCCTCGACATATGCATGAATATGCTCAAGATGCCATGTCATATGTTCGTCATTATGGCACAGCAGATTTATTTATCACATTCACGTGCAATCCGCAGTGGATAGAAATCAAACTTGAGTTATTCCCTGGTCAATCACCCATTGATCGCCCTGACTTTATGGCAAGAGTCTTCAAACAAAAGTTGAAATCTCTAATAGATTTCATTGTGAAACATAGCGTGTTTGGCGAGGCGCGCTGCTGGATGTATTTTGTGGAGGGGCAGAAACGTGGATTGCCTCATGCACATATTCTGATTTGGTTGGTTGAGAATATAAGACCAAATGAAGTTGATGAAGTGATATCAGCTGAAATCCCTGATGTACAAGTAGGTCCAGGCTTGCATGAAGTAGTTATTAAAAACATGACTCATGGTCCCTGTGGAACACTTAATCAAAATTCACCGTGTATGGTGGATGGTTAATGTTCGATGCGTTATCCACGGGCATTAATAGCAGAAACAATTACCGGAAATGATGGTTATCCATTGTATCGTCGCATATCGACTGCAGACAACGGAAGATCAACAATTATCAAAGTTAATAAACAAGACATTGAAATTGATAATCGTTGGATTGTTCCATATTCACCGATCCTATCAAAGACATTTAGAGGCGCACATCAATGTTTAATCTTGCCATTCCGTGAAATCTATCAAATACATTTGTAAATATGTAACCAAAGGAAGTGAAATGGCTGTGATTGGAGTTGGTGCAGAGAACTACAATGACGAAGTTACCCAATACCAAATGGGCCGGTATGTTAGCAGTAGCAAAAACTTTTTTGATTTCTTTGATTTTAGCAACAATTCGCTCACACAATGAAATTGCACTCGCACTTACTTCATCAGGCATTGCAGCTACATTGTTGGAAGGCGGTCGAACAACCCATTCAGCACTAAAACTGCCGTTGAATATGCAAAGCAACGAAACTCCGATCTGCAACATTTCGAAGAACTCTGCAATGGCAAAGGTTTTGCAGCAATGTAAATTGATAGTGTGAGATGAATGCACGATGGCACATAAAAAGTCTTTGGAGGCATTAGACCGAACCATGCAAGATCTGCGGAACAATCAAAACTGATTTGGTGGTGCGATGATTTTGTTAGCAGGAGATTTTCGTCAAACATTGCCAGTGATTCCATTGTCAACGCCAGCTGATGAACTTAATGCATGTTTAAAGTCCTCCGTTTTGTGGAAACACGTAAAAAAACTAAATTTAAGCAAGAATATGCGTGTCGAGTTGCAAAATCATTGATTTAGAGAAATATTTTCAAAACAACTCATTGACATAGGTAATGGCAACTTCGCTTTAGACTTTTTCACTGGCTGCGTTACCTTTCCTGACAATTTTTGTCAGTTTACTGATTCAAAAACCGAATTCATTCAAAAGGTGTTCCCAAACATTGCTAAAAATTACAGAGATCATATTTGGTTGAGTGAACGAGCTATATTGGCTCCCAAAAACATGGATGTAAATGAATTAAATTTCAAAATTCAAAATGAAATTGCCGGTGAATTGAGGACATACAAATCAGTTGATTCCTCTACTAACCAAGATGATGTTGTCAACTATCCACCCGAATTTTTGAACTCGCTGGATTTGCCAGGATTGCCGCCTCACAATCTTCAATTAAAGGTCGGATCGGTGATCATAATGTTACGAAATATCAACCAACCGCGTCTTTGTAACGGCACACGGCTAACGGTGAAAAAATTACTAAACAACGTGATCGAAGCAACCATTCTAAAGGGAAAGTATAAAGGAGAAGACGTTTTGATACCACGCATACCAATTATTCCGACTGACATACCAATTGAATTTAAACTACTGCAGTTTCCAGTGTGGCTTGCTTTCGCTATGACCATAAATAAATCCCAGGGGCAGTCATTGAGTGTTTGCAGCATTAATCTTGAAAATCCATGTTTCTCGCATGGCCAATTGTATGTTGCCTGTTCCCGTGTTGGAAAACCATCAGCTTTGTTTGTTTACGCGCCAGGTAATCAAACAAAAAATATCGTGTACCATAAAGCATTACAATGAAAATATCATTTAATACAATATTACTAAAGTATTGCAGTGTACGAAATAGAAAACTGAATTTTGTAAGTAGCTGTTGTTTATGATTATGACATTAAAATACATATAAAAGTATATTAACATTAGGCAAATTTATTGTTTATTCCACGGTAATTATTTGATAGTAAATAAATAAAGTGATCACTCTGAAATACGTTTATATTCAATTTTTTGTTTAAATTACACATTTGTGACTGTATAGTATCACAAACTTATCTGTCCTGGTGACCATTACTGAAAACTAAAGATGTCATCACGACATGTACACTTTATAAGCGACGCCATCACCAGAACTTGACCAGAATAGATAAGTTTGTGGGACTGCCACAGTCCAATAGCGTTTGACAGAACGACGTCTGTCGGGTTAGCTAGTATATATATATATATATATAATAGCTTTAGTGTTGAAGTGTATGTATAACAGGTTAGTAAAAGTCTTAAAAAGTAAACAGTAAAACTATAATAGCGAATGTACCATTGCTAATCCCTTTAAGTGAAAGAAGAGGGTGCTAGGATCATAAGTAAGAGCAACCCAAGAGGCAATACCTTTATTAATACACTAATCAAGAAAACACTCTTAAAAATATGACATTTTATTAGAAATTACAATTTGAATGTGATTTAGGTATTCATGTTTAGGTATTTTTACTCTATCAGCATCGTAACAAAAAAAATGAATACTACTATTTACAGTACTTTATATATAGATACAATAAACTTAATTTTAAATGACAGTTTCTCGATTTTTAAAATACTCTTTCTACCCCATATTGCTTACCCGAGATGGATACACGCACTTTAATCGCACTGATGATGAAACTAAAGAATATACCGGCATTCGCGTAGAGGTAGAATGGTAAACTATGAAGGAAAGTCTACCCTCAGTACACTTAGCTGAAATTTAAACCCTGACCTCTCCAACATTGGCATAATATACTAGATGTGCCTGACATATATACCGTAGTTCCACCAATGCAAGAATCCTATTATAAATTTTTCAAAAATACTGTATTATAAAACTCAATTATAATTAAAATGTTAAGCCTTGTTTGGTTTATATTGAATATACGCTTACTCAACTACAGGCCCACACATTCTTCATGTGCTATGTACCTTATTTTATTTTTGAAGCTGGTTACATTGGGATGGAAGCTAGGGGTTCGAGAAAAGGTCAGTATTTTTTGCAGTTTTTATGGTAAAACTTTTTTTTTGCCAAAATAAATAATATACTTCTCCAGTACAAACATAGAATTTAGTTTTCTCCACATGGTGACCTCAACATTTCTTGAATATCTATCAAGGGTGTTCTGGGATTTAGTGAAAAAATTTTCTCTTGATTTAACAGGTTTGTTAGATAATGCCACCATGTTCATGACAGATATTCAGAAACTGTTGATATCAACATGTGAAAAAATTAATTTTTAGATATGTACAGGGGCAATATTTGTGTTATTTTGGCCGGTCTTTTCCCGTACCCCCTTCCATCCCACCTTAACACTAAGAGCTAGCACACCTTGCCTGTGAGCGCCATTACAGTTAACGCAGAATTACTCACCGCACGATAGATAAAAAAAACCTCTTCTCCAACGAGACTTGAACAGACAAAGTATATTGAACTGTGTTGGGTGGGGGATAAAACAAAACAAAAATAATTTTTTAACTATTTTGAACATAATGAGGAGGTCCAGTGAGCATTTTTTACTGTAAATCTGACAGACCGTACAGGCTATCCACACAATAATGTGAAAGGGGTGAGAAAGGTCAAATTTAGAGGAAATATACCAGAATGTTTGCAGAAGGAGAGTAAAAAACCAATTTAGGGGAAACAGCGTTCACTACACCGGGCAGAGATTCGAGCCGTAGCTTCCATTTCCCTGGCAAACTAAACGAGCTGAGGTTAACGCCCTAGACCACGTTCTCCCCGATGCGGGTGACCTAGTGTCGGTCTCTCAGGATCTCCTCGGCTGCATAAAGGGGAGATAATTAAGTTGTTTGAGGCGAATACGGCCATATTGACTAACAAACGGTTCAGTATACGTATATAAAAGAGGGTACCGATCATGCCAAATCAAATTATGTCGGCACTACGAACATGCCAAGAAACCCTCCCTGATTAATCTACGTTTAGCCCAATAGAGGGCATGGCAATCGTTACTAATTCTCCTCTCCCTACTACCCCCTCCTCCATCCCACATTCATTCCTGCCTAAATTCCATCGAGCATCCCGAAGGGAGTAGGAGTTACAAATATTAGTAATCCTATTGATACTAACGAAACGGTTATGCCATCATTTGTGACCATTTGATTGGAATTGTATAGTTCCACCCGGTTGGTAAACTGGCAGCAGTGGGGAGTAAAAGGGGATGGTGGTATAACTGATTGATAAAAGAGCTATGGAAAGGGGAAGTAGTGAACAGTGCATTGTTTACTATCGGATGGAATCCACAATTCACTTCGTTGAATATCGCAGTTTGAACACGTGGAATGCAGATTTAGTACGACAACGGATTTCTAGGTTTGTAATGCACGAATAGTTTTGAGTTTTCAGTGAAAATGATTAAATTTCGTTGTCTTTGCATAGTTTTGATAGGGGAGTTTAAATATTTCTATTTTAGAGAGAGAGAGAAAGCATATTCGTTCTATTTAAACTCCAAACGCCAGCAAACTTTTAGTGAGAAGTTTGAAGAATATTAACTAGGTAATAAATCAAATTACTATTTCTTATAGAATGAAATAAATTAGAACATATATCGTTCATTCAAAATTGTTCTGAGTTTCATATATATATTACTTTGAAGAGTAAGATTATATTTTTTATATTAATTTAAAGGGTATCATATTAGACCCATACTTCCTTTTTTTTATATTACCTCGTTTTACTACATGTTCAAGTTTTTTTGTTTATAATCGAATGGCATATATGTCCCGGGACATGACATCTAGGTTTGTTCGCCTGAAGTGTAGACTATTTGCTGCACAGAACGTTGTCAGGGTACACCTATGGAGATTGTCTACACGTCGTACCTGTAAAGAGATGATGTGATGATAGTTATTATGATGTTGTGGAGCCAGATTGTGTCTTAACCTAACTTAAGCCTAACTAACTAAGCCCTGATGACCGTTGGGATCACCCCCCTCAAGGGAAAACTATCCAAGGTACCAGCCAGGAATCAAACCCGGGAACCCTAGCCTCAAATCTAGATGCACTGACCACTACACCACAGGGCCGGTTACCTGTTTAGGTTAATTACTCAAATGAGGTAAAGGTGAGGCAGGAAGCAATTTAGAGGTACTCTACCTGCATTTGCGAGGAAGGAGAGTGAGAAACCATTTCGGAAAATTCAGACTCAGTAAACTCGATCGAGATTTGAACCCTGATCTCTCTATCATAAGCAGGTTAGTTTAACATATGAGTGACGACTTAAACCGTTCGTTCACTGAATCAGGTCACACTTCCAAAATAATTTGTCAAATAAATCTACTTTGATGGTAATCTAAAATGGGTTTTGTAATGCAGTTTCCCTAAAAATAATAATAATTCATTAATTACTGTTAACAGCAGTATTTTAATATTAATTTTTTAATACATAAAATTAAGCAATATTAACTAGACAAATCATAGATCACTACTTACATTTTATAAGGGATATTACTAAAGTTGTATGTAATAGTGTATTAGATTGATTCTAAGCCCACTGCTGGGCTACTGGACCTTATTTAATATATCCATCCGCCAGTAAGCGCTCACCATATCAGCTACTGGTGTATGTTTTGAGAACTTAACAGCACAATATTTTGTTCTCAGTGCATTAAAATAAATCATAGCTAATTTTGAAAACGTTCATCCTAGTTACCCGGTAACAGGTAAATATATAATATTGAAAGTGCATTTGTAGGCACAGTCTTGTCTCTAGGCTGTTGGTGGTGAGGAGGTCGTGGTTTGATCTTCAATGGTCGTAATAGTGTATTGTTACTTAAATTAATTTCTCACTCTTCCTTCAGAAAATGTTGGTACACTTTCTCTTTATTACACTTTTGCTGTCTCAACCACATAAATTTAAGTATGCCTGTGTTGCGGATGGGTACAGTGACGCAGGAAATGTAAAGTAATGTTATAATAATAATTATGGGTTTGTGAATCTTCGACACTTCAACTCGGTTTCGAAACAAATCAACTTTGACCTAGCTTGGTAAAAAAATTCTGGCTTCGACACCTACGAAGCATCTTCAATAAAAATATTTACAGATAAAATGTTCAATTGAAGGTCATTTATTTATTTGTTAACTAAAACCTAGTACGCATTTGAAACCGTTGTTTGACAACTTTGATCGGAAACTGTTTCCCATGTTTGGCTGCAGTTTTATAAATGTTTGAAAACTTTTTCCCGTATGTGAAAACTGTTGGCAAACATGGGAAACAGAAAGCTTGGAAACAGTTAAAAAACATTGTTTTTGTCCAGACTACATTTATAAAACATTGTTTCACGTCCTGAGCTCACTTAAATAAAATATTTATGCCAAGGAAGATGTTGCTATGGCTTGTTCTTAAAAAATGAGTGTGGTCTCTTCAAAATTGCACCGAAGGGCCCTTAACCTTTTTTTTCACTTCATTCGTACCAACTGAGTACTTTTCGCCTATTTCATTAAAAACATCTCTTTTTTTACGCAATTTTTATAGTCCATGAATGTCACATCCACAGTAGTGTGTTTGTGTGAAATGTCTTTATAAGTTCCAGTGTCTTTTCGGTTGACTACCACAAGACAAAAGACAAACCAGGAATTGATGTAATCTTAGTGAACAGCAGAAGCAAACTGGTCCACGTTGTTTGTTGCTAGGAATGTATCCAAACACGTTCAGATACGCTAACAATGTTTCCTTTTTGGAAAACACGACCATTTGTCTTCAAACAATGTTTCAAGGGAAATGTATTTGATAAGTATCTGGCTTTTTAATAATGATATACCTTTTCTTGCACTTAAGCGAAAATTGCAGTTAAAATATAAGATAGCAAATAAAAAGGCCTATACAAAAATAAACGGACGAATAGTGACAAAGAAAAACTTGAGCTAAACACAGATGCATGATATAATATAGAAACGCAGTAAGAACCAATGTAAAGGAATAGATAGGTAGCGCCATTTAGAAGAATTTGATGATGTCATTGCTTACGTCAGCCACGAAACTACGTCACCCAGTACACAGCAGTTAGTAGTATATCGTTCGGCCCGTGTATTTCGGATGGTCCTTTCATTTATCTTTATAATGATTTATTTATTTGTTTGCCTGGTAGTGGTTTTATCGTGTATCGTTAGTTTCTTTATTACGTTTACCACTCGAGTATCTGTTTTATTAGGCTACTACAGCAATGATGTTCTAATTAATGATTTAACCATCTTATTTACTAAATTTATTTAGTGTAATAATACTTAGCACAACGTCTTACTACCCATTCAAGTTATACACTTATTTAGTAGTAACTATAGTATTAAATATTTATGCTAACTATATGTAGTTGTATCGTTCTTCTCAAATTGTTTATTATTTTATGTTTGTTTTTCTTTTATATAATTGTTGAACAATCAGACTTTTAGGCATTTTGCTAATTTATTTGCGTACGTTCTCTTAATTATAAGTGTTTTAAACAGACATAAAAAATGCCAATCTCTGCTGTTGCACTCGTTGTAGGTAAAGGAAACTGCAAGGGTAATAAACTAGTAATATATCTCTTTACTTCTTTCCTATGGCTCCAGAAATTTGCCCTACATGGGAGCTCAAATGGAAAATGAAATACACAATTAATGTATTAATCACAGATTTTTCTCGAATATGTTCCATTCATTTTGCCGATAGTGACTTTGATAGTTGTGGTGCTAAATGGAAAGTTAACTAAAATGTAAAGAACTTCCAAACACATCGAATGTTGCCAGTGTTAATACAATAGTTCCAACATGTAAGTAATTTTGAACATATTTTAATAGGTTAAGTGTATTTTATTCAGACTTTTTCATTTATTGATGTGGATTTTAAATATGTATTAATATGTTTAATGCTCCCAAACGTGATATTATAATTTCTAACAATATTAGACAGAAAGGACTTAATATGTCCCCCATAAAGCTTTGTGAATGTTAAGCCGTGTTCTCACGTGTTATTTTCAGTGACTCACTGACAATGAACGTCCAAACACTCATTTCATTAAACTGAATTATTTCACGCTTTCCTTAAAAGTGAAAAGGAGTTCTACTTTTCTTAATTGTTAAATATCATCACTAACAAATTAAAACAAAATAAATCATGTGAACACGTACAAGAATTGATGAATTCGTTTTTATTTAAATGTAAGGATTTACTTAGATATTTACAGACAATGCATTGCTATTAGATTTCTCAAAAATTGTATTTAAGTGGCGAGACGAACAAACCGACCCATTTTTGGACTGTTACAGACAATTTGAATGTCTGTGTAGTATTAGTAGTAATGTGTATAGAATAAAACAGCAAGTGGTGCCATTTTAATAAGTGAAACAATAGTTGATCATTCGCAACATGATCATTATGATAAATGACACCTGTGGACAAATTCCTCTAACTTTTATTTTCATTAAAAATCGATCAATTGAAATTATTCATTGAAAGAGACACATGAGAACACGGATTTAAGCGCTGGCTAGTGTACTGAGTGACGTCACACGCTCAGCCAATCGGACGTGTTTCTCCAACTGCCGATACCTTCTATTCTCTTTACATTGGTAAAAAATTGTTAAATTTATAAGAAAAAATTACATTAAACTTAGTCTAAAGTTATGCTATCACATACACGCGCAAATATAAACACACACAAATATTTTATTACTTAACTTAATGCAACCTTTTTCTCATAAATCTTAACAAAAATTTTACTGTGTTTCTATATTATGTAATGAATCTGTATTTAGCTCAAATTTTTCTTTGCTATTATTTGTCCATTATTTTATTGGTTTTTTGTCTGTTTTTTTTTTGTCTTTTGTATACATATTTATATATAGAGAGACAGATGTATGTAGGCTTATATATTACAAATTGATATTCATATTGTGATGTTATTTTTTGTTAAAAGAGTTACTTATAATAGAAATCTAATTGTCAGTTGACTCAATTTTTCAAATATATAATAACGTTGACAATTTTACTGTTTATTTGTTTTAAATTTCATTTACAACTCCTAAAGTTTCGAATATTCATTATTTATTCATTTACAATTAAAATATATACTATACATATAATCTACTTACCTTTATTTCACTATATTAAATCATATTTCTTTATTTTGACTTATAAACTGCCAACCCGCCGTGTTTATTATTTTTGTTGGTAGGTGATTTTAACGCTATCTGCTCTAGAGAGTGGTTTATTTCGGAACTATTATGATATTAATTTACTTTATGTTCTTGGACGCTTATAGCATCTGGCTGTCACTTTAAGAAATAATTGCCCCTAGCGGAAGAGATTATCATTCTCGTTTGGTTTTTTGGTGCTAAATTTAAATTAATTTTAAAGATGACTTATGTTCATATGTCAAAATTATAATTATATTTATAGTAATACTCTCAATATTTAAATAGTTAAGATTGTTTGTTTTATTCTTTGTTATAAACCCCGGTGAATTTATTTTCTCCTAGGCAGGAGATTGTTTATTTAAAAACAAAAATAACTTGTTTGTGTTTTGTTTAAGTTTTTGTTGTGACTCTAAAATGGTTTTTGGAAGCGGAAGGAAATACCTGATCTGGGGATCCTTTAATTAAATTTTTTCATGGTTCATTGTAATTCTTATCAGCCAACACTTGACTAAAATTAAAGTTTAACCTGTGAGGAAGGTCGAGTTGAAGTTTACAAGGAAGATTTTGTGGAAATTTAAGACCGGGGATTTAATTGTTGACGGAGCTTGTGTCAGCAATTGCAAGATCGACATTTTTGGGTGAGATCAAATTCATCTGTAATTATCCTGTTATGGATTTAAATAATTGATTATAATACTTAAAATTTATTAAAGATGGCTAAATAAATTCAGTTTTTTCCAACCATAAATATTACAGTTTGTCAACCTCAGAACAATATTTTGTTTATTAAAGAATCATAGCATTATTGTTACATATTAATAAGCGATCATTTTTTTTGGTTAAAATCCTGTTATTTTATTTAAAGAAATATTTCTGTGTCAATAATTATATATCTATATTCTTTTATCCTCACAATTCAAGTGAGAGTTTAACATTTTCAAGTATTGCTTAGAAATACTTCTATTAATTTTATAACATAGGAGGCATGCCTTAATAGGTAGGGTTTATTTAAGGACATCATTTACAACAATAATTACAATCACTCTTGAAAATTAATTGCGTTTTTTTTTTTATTTATTACATCAAGGTACATTGTATTTTTCTTTTGAACTTGCAACCCATGTATAGCTATTCTCAATAGATTGGATGTCCAGAGCAAGAATAATAATCTGCTTCAGGAAGTTTTCTGTTGTAAGTGTCCAACTTAAGTTAAAACTTTAGGAAATGTCCAGGGGTCTTGAGAGAAAGAGTTTTCGTCTTACTGCTGAGCAGTTTATGGGGATAAATTTGTTTAATGATAAAAATCTACCTACTTCACCAAAATAAAAGTGGTTGGTAGTTGGTGCCCAACAACAATATTATATGTATATATATTATAAATTAAATTCATTCGTATATTCAAAATTTAATAAATAAATAATAAAAATAAAAGTAAATACATATTTTATTATTTTTACCACAATATAAACAAATCTGAATAAATTTAATTGTAAGTGGTGATAATAACTTGATTTATTAGATTAAAATCAAATATTACAAATAATTGTGAAATCAAAAACTTTTTCAATGAATTTTAGTGTATAAAGTTACATAAATAACCACAATTTAATCCTTGTACTTATTCAGTCATAAAATCACTAACAAAATATTTGATCTTTAATTTATATTTCATATATTCAATTCAAGTTCACTTTGAAATAAAAAAGTGAATGTCACACATCCTTAATAATAATATTAAAAGTAATAATAAGCGCGATAAGCAGTGCGATCGGCTCTATGGCGCTCTTCTTTAAGATATTACATCCAATAATAAAACTTAATTTGATATTGACACTTAAATGCCAATGACGGTGGAGGTCAGCATTCAAATCCCAGTTGGAATGACTGAGAATGGGTTTTACCAGATGGTTTTCTACTCTTTCTTCACGCAAATGCGGGCACACTTCCTCTAAACCTCAACAATCATCATTCATAACATATCAGTATTATAATTAAATATAAATACATCTTAAACGGATAGTGAGACACACTGACAGAAACTTTATATATACATATACATATATATATACCTGTTAGCTAGAATGTTACTTGAAATTATTTTTCTCTCTGAGCTTTGACATTTATTTCTCTATTTTTCATCAGAGAAAAATAATTATTCCGCATATCTCAAGAACTCTTGTCATGTGAGATGATAGTTTTTTGATTTTTTTTATGTTTCACCAAGTGAAATATTATCATACCATCTACGCTTTTCAAGTGAGATACTTTTTTCCTTTTTTTGTTGCATTTTCAACCACAGAAATGATTCTTTGACTATTCTAAAAAGTTTTAGCGGTTCCCCTTTGGAAGCTAATTACTTGGCTTAGACAGTATTTTCCTCTCGCTTTCCTTTTCCTGAATCTTAAAATTTAAGAGACCTACAGCTAACCTTGTTCCGTCATCCATCTTCCTGTCGAGGTAAATGTGCAAACGGCTGTCCGCAATGCGTCACTCATTTGTAGCTCCTTCTTGTCATTTGGGAAGTTTACGACTGGTGGGTTGGTTAAACTGTTAGTTTGGGTTTCTTGCTTGAATAGTTTTGTAGTTGATTAGGAAGTGGCTAGAGACACACAAAAGCAATGAGTGTTACGCTGATATTCTACGCTTTTTTTTTCAGGGGAAATGGCAACTTGGCAACCAATGTTTTGCCTCTCTTAAGCCAGGCACCATGAATCATTTTGTTAGCGATTTCTCTGACACTTTTCTCACCCAACAAAATGTTTGTAAAATAAATTGGTTTTGCTATTTATTTATCCTATCATTTCCTAATTACAAAAGTGATCTGCACCACTGGGCACGTGGACAAATGAGTAAGTAAGATTCGTGTATTAGGAATGTTCGGTTACGGGGACGATGGAGTTCTAGCTCTGGCCAAATGTACCGAGCAGTGTTTTTCCTGAATAGTATGGCACTCATACTGCACGTGAATGCATGTATATTTACTATAAAGCCCTTTAGCTTTTTGAATACTAATTTAGTGTACATATTATTAACTTACAGACGGGTAATAAGTCGTGGAGTAAGGAAAAATTATATTAATTATGTGATGGCATAGTAAAGACCATTTATTTCACAAACTAAATTTTGTATCTGTTCTTTGCACGAGGAATCTATAAAGTAGCTTTGTTATTTTTAGTATATAAAATAAACCACATCGGAATAGTAAAAAAATCTTAAATTATATTCAAATATTAATCCTTTATTTGTTTAAATGTTGATACAAAATGTTAAAGTAGGATACACAATGTCAAACTAGAGATATAATCTGAAGATGTTTTAAAAGCTGACATCTATTTTGAATATTAAGTTATAAATTCTCTGTATACAAAACTGAGAACTCCTGCTTGTTGCTGCAAATAGAAATAAAAGTAAGGTGTCACAGTATGAATAAAATGTTGTTAAGGTTTTCTAATTAAATTTGTTTAAAATTAATTTATCATTTTCTTACCGCATTTTCCCACTTTATTCTTTTCTACAACGTTTACTTTGCTTTCCAATTTTACCCTTTAACAATTTTTAACCTTATTAAACCCTTTATCCTTTTTACACTTTTTATTGCTTATTACCATTTTATTACACTTCACCCTATTTACCCTTTTTACCATTTTAGCCCCCTTTAACATTTTTGGTACTTTTTACTTTCTCTCTATCTTACAGGTAGAGAAAGTATGGTGATCGTCAAAAAAATCGAAATCGAGATTTTGATGAATTTTGACGTTTCATGACTTCCTGAATCCGAAAAAGTGGTTTTTGAATTTCCGTCTGTCTGTCTGTCTGTCTGTACCTCCAACTAGAGCCTAAACAATTTACCGATTGAGCTGAAACTTGATATCTAGGGTTTTCATAGGGTTGCCCCTAGGGGTTTTTGGAATTGGATATCTACCCCTAAAATTAAGGGTAGTTTACTGAAGGGAAAAAAGAGAAAAAGTCGATTTTCTCAAAATCGGCTCTAAAGATTTTGATTAAATTTCATTTATGAACATTAATTAATATTCCAAACAAAATGGCTACTCTCAATATTTCGGCAAAATCGCTTTATGGGCTCCGGTCAGATGCGTAAATTAACATTTCTTATAATAGCTCCGAAACTATTTGAGATATGAAATTACTTAACATTACAAATATGTATATATATTTATAATACAAATATTTTATTCGAAACATATTTTTATAAAATCAATAATTTTCATTCTATACGCAATTATATATATTTTTTTAGCTTTTTGGACATTAAAGCTTAAGTATTGTGATCGTAAAAAAAACTAACCTGAAATGTTGATGGATTTCGACGTCTCATGACCCCCCGAACCCTAAAAAATAGTCTTTGCAATGCCGTCATTCTGTGTGTCTATTAAAACTTAAAATTAAGGGTAGTTTACTGAAGGGCAAAAAGAGAAAAAGTCGATTTTCTCAAAATAGGCTCTAACGATTTTGATTAAATTTCATTTATAGACATTAATAAATATTCCAAACAAAATGGCTACCCTCAATATTTCAGCAAAATGGCTTTAAGGGCTCCGGTCTGATGCGTCAATTAACATTTTTTTTAAATAGCTCAGAAACTATTTGAGATATGAAATTACTTAGCATTACAAATATATATATATATTTATAATACAGATATTTTATCCGAAACATATTTTTATAAAATCAATAACTTTCAATCTATACGCAATTATATGAATTTTTTAACTTTTTGGACATTAAAGTTTAAGTATTGCGACCGTAAAAAAAAACTAACCTGAAGTGTTGATGGATGTCGACGTCTCATGACCCCCCGAACCCTAAAAAATAGTCTTTGCAATGCCGTCTGTCTGTGTGCCTATAAAAACTTAAAATTAAGGGTAGTTTACTGAAGGGCGAAAAGAGAAAAATTTGGTTTTCTCAAAATCTGCTCAAACGATTTTGATTAAAATTCGTATCTAGGCGTTGATTAAGATTATAAATAAACTGGCTATTTTCATTTTTCTATGAAAATGATTTTAGGGTACATTACAGAAGCGTTAATTTCCGTATCTCCACAACTATTTGATAAACTAAACAACTTATCATTGCAAAATTGTAGGACTATTAGAAATAAAAAACTTTTATTTGACATATATTTTTATAAAAGCAGCAGTTTCTGAGATATTTGCAAATATATTAATAAAATTTTTGTGAGCTTTAGTTGTAAACATATACTACTTAAGTCTTAACGCAATAATTCTCCAATGCCATAGAGTAATTAAATATAAGTATCTAAAAAAGTATGTTATTTTTCCTGAAATCTCTTAGGAGAAATGTTTGCATAACAATGATCTATCTCCATTTTAGACTCAATAGTCAATATTTACATTTTTTATTGGTCAAAATGTATAAATGAATAATTAAATATCAATGCGATGACTTGAAGATCTGCAACACTTTATAAAATGTTAAAACTTTAACCAGAATAGAAATTTTAATATACAAAGTGTTGACCCTTGTGGAAGACATTAAACTGTTTGAAATGTTCTAAGGTGGACAAAGATGCGCCTCTTTTCTCATTGATTATATATCATTGTATATTATTTTATGCGTGTTCTTATGTGGAGTGGTGATGATACCATGTACATTATTCCGTTCAGAAATCTTACGAGTTTATAGAAAGAGAGAGAAAGTCTGTGCGGTGCGCAGTACCATTTATTTTATATCTAATTTCTTACCATTAATATTTCTTTTACCCCTGTTAACCTTTATATCATTTTTCTTTTTCTTAGATTTACGTGCTACAATTTTTCATTTATACTCTTTTACCAATTTCACCATTTTTTATTTATTGTGCCCGTTTTGATATTTTTTTGCTATTGTTTCCCTTTGGATCTAATTGCCCTTTTTTTATTATATTAAAATTTATCTTTAAATAATTTTTTTCCTTTTTAAATTTACTTTTTGCACCTTTTTACACTAAATACCCAGCTAAGCCCAGGCTAAATATTTTAGCTTAAAAAGGGTAAAACCGTTAAATATTTGTAAAAGTTGCAAAAAGGGCATAAAGGATAAACAGATTAAAAAAGTAGACATCTAACAAAAATAGTTAAACGGTTAAAGGAGTGAGTAGAAAAGGTTAAAAAGTGTAAAATTATTAACAGGGTAAGTATAGTCCAAAATAAAAATTCTGGATTTGAAGTGCACATAATTGTGTCCAGCGGCTATACATTTTTAAATTTCAGACCCCTGAGTGAAGTAAATATCGCGCAACGCTCATAAAAGACTTAATTTTATAAATATAGTCAAGATAACAACCGCCTTCCCCTTTAATCGGAGTCTCATTCTAGAATATGGAATTATCAGATATTTTTGGTTATTTGGAGCAGGCCGTGAAGCTTCTTGCCAAGTTTAAGTTTCATACCCATCTTTTAAGCTGTTATTTCTGTTTATTTCAAAAGTTTTAAACCCTCCTCTCCATTTCACCAACTTCAAGTTTGAAATCTCATAATTTAGGAACTGTTTTATTATCCACCCACCTGCCAAATTTCAATTACCTACCCTACCTAGAAGGATTTTTTGTTTTTATGTTCATCTCCAATTACATTAATCTCAGAAGGGTGAAGGTTTCGTAAAACGTTAAGATCGAGCTAGTTTTACCTTTTCGTATTTATAAACAAACATAGTTAAACCTAAAAATTCATGGTTCTTAATACCTTAGAAACATATTGAAATATTTAATCTCATTTTTGTGGTGAATTATTTTAAAGTAACAAAACACCTCCTAAATAACGTGGGATTTCAGAAGGTTTGCAACAAGTCTCATCAGTCCGTTAGGCGGTCCCTTCAAGGTGGGATTGTAGGGCACGTAAGAAAAGGCTGGGGTTTTTACAGTTTTTGTATCAAAACTTTTTTTGGCAAAAAAAATCAAAATTTTCAGTACAAATATATATAATATAATATATAATACATAATAATAATAATAATAATAATAATAATAATAATATTACACCGCGTCTTACTACCCGTTCGGCTTATACGCTTAAGTACTAATTACTCTAATGGATTAGGAATTAGTAGGGTTTAATTTAGAGGAAGTGAACCCGAATTTGCGTGGAGGGAGAGTGAAAAATCATTTAGGAGAAACCACCCCCAGTTCACCCAACCGAGATTCGAACCTCGATCTCCCCGTCCTCGGCGGTCGAGCTCAACACGACTAGCGCGTTAGCCAACTACGCCACCGAGGCGGGTACACAAAGATAGATTATCATTTTATACACATGGTGATATCAACAATTCTTGAATCTCTTTCAAGGATGTCCTAGAACTTAAGGACAACATTTTATCTTCATTTAAGATGGGGTGCTAGTGAGCGTGAGTTTAGGGCAGTGTTTTTGAAGTTTTTATAGCATAAACATTTTTTGGCCAAAATAAATCAAATATTACTTCTATAGAAACATAGAGTTTAGTTTTCCGCACATGCTAATCTCAACAGTTCTTTAATATCTGTCAAGGGTATCCTGGAATTTAGTGACAACTTTTTCTCTGCATTTAAAAAGTTTGTCACCAAATGCCGCTATGCTCATGAGAGATATTCAAGAACTCTTGAGATTAGCATGTGCAGAAAGCTAAAATCTATGTTTCTATAGAAGAAATATTTGATTTATTTTGGCCAAAAAATGTTTATGCTATAAAAACTGCAAAATTAATGCACTAAACTGGTGCTCACTACCACCCCACCTTAAAAAGTTTATCACCTAATGCCACTGTACTAATGGCAGGTATTAAATAACTGTTTGTTTGTATCTACATGAGTAGAAAATTAAGCTCTACGTTTCTACTGGAGCTATGTTTTATTTATTATCGCAGAAAATCTATTAAAACTGTAAAAAATAAAACTGGCCTTTTCTCGGGTTCCCTACATCCCCACCTTAAAGTTATATTTTTAAAGCTTGCGTATCTCTCTCTACAGGAGCTCCCAACCAATGATAAAACATAATTCCCCACCCAAATTTACATGTGAAAGAAACGAGAATCTCATTTTGTACCATGTGCTGTACAACACAATGGTTCCCAGACCGCTAATTATGCAGGCTATTGTTATTGTTTATTCAAATCTATCACCTGTATAGCACTACTAGTTCATACAAGGGGTGGAATAAACCTGAAGGTTTGTGCGTGTAGGGAATTCAAAAACTGATTTCATCGTAAATACTAAATGAATTTGATCTGGATATTATATATAAAAAGGTTAATTTTACTAATAAATAAATTAATCATATTTTAGAATATTGTCTTGTCTAATTCCAGCTGGAATTTTTAAATAAATAAATTAAACAAAATATATTTTGTATTGTAAATTGTATTGTAAAATACGTTAATAAACGTACAAGAGGAAAACTTAAAATGACATTTCTTTGTGCTATAATACTTTTCTTGTTAAAGCAACCATTTCCAATAAATTATAAGATTTATTTCGATGGTAGTTTAATTCTACGAAACATTATTTATTCAATAAATCAGTAGGCATTTTAATTCAAAGCATTAAAAGAAATCTCCATCACGTCTAATAGACTATTCAAGTTATATAATTTAATTGTGTTCATGGGTAGGAATGAGGAATTCAGACTTAAGTGGATATGTAGCCAAATTTGTTGAAAGTGTGAATGGGAACTAATTTAAAAAATAATCCCCCTTAATTAGACCCATTTAAGATTTGAACCCTAACCTCCCCATTACCAGAAAACTGGATTGTATGTGCTCGACCTTATATATCAAGATAACTTGTGTGAGGTTTAGTTTATGTAAATTGACTCCTTAACTCAGTCTGTAGCGTGTCTATCTACTGAGCTAAGGGTCCTGGGTTCGATTCCTGGTACGGCTGAAAATGTATCATTGGTAAATGTTGGTTTACCCTCTCACATTGAGAAATTAATGGCCTGGGACTGGATGTTGTGCCCGTCCTAGTTTTAAGCTAGATTATAAGGCATATGAAACTACAACAGCCCTAGCAAGCCGGTAGTGGAAAATATATGGCTTGAATAAAAAACTAACCCAGGTCACAGGCTGGAAACAGTAATGCTTGTAAGGTAAAGTACACTATATGAAAATAAACGTTATGTTAAAATATACTAGATGCAATAAGTTTTAACGTGATCAGGTGGACAAAGTGGACAGTATCGTCTTGTCTGATATGTCTTGTTGTTGATTGCAATTTTCTGGTGACGTGGAATTCTAGGTTCGAACCTCAGCCGGGTGGACTAGAAACTGTTTTATACATAGGTGTTATCACTCAGGCTCTTTCCCATACCGTATCCACGTTATTGCTAGTGAAGTTCTCTAAATCCCCCTCACAATAAATTTGTATCCCTTATTTTAAACCGTTAGTAGATTTGATGCCAGTATCGGTAGAAACGTGTCTAAGAAGTCGCTCTAGAAATAAACTGTATGGCAAGTAACTAAGTAATGCGGGTTCAAATTCTGGTCAGGTGTATTACGGTGGAACTGTGGGGTACGCGAGAAAATATCAGTGTATTACCAAACTATATAGGGAAATTTTATTTTTTCCAAAATAGATCAAATATAATTCCTGTAGAAACATATTGTTTAATTTTCTTCACATGGTGATATCAAAAGATCTTTAATATCCTTTCATGAGCATATTACAATTTTGATGAGAAACTTTTTAAATAAAAAGTTATCATTAATTTCCAAGACATCCTTGACAGATATTAATCAACTGTTGAGGTCACCACGGTAAAAAAATTAAACTAAATGTCTCTATTGGAGAAATAATTGATTTATTTTAACTAAAGAAAATGCTTTTTTATAAAAACTTCAAAAACACTACATTTATCTCACGTTACCTGCACTCCAACATTTACGGAAATATTTAGTAAATGGTTCGCCACCACCTTTCTTAAAATTTACCTTTACTCCTAATTTTACTTTATTCTTATCTACTACAAGGGTGTAGGTATGCAAGTAGTCCAAACGAGTGTTAAGCAAGACGTTCTGTGAAAAATAATATGTTCTCAAAACCTTCCTATCATTTGGATACAAATATTTCTGATGATAAATATTTCTCATCTCTAATTGTTTTGAAACGCCATATTCCTTAACTGTATGTGCAGACGTGCTACCAACATAGCTAGTACGTCAGACGAGTCTTATCTGATGTCAATTGTGTTTATAAATCTGTTTGTCAACCCACGTGCGTGAGATTTTATTTGATTCTTTTACCCCTGACTCCTTCATATTCTGCTACCACCCTCACACCTTCAGTGTGAGCAGGTGCTAGCAATCTTTGTGTGATTGAACAGGAGCTTACCTGAAACACCTCCAGAATATCGGAGTACTAGAAACCCAGGTGGAAAATAATACTTTCTGTTGAGCTGAAAAATGGAGTTTGAATCCACAGAGATCTGTCGAAGGAAATAAATAAAAATAAATGTTGCCGTTTTGAGAAGTATAAAAGAGTATGAAGGTCTTTATTTTGAAGTTAATATTCCGGAAAATCTGATAATTGAAATATTTTGAATTATAATAATAATCATGTTAACTAAGGTTTAAGGGATTTAAACCTGAAGTGATATAATATTGCTTAGTTACATCAGTGATCATCTTTTTCTGTTCTGATTTTCCGGTGGCGGGGTTGCTGGGATTCTAGTCCTGGTGAGTGTAAATTTGGTGTTTATTTACGAATAAGTTTTTCCCTCCACCATTATAAAAATTTACTACTAGCTATACCTTCTTCATCCCTACATCATTAAAATAAAATTAATATTTGGAAAGGCCGAACAGAACAGAACATAACAGTATGTAAAGCTCGGTACAGAGAATTCTTAAGTAATAATTTGTAATCTTACTATCTTCAAGTTAAGGATCATTAGAGAAAATAAAATTTATTTGTATTTCCAAATAACAGTAATAATTCACCAAAAGTTCACTATTTCTTTCTCTTCAAAATTAAGCTTTAACATTAGGCAATAATTACTTGCCACACCAATACATTTATTGCCCTAGGCTTAAACTTTTATCTGTTCAAATTTGTATAGAATTAACAAATATTTAATTTGCAAAATATTTTACTCAGTTTATTAGTACAGCCACATTAAGTACTAGCCTAAAATAAATTCACAAAACACCCCGTGGAACTATTTTAAAACAGAGAAACTCATTTAACCAATATGTGTAGTTATCGAACACTGGGAAATATTAAGCCAAAGAGAATAATCCTTTTAACATTCCTATCAATATTACGGGAGAGAGAGAAGATTCCAATTTTTCATTAATTTTATACTTCAAAAAAGAATGCTTTCGCCCAACCATCCGCAAAACCTTACATTGGACCGACCATGAGTACACCAAAAAGCTAATTAGAATAATACATACTATCTAAATATCTTGAATTAGTTTTAATAAAAAATCATTCTCTCAAATTATATAATATAATTATCTTTTATAATCTATGATAAATTATAGTATATTTAATTTAATTTCCTAGTGAATCGCGTAAATTTGTAAACACATAGTTGCATCTGAAAAGTATTTTGTCAATTGCTTTCAAATCTTTATATTTTTAACTTTAGTTTAGAAAAAATGTATTTGAGTTTCTGTCTATTTTGTTTGGATGCCATTGAGGATCACACAAAAACATTAATAGAGCTAGATAAAGAGCAATAGACTTACATGTTCTAAATGCCATATATTAAGTAGACATCTTTTACTTTAATTTAGGTATATTTCTAACAAAATGTGTGTATATCACTACATTAACACTGTAGGTAAAATTTGAAATAATATGATAACTTTTATAAATAAAAACTAATTATCATAAAATTATCCTTTTAAGTTGGCTACGTACTGGAGACGTGTGGCAGACGTCCAGAAATAAGGCATTATTTAAGAAGTGGATCTCTTATTATCTTTTTAGCCCCGCATTTTACTACCGGTTCTGCGTGTACGAATATAAACTAGTTATGCTACTGAGTTAGGGATGAAATAGGCTAAATTTAGAATACTTCGACCCACATTAGCGTGGAGGAGGAGTCGAAAATCATTTTGAATAAACCACCGTCAGAACACCCGACCAGGATTCGAACTCCAATCTCCCTATCATAGGCAGTCAAGTTTAACACGATAGGAATGCCCCAGACCATTCGGCTGCATGTAATTTGTTATTTGTTATTTCAAAAGAAGGTTCATGGTGGTGTAAACTATCAATATATTACTATAATGATAGTAATAATAATAATAATAATAACCTTGACTTGAAAGTTTTGTAAGAATTTCTATAAACAATCATAAAAGTCATTTTTTAATTTTTTCAAGCAAAATATTGCAATTCTGAAATATAAAGATATGGTTTAATAAAGTAGATGTTGACAGCAACACTGAGTATTGTTTTATTGGTTTTAAGCTTTGTAGCTAGCATTCTGTAAGTAATGTAGTAAACATAGGGTAGTTTCTTTTCCTGTAATCAGCACCCTTAAGCTAAAGGTTCATTATTTGCAGAATAGATAGAGGTTTAGTTTATTCCTTCTTTGCCTAATTAAGTTCTAATTTGGTAATAAGGTTATAACTAAATAATACTTACTAATTTAACCATAAAGCGACGAGAATTATATTTATGAAAAAAATTTAGCCTCATTTGAACGAATAAAGTTCTCAAAATCCCTGTGAAATATCATATTTCCTATTGTAAAAGTACATAGTTGTAGCTCATCTATTCAAAAGCCAAATGTCATAGAGCACTATCATCAACACGTCTGTTTCTGCTAGATTAGATAATAAGGAGGACTAGCGTTGTCTTACGCGCACAGGTGGGAACTTTTGTAAAATGTTCGTCCCCCCATCCACACGTATTACTAATCATCTGGGCTTGATACACTTTGATTTCTCTAATTAATGTTGTATGGATGAAGAAGGTATATTTTTATTAAATGTACCGATAATTACGGGAAAGGAGACTAAGGGGCATCCAAGTATTAGGTAAGAAACATTTTGCCCAATTTGGACGCCCTCCTCTCTTTTGTAAGCAAAAATAGGCAAACGCCCAACCACCCGCTTACCTTACATTTGTTGACTTTCTTGTAACTATTCAGAGAATAACTATTCTTTTTTATGGAATTTATAAATATCTGGTAATTATTAACGTAAAGGTGTAAATTTGTTAGGAAAAATCACAATAAACACTGGTGTAAAATAAATTTAAATGCATGGTAATAATCAGGTAAAATTAAAAAAGTTTGTAAAATCATATAAATATTATTTTAATTTACATTTAATTTATTTTATAAAAATATAATTATTAGTGATTACATGAATTAATATAGTTAAAAAAATTATATAGTACTTTTAATTTAATGACCAAGATTCTTGAATCCCCGTTTCGCCATTTTTAAATATTATGCGTCCATTTGTGATGGCTGGGTCGCTACGCCATTTTTGCTTGTTTCTGTCTTACGTAAGCATTGTTCTGACACCTTCTCCCCTTATACGCAAAAAAGAGCAAAGTTCGAACCCTCTTTCCCCCTAAGGTGTCGACAGAATACTTAAACGCCCCCATGGAAGGCTATTTCTGATCAATCCTCAGTACCCCCCGCTCCGATTCGAACCTCAACCTTACAACACCAGCAAACCAGATTAGATAGACTACGCCTGGCCTATAGTATACGTGCTCATCAAAGCGCGTAAAATTGATTATTACATCTTTTACTTTATCTATATCTTACAGGTAGAGAAAGTATTGTGATCGTCAAAAAAATTGAACTCGAGATTTTAATGAATTTCGAGGTTTCATGACCCCTCAAAATCCTAGAAAGTGTTTTTTGCATTTCCGTCTGTACTTCGGACTAGAGCCTAAACTATTTCACCAATTGTGCTAAAAATTGGTATTTAGGGTCTTCACAGGGTTTTGCTCTGAGGGGTTTTTTGGAATTGGATATCCAACCCAAAAATTAAGGGTAGTTTAATAAATGACCAAAAGAAAAAAAATCGATTTTATCAAAATAGGCTTTAACGATTTTGATTAAATTTCATTTTTAAATTATATTACAAACAAAATGGCTACACTCAATTTTTCGTAAAAATGTCTTTAAGGGTTCCGGTCTGACGCATAAATTATAATTTCTATCATATTTCCGTTACTCTTTGAGATATGAAATTACTTATTGCTGCAAATATGTATGTCTATTTATAATACAAATATTTTATTTGAAACATAATTTTATAAAAGCAAAAATTTTCAAGCTAAACGCAAATATATATTTAATATATATATATATATTATATATAATTCTTTTAACTTTTCGAATACTTAAAGGTCAAGTATTTCGACCATAAAAAAAATGTAGCCCGAGATTTTGATGTATGTGGACGTTTTCATGACCCCCCCTAGCCCTAGAAAAGTGGTTTGTGCAATACCGTTTGTCTGTGTGTCTGCTTAGCACTAAAATTAAGAGTAGTTTAATAAAGGGCAAAAAGAGAAAGAAACGATTTTCTTCAAAAAGGTTCTAACAATTTTTATTAAAATTTTTATCCAGGCGTTGTTTAATATTATAAATAGTCTGGCTATTTTAGTTTTCCATGAAAAAAATTTAGGTTACTTTACAGAAGCGGAGATTTCCGTTATCTCCGCAACTAGCAAAGTTGTAGTACTATTAAAAATTAAAAATACTACTATCTAAAAATTATCTTTATAAAACTAATATTTTCAGAGATATTGGGAATATATTAAAACATTGTTGTGATCTTTAGTTGTAAAGAGATACTACTTAAGTTAAAACGAAATAATTCTCCGATACCATAAAGTAAGTAAATACAGTAAGTCTCTCAAAAAAATATGTTATTTTACTTTCAACTCTTATGAGAAATATTTGTACAGCAAATATCTATCTCTATCATTTTAGACTCAACTGTCAATATTTATATTTTTTATTGGTCTAAATGTATAAATGAGGAACTTAATAGCAATGCGATAACCATAAGATGTGCAACCTCTAATAAAATTTCAGAAATATTTAGGGTTTTCTAGTGTAAATTGTTTCGTTTCGTATATATTAAGAGTTTTGAGTAATATCTCAATTTTTAAACATTAGAGGGAGAAAGTCTGCACTAATTACCGTACTATTTTTTTTATATATTTTTTATTTGAGGTATTTAACGACCTTCTGAACCGACTGATTTTATCAGCACACGCTAATTTCTATGAGCGAAATCGAAAGAGCCTATAAATTTTACTGGGAAAGGTATTTTCACATACCTTCAAGGGTTCTATACCACAATCGAAAGAAATTCGTGCTACGAACTTTTGTTTCTCAGGAAAAATACGTAGTCCCCAGCTGGGTCTGAGCCCAGGAACATTGGGTCCTGAGGCGAGAACTATACCTCAAGACTACTGATATCGATCTTTTAAAAGAATAATTTAAGTGTAAGATTTTACGTGTACATATGTTGGCAACAAAAGTAGCATTTGAGTGTGTGGGTGTATGAGACAAATAATGTTCTATTTATCCCATTTGATCACGTCCCTAGAAAAAGATTTATTTGTGAAACCAATTTTAGGTTTTAAACTAACCACTTCCTTCTTTTTTTCCACTTCGTTTCTCATCTGATTATTACAGTCTACCATCGACTAACACCCCCAAATCCCCTCTAACCCCAGCCCTTAACAACCCTTCGAACCCCCCCTCAAACCCACCCATGGTAACTTACCCTCTGAGCTGCTGATTGCTCTGTCAATAGCAGACCAGCCCTCGTTCCCCAAACCACCCTCCACCTATCCTTGTAATGATGTATGTCGCATTGTTCCAGGTATTTCTGCATCAAACCCAACCTAACCACCCCCTATATCTAGCAATCCTTTCCTCTACCCCTTCCTTCTCCCCCTCTCACATCCATAATACTGGGAGTCGGTTCTAGTTTCCCGGTCACTGGGTCCTCATGGGGGAGTTATAGACTCAGGGGGTGAAATACTGGGTTCAATATTGACTCGCTCCGATGGAAATTTGTCTTATTAGAGCGGTGTGTTTGGCTGTCTCCCTCGTCTAGATTTTGGCGGCGATTTTCTCATTTCTCTTTCGTTTCCGCTTCGTTTCGTAAATACGTCGAATGATTGTCGAGGATTAGGAACCTTTCGAATGGGAGAGGAGAAAACTTAATTGACTTTTTGATTTGAGGTTATTTTTACTTTCTCGCTACCTTACAGGTAGAGAAAGTCCTGTGATCGCCAAAAGAATCGAACTAAAGATATTAATGAATTTCGACGTTTCATGACCCCCAGAATCCTAAAAAGTTATTTTTGAATTCCCATCTGTTTTGTTTGTCTGTCTGTCCGTCTGTCTGTCTCTGTACCTCGAAGTAGAGCCAAAACTATTTTACCTATCTGCACAACTTTGTATCTAAGGTTTTCATAGGGTTGCCCCGGGGGATTTTTAGAATTGGATATCTAGCCTTAAAATTAAGGATAGTTTCCTTAAGGGTGAAAATAGACAAAATAATTTTTATCAAAATCGGCTCTAACAATTTTTATTAAATTTTATTTTAAAACATTTATCAATATTACAAACAAGATGGATACTTTCATTTTTTTGTAAAAATGACTTCAAGGGTTCTGGTCTGATGCGTAAATTATAATTTTTATCATATCTCTGTAACTATTTGAGATACTAAATAACATATCAATGCAAAACTGTGGTACTATTAAAAATAAAAAACGTTTACCTGAATAATATTTTTATAAAATAGTTTCTAAGATATTGGTAAATATATTAATACAATTTTGTGAGCTTTGGTTGTAAAGAAATACTACTTAAGTTTTAACGCAATAATTCTCTAATGCCATAGAGTAAGTAAATAAGTAAATCTCTCAAAAGTTGATGTTCTCTTCCTTCAACCTCTTAGGGCGTCTTATGACTCTTGGATAAATATTAATCTGGTAGATAAATATTTCTATCTGGTGAATAAGTTAAAAGTGCGTCTTGTGACTGCGAGATAGCAATTATCTGCCGGATAAAATGTATTTATCCATCACATTTTTATCGGGAGATCCAAGTACCTGATAACTTTTATCTGAAAGTTAAAATGGTTGTTGCCATAGTGACGCGTTGTTTTGTCATGAGGTTTCACCTACCAGAATCTGTTTTTAGGTTAAAATCTTGGTTCACGTGTTCAGTAAGCACAGGCCCGGGCTCTAACTTTATAAAGCTAGAACATTTAATTCACACTTCTATATAAACTGACAAGCTATTTGTAGAGTTATATTTATATAAGAACAAATTATTTAAATGTGAGTATAGTAAATGAAATATTGTAAACGTTGTACCCAACTATTGAGCACATTTTGGCAGACACCGAAATTAGTACTTGCACTACATCTTAGCTTCTGCGCACACGTGACACCATCTGTTTACTCGCACTCGTTTAGCCGCCATTATTTAACAAATGTTGAACGCTCTCCCCACTCACTAGGTTGTAGCGGTAGCATCTGGGCTTATATTCATGCGCGCACTAGTAAAAACAGTAGGGCTACCAACATTTCATTTTTTAGATAAAAATATATTTATTCTACAAATCCAGCAGATAAATTCAGTTCATAAAAAGTGTAAAATATTAAAGTGGGTGATAACATTTAACTGGTTGCTAACTTTAACCTCCCAATAGAAATATTTAGTCCGTAGCCATAAGAACGGCCTTTAGGTGAAATGTTTGTACAGCAATGATCTCTCTCCATCATTTTAGACTCAATAGTCAATATTTACATTTTTTATTGGTCTAAATATATAAATGATGAATTTAATAACAATGATCCGAAGATGTGCAACACCTAATAAAATGTCGAAAATTTTAACCCAAAGTCGAAATTTTATTACGTGGTGTTTACCCCTGTGGATCCAATATCAATATTTTTTATTGGTCCAAATATACAAATGAGAGTGTTCATTGTTCAAAAAATAAAATTATTAAATTTAAAACTGGTAGTTAATTTGTTTACGTAAGTACAGCGCAATTTATTCTTGGGTTTGCTAGTGTATATTACTTCGTTTCACATATTATATTACGAGTTTTGTGTAAATATTTCCATTTTTAAACAATAGAGTGAGAAAGTCCTTGCGGAGTTCCGTAATATTTAATTTTCTTCGTGCTCCTTCGCATTTTACTAACATTAACAACAAGAACAATGTAGAATTATATAGTAAGCTTATACGAGAATTTGAGTGAAAAAAAAGTGGTATACTCTTTAGTGGAAAATCACCTCAGTACATCCATCATGTTTTCGAATACCCCAAACTATGAGGCATCAACTAAGACAAGACTGACAACTTTGTCAGCGTGACCACAGATGCAAGAATTTATAAATTTGTAGTGTATCAGTTGTGTTTCAGCGGTATAATTAAAATTAATTTATTATTTGTGAGTCCTATGTATAACGGCTATTAATAAGTTTGGATTTAATATAATAATTACAATATTTGATCAAGGGAGAAATAATTTTGAGCACTAATAACAACATTAGTACCTAATATGACTTTAAATATTGTGCTTACAGTTTAGCTATGTTTACATAAATACTGAGAAAATAATCAATTTAAAAAAGTTATATATTTTTGTTACCTTAATCTAATTATATAGAGTGGATCACCCCCATATATCCATACTAATGGATCCATAGAGAATACAATCATGTTATTTAATTGCGTTTGAAAACCACAGGATGTATTTAGGAATAACATATTCAGTGAAACCTCGTACATTCGTATCACACTATTCACAAATTTACTGTACAATAACTGTGTTTTTCTTGGCACACATTGTCACTCAGAGGTCTGTAGCTTTCATTGGTACACACTGTCATCACTCAGAGGTATTTGGCTTTCATTGGCACACACAGACATCACTCGGAGATATTTGGCTTTCATTGGTACACACAGACATCACTCGGAGATATTTGGCTTTCATTGGCACACACAGACATCACTCGGAGATATTTGGCTTTCATTGGCACACACTGCCATCACTCAGAGGTATTTGGCTTTCATTGGCACAAGCTGACATCACTCAGATGTCTTTGGATTTCATCGGCACACACAAACATCACTCAGAGGTCTTTGGCTTTCATCGGCACACACAAATATCACTCAGAGGTATTTGGCTTTCATCAGCACACACTGCCATCACTCAGAGGTATTTGGCTTTCATTAGTACACACTGTCATCACTCAGAGGTCTTTGGCTTTCATCGGCACACACAAATATCACTCAGAGGTATTTGGCTTTCATCAGCACACACTGCCATCACTCAGAGGTATTTGGCTTTCATTAGTACACACTGTCATTACTCAGAGCTCTTTGGCTTTCATAGGCACACACAAACATCACTCGGATATATTTGGCTTTCATCAGCACACACTGCCATCACTCACAGCTCTTTGGCTTTCATCAGCACACACTGCCATCACTCAGAGCTCTTTGGCTTTCATCGGCACACACTGCCATCACTCACAGCTCTTTGGCTTTCATCAGCACACACTGCCATCACTCAGAGCTCTTTGGCTTTCATCGGCACACACTACCATCACTCAGAGGACTTTAGATTTCATAGGAACATAATGCCATCAGAGCAGAGGCTTTTTTTATATTACCATAGAATCTTGTGACCTGTTCAGGATATACGCATATATGATAACACTCTAATGGTTTTGGGATGAGGACGGAACCATTTTAGAAATAACTTACCCTCATTTGTGTGGAAGGAGAGTGGGAAAGCATTTTCGGTAAAACTACTCTCAGCAGACCCCACAGGGATTAGAATCAAATATCCCCGTCTTCAACATGCCAGTCTAACACGAGAGTGACACTGAAGTTGGTTAGAGGGTTATGGGTCAGACTCACAGTCAGATTTAGTAAGCCTTATGACGGGATCACGATCAACTTAACAATCATTTAAGGTTAACTTAACGTAACTTAACGTAAAGGTTCTTCTCATGTTTTTAAATGGAAGCAATCACGATAAAGTTAACTTAACGTTCATTTGTAGTTCACTTAACTTAATAGATGTACCGGGAGTTCTTTCACTTTAAGTGAATGCTACATGATGGGTATCACGTGATCTAGCCAGCCAATCATTGTGCGAATGACGTATACAGGGCTATTTAGTAATTCATTTGTTAGTTTTATGAACAATATATTATGTATGTTATGTTGATCGGACATTGAAACAAAATAATTAAACTTTGAATGAATAAGAAAGCTAAATTTACTAAAAAACTTTAATGATGAATATTTATTATATTAATAGAAAACAGTAAACTTTTACAGATCATTACTTTAAAAATTACATATTTAAATATATATTCTAGAATGCAGATGTTTGGTTGGAGTTCTTACGTTAAGTTAAGTGAACAGTGATTAGACATCTGTTCTCTTAAGTTAAGTGAACCTTAATTGAACGCTACGTTAAGTCAAAGTTAAGAGGATCGTGATCACGGAAGGCCTAAAATGGGGCTTGAAACCCAACCCGACGACACATACCTAGATAAGGATGAAATTGAATAGTTTCATATGTGAATTACATTCGAGTCTAGGTAGGTGTCGTCTTGTGTTTGTTATTGAGCCTCATTTGAGGCGCACTAAGTCTTACTGTGAATCTGGCCCTAGTATTTCATAATTACTCTCTAAGGATCTCGCCTCATCGCTACACAGGACTGTCGCTTAGTGGGATTCATCATTTATTGATACACTCTTTTGAATTCAAATGTTTTCAATAAGTCAATGTAGTTTACCATTTACTATCCCACACCTTAAGCTCAATCGGTAGAGTGTCTGTCTGCTGAGCTAAGGGTCCCGGGTTTGATTCCCGGCAAGGCCGAAAACCTCATCATTGGTGAAATGTGGGATGACCCTTTCACAGTGTTGAATTAACGGCCAGGGACTGGCTGTATGATGTTCCTGTCCTAGACTTAAGTTGGATTACAAAGTATATTAAGCTATGACAGGCTTAGCAAGCCGGTAGTGGAAAATATATGGCTTGAATAAAAAAACTGCCTAGCCCACAGGCTGGAAACATTAATGGATGTAAAAAAGTCTCCTATTTACTATAGTATATTTAATGTTATTTTTATAACTGAGGTAATAATTATGAAAGTAGAAAATGTTGAATTTATCTAACATTATCTTTTAATTTGAATATTTAGTTTTATTCGAATATGACTACTCCCCCTTTTATACTGAGTTATTTATGTTTTAATAAATCAAAAGGGCAATCATATTTCACTAAAATAAAAAATAATCCTCTAAGTATCCTTTAAATTGTAAATAAAAGTTTCATTTATGAGTAATTTAATACCCCTTTATAAAATATACTAGCACAAATAACACCCTTACCTAAATATACAGTTCCATTCAAATTGATATGCTGAATTTAATTCATACATTATTTGCACAAATAACTGCATGTTATGGATCAACTTAAAACATCGAAAAACATTATGGAACTATTTTGTAAGCCCCTTCTTCGTCACCCATCACATAGCACTCTAAAACCAAGCGCCCTAGTATGAAATATAACTCTCGTTCAATTTGCTTTACAAATAACAGTATTTATTTATTGTAAACATGGGCACACGTTAAAGAATATTTAATTACCTTTCATGTGTCAGAGCCATCATTTCAGAGTAAATATAGTGTTATTTAAATGTTTGGGCGTGACCAATACACGAACTAAAAGTGATCAAATCACCAATCGTACAGCAGTTGGAGAATGGAGTGAGAAGTTTAACAATCATTTGTGGCAGATCAGCGTAGTCATCAATATAAAGGTCCATGGAAAGGGACCATTTATATTGATACCATATTTATTATAGGCTGGATATATGTCTATAAAAGGCATAAGTCCATTCATTTGGAACCATTTTAATGAATTTAATTTATCCCATGGGTAATATTTAAAACTGCTATCTATTTGTTATATCTCTATTAGGAATGTCATGTCTATACCCTTAAAATATGTACCATATATAAATATATATATGTATATAGACATATAAAATAGGTGAAATGTCTGAAAAAACTATCAATAAATCCAAACTGTTATTAATTGATCAATCCATCCAAAGAATTCAATGTTTAACGTTGAAATATTATCATAAAATTAAATAATATATTGAATAAACTGATTGATAAGTAATAAAACTAAATATTGTTTTGTGGAGGATGAGATAAGGGTGGGGTTGTGCACCTGCTCAGATATTAGAATATTTACACTATTGGTGTAGGGATGAGGAAGGAAGAATCTAGATTATATACACCCAAATCAGCGTGGAAGAGAGTGGGAAACCAATTAGGAATAAAACATCTTCTGACCATTCAACCGGGATTTGAATACAATTTTTCTGTAGTTGGCAACCAAGCCTAGTGTAACCTTTTGTCCACCGAGGAGAATATCTAGGTATTTGTGTCAGTAAATCTTGTTTCTATTCTCTAAGATGATGTGAAATTGGTAAGCCACTCAAGCAGATTCATCTTTTTATCTTCTGAGATCTTGTGAATTTTCTAAGTCACTCAAGCAAATTCTATTCTATATTTTCTGAGATCTTGTGAAGTTTCTAAGACACTCAATCAAATTCTGATATTTATTTTCTGAGAAAATGTGAATCTACTAGGCCACTCAATCAAATTCTGCTCTCCCCGTTTTATGAGACCATATGAATTATCCAAGCCACTTAAACTAGCCCAGTTCCTTATTTTCAAAGCACATGTGAATTTTTCTAGGCCACTCAATCGGATTATGCTATATATGTTGTGAGATCTTGTGAAGATTTTAAGACACTCAAGCAGCTTCTGTTCTTTATTTTTTGATATCTTGGGAATTTTCCAAGCCACTCAAGCAGATTCTGTTATTTATTTTCAAATAACTTTTGAATTTTCTCATCCACTCAACCATATTCTGCTCTTTATTTTGGAGAACACGTAAATTTGCTAGGCCACTCAATCAGACTATGCTCTGTTTTATAAGCTCTTGTGAATTGTATAAGCAACTCAAGCAAATTCTGTTCTTTATTTTCTTAGAACACGTGAGTTTGTTAAGCCACTCAAACAGATTTTGATCTTTAATTACTGAGAACATGTGCATTTTATCCATTAAAGCAAATTCTCTACTTGGTTTTCTGAGATAATGTGAATCAAGCTTTAATGTGACAACCTGACCGATTAACGCTTTCAGAATCTGAATACTCTCCAGTGAAATAAATGTTGGCTGTTTTATCAACGGACATACTCCATTTGAATCTTTTACTCGCTGTGTGTGTGTGTGTGTGTGTGTGTGTGTGTATGTGTGTGTGTGTGTGTGGAGAGAGAGAAGGAGGAAGGGAGAGGAGTGTAAAAATCTCCTGCGTCCTAATTCTCAACCTTTTCCACTCCATTAATTTAGCTATAGACACTTTCAGAGGATATATTCTTTTTGTTACAACACCTTGAGGCAATTTTTTTATTTCTTATTCCTCTTCGCTTTCTTTTTGGTTCCCTGTACTTCCCTCCATTTGGTAGAGTTTTGCGGCGATCGCCACTTTAGCTTGTCAGCCACTTTTCCCCTTGAAATATCTCGTGTTTTTCATGGTTAACACAATTTACGGATTAAGAAAATATCCTAAAATGTGAAACTTCCAAAAATGTTTGACACCATACTAGGAAAAGAATTGTAATATTTCTTAACGTGTATAGCACACAATCAGAAAATAAATTTAAATACCGTATTCCTAGTTGGAAACGCTTAGCTTTTTACCAAACAAACAATTTTATTTTCTCTCTCCGTATTCTACGTCACACAACCCATCCAGGATATCCTTTTCCAAGTCACCAGAAAATTACTATACGAGGCGAGACTGATAACTTTGTTCACATGCATGTTTATATGGATTTAATACAATTATTATGTTCTTTATTTAAATCAGGATCTAAAGTGCAATATAATAAAACGTATAAAGCTAAGTAGTAAAGGCGTAGGTTTCCATTTAAATTAATTATATAAATAATATTACCTGCGCTAGTGGCTGCATGGTCTAAGGCGTTATACTGACAATCCTCAAGATTGTGGTTGATATAAATGTTAGCGCTCAAATTCTTGTAATGTATACTGTAGATCACTTTATGTACGTTTTTTTATCATTGTAGATTTCTTATACTTTTTCCAAGCTAATGCAGCTACACTTCCTAAATCAATTTACCTTACTCATACGTTTTATTAAAAGTATTAGTTAAAAAAATACGTTGAGAAAACAAGTTTTTTAAATGCATTCATTATTTAATTAGTCCATAAAATTTCTAATGAAAAACGTACTTCTTTTTTAGAATTCAAAATAAATTTATATAAGACTTATTTAAAAAATGGAGAGGTTTAAAAGTAATTTTAAGTTATCGATCATATTTCGTGAAAGCGGTTTACCTATTTTAGCCCCCAAGTAAGACGTAACTTTAACTTCAATATTAATATCGTATTATTTCTAGAGGTTTCACACGTTATTCATACATGCAAATGGGTTTCACTTGACGGGAATTTTGAAGATAAGGTTACTGTTAAATATATTCTCCTATAAGAGGTCTGAAACGATTCCATAAAAGAACAACGTGCTCTTTACTTAGCTATATTTTTTATTGGCTTTCGTAAAGTTATATTATATTTCAAAATCGCTCCACTCAAGAGATTTTTCAATATTTCCTTTGAAATCTAACACGTTTTATTTTATGTCACATTTCAAAGTAACTTATAATAAACTTTGGAAAGAAACATTCCTTAATAAAGAAATTCAAACAAGAACCATTCAACAAAACCACTTTGGTCTAATAATGAATTAAGGCATCACTCTCATAATAGACTGAACATCCGATGAAGGGGAGATGTGTTCGAATCCCAGTCGGCTGTACTGAGGGTAGCTTTTCCTAAATGGATCTCAGCTCCACCTCCACGCAAATATGGGTAGAGCTCCTCCAAATTCAACGTTGCTCATCTCAAAACATTAAATTAATCAAAAGTGTATAGCTCGGATAGGTAGTGAGCATTGGTTACAAAAAAAACCTATTCCAAACGTATTCTAAAATACCATTAAGTTCTGTATGTTAACCATTTCAAAATGGAAATTTTGAATTTAGTTAAGAAATTAGAAAACAAATAACACTCAAGAGAATATATTATTATGTAATTTTATTAATTTTTGCGCCGTTTCTTACTACCCGTCTGGGCTGTACAGCTTTATTTTTATTATATGATTAGGGATGATAAAGGTATAATCTAGAGTAAATATTCGAGCATTTGTTGGGAGGGGAAGTGAGAAACCATATATGAAAAACCAAAATCAATACACTAAGTCAGAATTCAAAGTTATCATGCCTTCAATAGATGTATATAGCTGGTGATGGTGAGAGCGAGTCTCTTAATCTCGGCCAGATACAATATAGTTGGTTTTTCAAATGTGATTTATCGCTTTGATTCTTCATCTGCATTTCTATTCTAATATAAGTGCCCCCACCCCCACCCCCTCTAAACAATATCGATCATCCTTGGCCCTTAGATTAAGTCACCAATAACCTTAGTAATAAAAGTAAAATTTAAACAATCCTACTAAAATGTGAGGTTGTCAACAGCTGAGACCAAACTTTTAGAAGCCTTTGAATTACTTGTACCCGCGCCTATTTCTCCATTGCTTGAGGGTGAATTTACTATCCCACCTGGATTATAACTAAACTCTTTCATAGATGGATGCTCATGGATTGAATCACAAACATTTTAACTCATCATACTTGCTTGAAATGTAATGCCTGTGTACAATAAAGGAGATTTACGTTGAGATTGGCATACGGTGGTACGTATAAACAGTCACAAGTGAGTGGCATACGAATTTAGGTACTAACAGTTACAAGGGACTGGAACACGAAGGTACGTATTAAAATGTTACAAGTGACTAGCAAATTATGAGGGCTAATATTAAAATGTTACAAGTAGTTGGCATATGAGGGTAGATAGTAAAAGTTTACAAGTGATTGAGATACGATAGTAAATATTAAAATATTACAAGTGATTGGCATATGAAGGTACAAAATATTGTCAATTTAACTTAGGTATTTAACGGTTATAAAATTGACTAAAAACATGTGTATATATTCATACATCAAGTCATTTGTTTTTGAGATTCCACTTTTCACAGTTAATACCGATACATATAAAATATTGTAATAATTTAGGAGAGTGCTTCTCGATCATTTTGGCCTGTGAAATCATTTACACTCCTAAACATTAATGCAGACGCCAAAAAATATTCTATCTGTGTGTGTTTTACTCATCTTTTTTACCGTATTAAAATTTTCATCTATGAGAAATTTTGTAAATAAATATATTTATTGAGTAATTTAAGTTTAGTCCCAAATAAAGCAAAAGATAAATTAAAATCTATTTTTTAAACAATTTTTTACAATACCTTTTTTCAATGACAAGAGTGACATTGTTTTAAATTTTTACAAATTTATTTAATATCGGTTTTAATATGAGAGAGCTGGATTTGCACATCTGGTTACTAATTCGTTTTGCTAAGATATTTTATTTTGGTTAGAGCGTAAAATACAGCATCACAACGCTGCTAAATTCTCAGTGAATTACTAAAGGGGTCGCAAGGAGCCCCAGGGTTCCAAAAAGCACACATTGAGAAAAGTTTATTATCTATTTAATTTGTTATACTATAGAGTGCAACTATTTTTTCTACCTTCTAAACCTACCCTAATACCATAATTTCACTACAGTATGGTAATTTAAAGAACCGTCCAAAAAGGTTATTCCAATAGGAGAAGAGTGAATCCATACATTTCTGTATGCACCCCTCCCGTCTCCCATGTGCTTGCTACATACGTTGGGTCAATACATGATAGACTGCACCATTATAAACCTGGTGGTTCGTGGATTTCTGGTCGTATGATAGGTATGCTTCTGTGGGCATATTGGGTCAGTAAATATTCCAAATAGATTTGTTATTGGTTTACCAACATTTGATAAATATATTTTCATTATTAGTCCAAATTTCATAAAGTTTTCCTAGGAAACGCTCTTGATAATATATCTGCTTTGTATTTCTTCAACACTCAAGCTTGAATAAAATAGTATGTAGATTGTAGATTAGTCTTATTTAAATAGCCCAGGAGGTCCTTAAAAAGATAGGGCCTCTTTTTAATAAGGAATCCCTTGGGACATCAATTTTTACTCACACACTTTTTACTTAAGAAACGTGCATCATTAAAATGTATTCTGGTCTTTTTCTTAGTCTGTTTCAAAATAAATAATCTAATTATTTGGGGTTTTTTCATGAGTAACAATTTTAATTCTGGTTTTCGAGAATATATACCGATTCTAAACCAACTTGGTGAAATCAACAAAAAATATTCTATTCATAATTCTGCTGCAAAAATTATAAAATTTTCTTTATATTTGGTGACTAGAAAGTTGCATACAGTACCTATAATATTCAAGTGCATTTACTTAGGGTGCGGGTTTTATCTGACTAAATTAATATAAAATCAAAATAATATAATATTGGCTTTGTGAAAATTTTAAGTCATATTTTTTTTAATTACTAAAATAAATTTCTTCTTAGTAGCCCATCTAGGCAAAACACATTTTAACAAAGCTTATTGGGCTAGAGAAAAGGAAGTTAGAATTAAGCACTTACTTTGAAGGAGAGTGTCAAACCACTTTGGAAAGTCCATCTTCATTATACTTAGCTATGATTCGAACCTATATCACACCCAAACCGGAAAATCAGAGTATCAATTCGACACATAATTCGTTTGCCCACCGATGATGGTAAAATTTAAAACTATATATATACATGAAATACAGAATTGTTATCACCATCCTAGAACATTTCTAGTTTCTTGAAACCCTCGGGCATATTTTGATCGTTACTCTAATCTAACTCTATATGTTGATGGATGTCGACGTTTCATGACATCCTGAAACCTAATAACTATTTCTTATTTTGTGCAATACCATTTGTCTAGTTTTTACGGGGACCAGAGCTGAAACCATTTTATTTATTGGACTAAGACTTAGTATCCAAAGTTTTCATAAAGTTTCCTCCGAAGATTTTTGTAATTATCTACCCAACTCTTTAATTAAGGATAGTAAATTAAGGGTGAAGAAATAAAATCTATTTTCTGAAATCACGCCTTAAAGATTTTGATTACATTTTGTATCTAGGCACTGTTAAACACTACAAACAAAATTTCAATCCTATTTTTTCTATGAAAATGATTTTGTGGGTAGTACGTTGCACTAGAGGAAATTCACAATTTTGATCATTTCTCCGCAAATATTTGAGATACGAAATAACTTATTATGCAAATTTGTAGTACTATTATAAATAAAAAAACTTTACTTGAAATACATTTTTATAAAACCATTAGTTTCTGAAATATTGGTAAATATAAGTGAGTAAGTATCTCCAATTTGACTAAGAAGCAAGAAAGTCTGTGCGCTGCACAACACAATTTACTTTGATTTGTGTATTTAACGCGCAATTGGTTAACCGATGGATTATATGAATATAATATTTACAAACTAACTTAATTATTGTAACATACACATCAATCAGCAATCCAGCTGCTAATCTATCACTGTTAAATAAGAAACATCATAGTCACAAATAATAAACTTTTCTATCATGCTACGCATCTAACCCGGTTCTATAATCTAAATATTTATAAGCACTGCTGACTGAGATAAAGTGTGAGAGAAGATGTTTTATAATATTTAAAACTACATTTAAAATGGTTGTCAACTTTTCGTTTAAAAAATAGCATGCATACATATTTTCTTGACTTTCTCGGTTTTGTTTTGGATATGATCGTTCTCGTATAAACTCTTTTGTATCAACGCAAACGAAAACAAACCAAAACACATAAAGATGTTGAAATAACACCGTCACAAAGTAAAACCCCATTTCACCACCACAACAAAATGTTATACGGGACGCAATAGAAAAACACCTCTTAATAACCCACCAGTGTAGCAGAAAAGACGTCGTGTTTGTTGTTGTTGCTGTGGCTCGCTTTTTCGCCTAAGAGACATAGAATACGTGACTACCCTGGCTTTGGGTAGTAAATTTTCTCCAACGCTACGCGTCAGAATTAAGTTTCAACTCCCATTAGACTTAGTTCTTAAAAGAAAATTCTCCGTGGTGCATACAAATAAGACAAGGCGGCTCATTTGCATATAGCGTAAACCTCCCAACCATCTTATTTTGCCACCTCTTAGCTGCTTTTACTCGCCTGGTGAGAAAGCGTGGTTGAGATGGAAAAAGGGTATAGGGTTACAACGCTTTTAAAACGCGGGGTTTGCGGTTCTAGAGTTTAATAATATAAGCCACTTTCCTCCCCCTCTAAGGTCATCTAAGGTTTTACTGGTTGATAGTGTGGTATTTTGTGGCGTTTTAAATTAACATGATAAAGTAAATTGTTTAGAGTAGAAACTGTTTGTGACATTTTTCAAATTTAACACAAGTAGAGAATAAATAAAACACTCACCTTTGGTTTATCAAACATTTATATCATGATACTCTACTTCCAATTATATTAATTCTTCGTGGGGTAAAGAATTAAAACAGTACACCACATCCTTAAGGCATATATTTTCTTTTCCACCGCGTGTTATTACCTGTTCTGACTAAACTTATTTTTTTAGTTACTAAAAACTTTAGAAAGTTAACCTTTTATCTTTATTAATACGCGGCATTATCACATTTTAGTGTTTTATAATATTCTGTTTTATAAGGAGTAATACTGTACAACATAGCGTTCATTTAAATACATAACATCCCTGTATTAAAGCTTCTTCAAAGAGGACAAGTACAGGCAACAATGGACGATTTAGCTGAAATGTTTTCGTCAGCGTCCTTCTGAATAGTGAAAAAGTAGTATAAAGGTAGAGAAGCAGATCAATTTGCCAACACAAAGTATTTGTAGTCCTTGCTGCTTTCTACTGTGATATTTTTGAATCATGAATCTTTTTGGACATTATTAAAAAAAATTATGTGACACTCGTAATGTTCAGTGAAGTTAAAAATCATATTTTGGCTAACAGGTGAAGGTGCAGATCTTTTAGATGAGGGCTCAAAAATCCATACAAACTTCCTAGGACATGGGTGGCCAAGACGTAGGCCACGCTCTACTAGTTGACCACGACGCTAAAGATGGTTTATTTTTATGAATAACGTTTTGAAGTAAGCCATCATTTTCCTCCAAGGACAAGCTACGGGCAGTAGCTCAACAGACAACATAGCTAATCCCTGCAGACTTTCTTGATTCTTGTACTTCTTAAATAATTGTTAGTAAAGTTTTGAAAATAACCTTTCACCTGTTTCTATTGATTTTACAAAAAAAATATGTACATACATTTTTGTACAGCATAAATTATGCACAATAAAATTACTATTGAAAATTTTTTGATTGAATAGTGAGATCTTATGAAATAATAATAGGCCTAAAAGACAACGCTTTCATCTATTACCAATTTAATTTTGGGTGGGTGGACCTGCGTGATGGGCCCTATTTTGGGCGTGGGCCTGCAGCATTTTGCCACCATCCTGTAGTTACACCAATGAACTTGTAACTATCAAGATTTTCAAATTCTATTAACCTATATTTTACTAACTATACTCAATAATCAAATATAGCTTTATACGTTTATACATATTTTAACATGGTGGCCTCATGGTCTAACGCGCTACTCTTGCTGTAGACTAGACTGCCAATGATGGGGAGATCAAGGTTCTAATCTCGGTCGGGTGTACTAAAGTTAGTTCCTCCAAACTGGTTTTCCACGCTCCCTCCACGCAAATTCGGGTACAATTTCTATTAATATAACCTTCCTGATCCCTAAAACCACTAGAGAAAATTTGAAAAACAAAATCTATTTACAAATTCTCTGTTTATTTGACAAAAATTTTAATATGACAATTTACCTCAGGAACTTTATAACCTACTGAAAGAAAATTTTTGAGCAGACTAAATAATATTATATATATTTACATATAATATAATGTAAATAGAAATATAATATAATATTATAAAATACATATAATATACATCTATATATATATATATATATATATATATATATATATATATATATATATATATATATATATTATATATATATATATATATATATATATATATATATTCAAATTTGAAGATTGCACAGAGAACAATTTTCTGCAAAAAGAAACTTTTCTTTTTTAAAAATGTATAATTTTTATAGAATAAACATTATACTTGCCTCTACTAGAAAAATTATAACCACTTACTCTAAAAATAAATATTTTAAATTACAATAAAACATATATATATATATATACAACGTGTTTCTAAAACATTGCATCAAACTTTGGCAGTATACTCCTTGGGTGAAATTAGAATAATTCTCATAAGCAAATTAGGGTCCATCTTCAATATTATGGGTGGTATACACCCCTAAAAACAGAGCTAAAAACGACTGTTGTGTGAAATATTATGAAAACTGCTTAGGGTATTACAACGAATCTTTGTATACTACTTATTGAAACCTTGATCATTAATAAACTAAATATGCTGTTACCGTTACCCACCCCCATCATGTAAAAAAGGGGGGGTTGTAACACATTTTTTCTAAAATAAAATATGTCAGAGTAAGTATTACCAATTTTTACTTAAGATTACAAAACAAGGAATCAAAATTAACAAAAAAGGTGTCTTGGAGAAACTGTCTAGCTTTCCCCGTTTCTGAGATAATCACACAAGTTTGAGATCAGAGCCAAGTGCAAATGCCTGCCAGGTAGGCAGCCAGAATCGCAGTTTTATTTCGCAATGCAGTCGTTTAACCATTTTTAGCGGCACGTGTGACTATATATCACGTACGTTTGGTAAACAAGGCTGGTTTGTGTGTTATGAGTGAGAAACTCTCATACTTTTCCTTCTTCATAAGCTCCGATGTGTTGCTATTTATTACATTAGTGAGTTATGATTACACAGTTCACCCTTGGGTGGGAATTTATTCATTACACTCACTGGAATATTGAAAGCTACATTAAGAAATACAAATTGTAGTTATTGCATGTTTTAGTTCCTAGTTTCAAAAGTAGATTCATAGCAAGTGTTCAAAATGGTGGCCCCTAACGTTATTGCAATAATTGAAGTGACGTATCAATGACTGGCGTACTCTTTCGAAAACACGTGAAGTTTCTTGAACCTTATCACATGCAGCAACTATCCTGGCTAAAAGGTCTTCCTCAGATTCAACAGCTGTCTCGTACACCAAAGCTTTGACAAAGCCCCACAGAAAGAAGTCTAACGGATTTAGGTCAGGAGAGCGTGGTGGCCACGCAACAGGCCCACCTCTTCCTATCCATCGGGCAGGAAATGCAGTGTTGAGGTAGTCACGCACAGCTCTTGTGAAATGAGGTGGGGCACCGTCATGTTGTAGCCACATGCGTTGTCTAACGGAGAGCGGTACATTCTCGAGGAACTGTGGCAATGCAAATTTCAGAAATTGGTAGTAGATGTGGCCAGTCAAACGTCGTGGCATCAGGTAAGGGCCAATGAGATGGTTACCCACAATGCCTGCCCAGATGTTGACAGAAAATCTATGCTGATTGCCCATGATGATAGTTGCATGAGGGTTCACGTAATTCCAAATGTGACTATATGTATTATTAAAATAGCCGTGTCTGGTGAATGTTGCCTCATCGGAAAACAATATTATAGTGGAGAAATCAGGAACCACTCCGCACTGCTGCAGAAACCAGTCGGAGAATTCATGTCGAGGAGCATAATCTACTGGACCCAATGCCTGCACCCTGCGCATGTGGTACGGATGCAGCAGTTGATCATGCATGACACGCCATACTGTGGAATTGGACACATTCGTTTGATGCGCAATGGCACGTGTGCTTGTTGACGCGTTATCATCCACATAATTCAGTACCTCTTCTTCGACAATTGGAGTGCGAACATTCCTCGGGTGACCAGCTCCCCCTCGTAGCTGAAATGTACCTGTTTCACGAAGTCGCTGAGTGACATCAGTGAAGGTCCGGTGATAAGGTTGACGTCACGCAGGATATCTATCGTGGTACAACCGTGCAGCTGCTCTTGCGTTTCCTCTAGCTTCACTGTACAGCATGACCATGTCTGTCATTTCTGCGTTTGTGTACTTTGCCATTTGACTAGTAATACGCGCAACATGCAGTGAAGTCGTGTGGACTGATGCAGTCTGCTCGTGGAGGGAGGGGAAGATAGTGATAATAAGAGTGGGGGAAAGGAGAGGGGTGAAGTAACACAGCTTTATTGGCTCCCTACCTGGCAGGAATTAACACTTGTCTTTGAAATTAAACATGCATGATTATCTCAGAAATGGGGAAAGCTAGACAGTTTCTCCAAGACACCTTTTTTGTTAATTTTGATTCCATGTTTTGTAATCTTAAGTAAAAATTGGTAATACTTATTCTGACATATTTTATTTTAGAAAAAATGTGTTACAACCCCTCCTTTTTTACATGATGGGGGTGGGTAACGGTAGCAGTACATTTAGTTTATTAATGATCAAGGTTTCAATAAGTAGTATACAAAGATTCGTTGTAATACCCTAAGCAGTTTTCATAATATTTCACACAACAGTCGTTTTTAGCTTTGTCTTTTGGGGTGTATACCACACTTAATATTGAAGATGGATCCTAGGTTGCTTATGAGAATTATTCTAATTTCACCCAAGGAGTATCCTGCCAAAGTTTGATGCAATGTTTTAGAAACATATTGTATTCTGCAAGAAAAAGGTTTTTCTCCCAATTGTATAGAAAATATCTATCCATCGATTTTGACCAAATTTGATGGGCTTACACACAATTTTACATTGAAGCATGATAATTTTATAATCTATGTCTCCCTTCTCATTCTCTTTTGTATCAGGGATGTTCATAATATATAAACATCACTAGCTATTTTATAATTTTAGTTACATACATTATATAATAATAATACATCCATTCTTCAACTTTATACATTCAAAGTTATTCATCAAATCTTCTGCAATGAACAAGCTTAATATTATGTTTTTAATTTAAATTTTATTAGGGACCTGTGCTACAAATTACGGTTGAATCCCGGCTGCGTGAACTGAGGTGTTTTTCCTTATTATTACTCATTCCCTCCACGCAAATGTGGGAACACTTTCTCTTAGTTACCGTATTTATTATCCACCCTACTTTATTGTTGTAAATCTATGGATAACATCGAAGGATATTAGGAAGTGAAGAATTTCTAATATTACAAGAACAAAAAAAAATATATTGAAATAATCTTTACACTGCACACTCTTATATGTGTTGAGTAACATCATCCTCTTAGCACTTGTGTTCCCCCCTCCCCTTCCTCTTTAAAGCTTACGTTATTTCCAAATCTTTGACTATAGCACGCGAGGGGTGCGAGAAAGTAAAAATGATATTTGTGATGAAATTATTTTGATACATAATAATTGTCAAAATAAAATATGAACCTGTGTTAATTTTATTAATTTTAAAAGAGTGGTGGTCAAGGCATGTTCAATAGTGGCCCCACTTTATTTTCACTATCCACCTTTACAATTGATGGCAAAATAGTTTCAAGACATTTATCTATTGTGACAAGTGTATTTCTTGTTAAAATTGCCAATAGTCCATAATGATTTAGCTAGCCCTGTATTATCGATACCAAATTATTGACTTTGTTTACAGATCTGATTACCAAAGGTAGGGCCAAAGTGTTTGATTGGTACACCAAAATGAACCGAGCCCGTGTGGGTTTTACGCCGATGTACTAATTAAGCTAATGTGTTCAAAATGACATACACTCACATTTTCGTTGAGGGTCAGTGGAAAACATTTTAGGAATAGTAACCTCATAGCACCCAACTGGGATCGAACACCGATCCCCGTCCTTGGCAGTACAGTTTATTGCAAGATCAGTGCCTTAGATCATGTGGTCACAAAAGCGAGTCCCGTAGTTATATTGATTAAGTATTCTACGCATATGATTTGAAATTAATGGATAAATTCTAAATTACAGTATTAAAATTGTATTTTCAATGCAGAAACGATAATAAATTCAAAATGCCTATTTTTTATCCGATTCACAAGAGCAGAACATTTCTTTTTCTTTTGTCTGTTTGAGAGATAGAGTAGTTTTTTTATTTGATCTCTTTTTACAGAAACGGCTTCCAATGCAAAACACGTCGTATTCACACAACTGATTTAATAAATACAAGTAGTCGAGCTGTTGTTTTTCCTGAGAACATCTGTTAGTCACAGTACAACGCTTGGCCTTGGATTTTCACGATACTTTTATTTTGTTCAACCTTACACCGATAGGTGGCAGCATATAGCACCACAACACTTTTTTGAATTAAAATCAAACTGTACTTTATTTTAGTTTAGAACAATATGTATGTTGAAAAATTAAAGGATAATTATTCTCAATCATATTTACTAGGTTTATGCTTTTTCTGCTGATTAAAAAGACAAAACATTAAACCAGGAAAATACGACCATACAAAAATAATTAAAACAAATCTGCTTACAAATATTTAACTTCTAACTGGCGTTTAATTATACAAAGTGATAGAAAAATGTGTTTTTTGTAATACAATGAAAACAGTTTTAACCTAATTATTCCTACATTTCAATGACAAGCCCAGGTTTTTATGCAGTGTTCTCTAAATTATTTTTTAAACTTAAATTTGAGATGGCTGGGTATTTATGAATAAAACATAAATCATATAAGTGAATTGAATTTTACAGTAACACAAATCTGATTAAAATATGTATAATAGTTTTCTTAGTAATAATGTACAGAGAAATCGCCTTAGAAACCAGCCGCGCTCATCCCTCATGGTGATCCATCCCCTTAAAGTTATGGATCAGCATTCATCCTTTTTAATAATACGAATAACCACCACCCGAATAAGAACTGAGCCCTCAACACACAGGATAACATTCTGAAATCGCAACAAATTTTTACCGCATGGTATTGAATGATAAGCTGTTTCATTTTCTTTTTTATGGATCTTATCCTAAAGAATTATTCAATATCATCCCTTGATTATTATTTTTAATTTGTTTTTAAATGTGGGCTTACTTTCAACATAATAAGTGCAACGTTATGTAGGATGAACAAATAAATGTGTATATTATATTTCTATTTAATGATATGTTTTAAACATATTTTTTTATTGATGACGGCCAGATGACAAGACCTATAATTTATTACCAAAGTCTGGACTTTGATGACCGAAAAGTAAAAACTAATTAACTAGAAAATAACTTTTAAAATTATCAAAAAATACTTTAAATTTGCAAAAAATGACATAAAAAAATAATAAAAAATGTACATGACTAAATCAAACAAGCACTTTACAAAATATGGAAACTATTATATAATAAATATATCGAATGAAAAGCTCTTAACAACTAAACTCTTGCATTCTTCTAAATATAATATTGATTTACAAATATTTGTTTCAAAAATATTAGATGTCACCTCCCAACTCAACCCTCTCCTGGTGTATGGCAATGTATCTCCAAGAATGTGTATTATAGAACTATACAAACAAATAAGATACACAGTTCATTGACTACACTGTATTTTCATTCCGTAAACTTTGTATTTTTAACACTATGTCTGAATTATTTATGCATTTATAAAATATCGATAATATTTAAAAATAATGTTTTTTCAAGATTTATGCTTTAAATGACTCAAGAAAAAATAGTTAAGAAATCAAAAATGAAAAAAAAAGTACCAAAGAATGATCTTTAAAAGAAACTCTTCCACAACCAGGGGATCATGAACAGAATGTATACTCAGATGAGCAATTTTTGATGTAAAACAATTGTACTCCACAAAAATTCTTACTTAACTGATTACAAAATTGAGATATTTACTCAAAACTCATAATATATGTGAAAATAAAAAGTAATTATATCATAGAAAATACGATCAAAAATTACTAAATAATTATTTAAAACATTTTTTGACTCCCATTTTTAAATTTTGTACTATTATTTTTAAATAATCAAAGTCCTTGTTTATATATTTGTATCAATAAAAAAGATCGATATTGGGTACCCATGGGTCAAAACTTCGTATTAAAATGTCGACTTTCGATTACAGTTTTCGACATTTTATAAGGGGTTGCACATTTTATGGTTATCGCATTGATATTAAATTCCCCATTTATAAATTTTGACTAATAAAGTAAGTAAATATTGACTATTGAGTCAAAAATGATAGAGATGGATCATTGCTGTACAAACATTTCCCCTAAGAGATTTAAAGGAAAGATAACATCAACTTTTTGAGACTTACTAATATTTACTTACTCTATATCATTAGAAAAACATTGAGTTAAAACTTAAGTAGTATAACTGTACAACTAAAGCTGACAAGATTGTATTAATATATTTGCCAATATCTCAGAAACTTATTGTTTTATAAAAATATATTTCAAATAAAAGATTTTTTATTTTTAATAGAACTGTACTACAATTTTTCAGTAAAAAGTTATTTAGTATTTCAAATAGTTGAGGAGATATGGGAATTTCTGTAACGCACCCTAATTCATTTTTAAGGGAAAATGAAAATATCCATTTTAATTATAATCTTAATCAACGCCTAGATTCGAATTTTAATCAAAATCGTTAGAGCCGATTTTGAAAAAATCAATTTTTTTCTTTTCGCCCTTTACTAAACTATTATTAATTTTAGGGTTGAACAGACACACAGACAGGCGGCTTTGCAAAAACAATTTTTTTGGGTTTGGGGGTCATTAAACGTCGACATCCATCAACATTTCAGGTTAGATTTTTTTTAAGTTCGCAATAATTTACCTTTAGTTTTCGAAAAGTTAGAAAAAATATATATTTTCGTATATCTTGAAAATTATTGGTTTTATTAAAATTGGTTTTAAATAAGTTTTTAATTATAAATATACTAACATATTATGTGCAATGATAAGTAATTTCATATTTTAAAGAGTTAAAAAGATGTGATAAAAAATGAGAATTTACGCATCAGATCGGAGCCCTTAAAGTCATTTTAATGAAAAGCTGGGAGTAGCCATTTTGTTTATAATATTAATGTATGTTTAGAAATGAAATTTAATCAAAATTGCTAGAGCTGATTTTGATCAATTTTTATAAAAATCTTTTTGCTCTTCAGAAATCTTCCCTTAATTTTAGGGTTAGATATCCAATTCCAAAAATCCCTCGGGGCAACCCTATGAAAACCCTAGATACAAAGTTTTAGCCTGCTCGGTAAAATAGTTTAGGCTCTACTCCAAGATACAGACAGACAAACGGACGGAAATTCAAAAAACACTTTTTCGGATTCGGTGGGTAGAAATTAATCAAAATCTTGAGTTTGAATTTTTTTTACGATCACAATACTTTCTCTACATGTAAGGGTGCGAGAAAGTAAAAATATGACATCATCAAAATCCGGGCACTGTTTATTACACACTAAATTTAATATATATGGCGTGGATATTATAAATAAAATAAAAATATTATATATAGTACATATTTTTTAATATTTCATCCCACTGCCCGTTCGTGCTATCCACCTTAGTACAATATACAGTCACGAATTATTAACAACACTCTTTGCTTTTTATTTAAGTTATTTATTTTGTGGAATTTACAAACAGGCTGATTAGATTAGTACTCGATCTACAATCTAAATTAATTCTAGAACATACACATAACCCAGTAGCCCGACCGTTAATTGTGAAAGCGGAATCTCCCATTTAAACAATGAATAGTAAGATTCTAGGCCATGTCAGGAATTAGACGCCGGGACTATAGTTCAGAAGAAAGAAGTGTTACCAACTGAGATAAGGTTTCGGATGATTGGCTGTGCTGTAAAGTGAATCCGATTCTTGTAAAGGAGAGAGATGAAGACAGATAGATAAATAGTTTATCTGAAGAGATGTTATGTAGAGGTTATTGGATCTATTTTAAATAAATACATGATGAGCAAATCTAACTTTCTAGCCCATTCCGAAAAATAATTACATATACATTTTCCCTCTTCTTTTGTATAATTAATTACGTAAAAATTCCAAGAAAAGTAATAATTCTCTACCTCCGAGTTAGGATGGCAACGAAGGACATAAAATGTAGCTCATGCGCGCCACGATCGTAGTATTTTACAACAGTTTTATGTGTATCTTGGAAACGTTATCTGAGTCACGTATATGCTAGTAAAAACTGTCCTAACCACCTACCCAGCAAACACTCCTCCCAACTCCCTTTTAGTTGTTCTAGAAACATCAAGAGGCTAGGAAGGTGAAGAGGTGCTTCTAAGCTACATCATTTCAGCGGTATCCAAATCTTGACACCTTTATTTAACAACGGCGCTCCATCATGAAAAACAATATTAAAACTTTTTATACTTAAGTTGGTTTCTAAAATGAATGACAAGATGAAAGTTTTTGATATTGCGACTAAACAAGTTTATGAACAGGTTTATTAAAATAGGAAAGTGCCTCTATATAAATACAAACATTTTCAATATGTTTCTTTTATATTTTAATAAACCAAATTAATGTGGGTGTGAAAAAAATTATAAAAGCATTTAAACGGCAATATTAAAATATTATGAGTACTGAACATTATGGGTAGAACCAATGTGTTTATCAATTCAGGAAGACTTATTTTTTACTAGAGGAGCTTTAAAAACATTGTTTTCTTAGTTATTGAAATAATTCTGCAATTGTTCTTTTTCCTTCCTCGAGTCTTACAACCCGTCTAGATTATTCACATTTGAGCTTTATAAATAGCGTAGACATGAGGAATGTAAAGTTTAGAAAGACCTGCAACTGCGAAGGAAACATCCTTAGTAAACCCGACCGGGATTCAAACCCCGACTTTTCCATAACTGTAAAACCACGTTCCCATTTATGAAGGTTTCATTTTTTTAATTTATACAATTCCTAGCATAAATGTTGAGTGATTTTTATTGAGTGTAATACTCGTATATTTTGCTATAAGTGTATTTCATTAAGAATTCGAAAGTTAACTACTGCACTTACAAAAGTAAGTTACCCATCCCTATCTTGTGGTAGTTCTATCCAGTCCACCTCACTACACCCCTTCTCTCTCAGGTCCATTCTAATGTTATCCCATTTGCGTCTAGGTCTTCCTATTGGGTTTGCCATGCATATCCTTAACAAGTTTCTAGATTCCTTCATTCTTGTTGACTGTCTAGCCCACCGTAATTTACTAGACTTGATTATCCTAGCAATGTGTTGTGATGAGTAGGCCTACAGAGTATGTAACTCATCATTATCCACTCGCCAGTACACGGTAATTAATCCCGGGATTTTTGGACGTGCCCAAGTGTCATGTTTCAACTAAATTTAAACTAATAATATGAGCGGAAGTAAATCCTTATTAGATGATACAGTAAATGTATATTTTAATCTTAAGATATAATTATTCATGTATGGAAAATTGAGTTAAAACATGTTTGAATTCTTTTGACCAAAATTCATTAAATATTTCAATATTTGATTAAGTTTTCATAGCTATATTTCCATTCTTAGATCATTTTATAAATGTTAAACATAATTTAGGACGTTACATTTAGCAGTGAAACATTCTTGAATATATAGTTTCTTGAGAGATTAATTATTATTTAGGATGGAAGGGAATAGGAATTAAGGCCCGTAATTTTTCAGTTTTTATGATATAAATATTATTTTTTTTGCCAGAATAAATAAAGTAGGTCTTATGCAGTTAAGTTTAACTTAATTTTCTACGCATGGTGATATCAACAAATATTGGATAGTTGTCATGAGAAATTCGGTATTTGGCTAGAAGAGAGTATGAAGGAGAAAAGTCCTGTTTAATTGTAGAGATATCCATGAAAAGTATTCAATATCTTTTGAGATTACTAGGTGTATAAAGATATACTAAATGTACCAAATGAAGCAGTATCAATTTTTATTCAATCAAAACATCTTAAAACTTAAAAATACGGTCATAAATTGATTTCAATCCCAATCGCATCTTAACCAGAAAGGCTTATAGCATTCTTTAATACAAAGAGATTAAATCAAGCGGTCGAATATAATTTGAAAATCCAACCAAATTTTGTGATTGATACTCTATAACTAATGTTTAATGGAAGAAAAATTGTATATTTCAAATAAATAGATAGAAGGAACTTAATGCTCAACACTCAACCTTAACAACGAGGAATTAATTATGTAGTAAAAAGTTTCAACTTGTCTACAAATATAACAATAATTAAACCTGACCCACATCGGTGGACTCACAAATAATGGACAACTCTTCTTCCACACAAATATTGAAACATTTCCTCCTATTTATAGTGCGTACTAGTTTCACGAGTCAGTTCACATTTTAAAATCTTCAGGATACTAAACCATAAGCCTCTAAAACAAAAATTGATCTCCTTGTCCACTCACACACTGAGAGATATAAGAATATTTGGGGCATTTCACCGACTACGTACTGAAAGCTCACAGGCCAAATTTTGAGTAATTTTATCAGAAGCGCACAAGGTAGGTGACTCAAAAGCTCACCATTGTGTGTAGTTTCTTAAATACCACTAGTTGACATCGGATTAACACAACCTAACCTAATATAACACCAAATAATGAAACTCTATTACCATTTGCGAACTATATTTTGGAGGATTACATTCAACCTGTTAGCTCATTCCCTTGATATATATTAAATCAAATACTGTAAAATTATAAATAATTTAATTAATCTATAGTTAAAATCTTTAATACACAAACATTAAGATATAAATTATGTATTCAATACATTTAATAAGTAATAATAAAACCTTGGTTAATTATTTATAAATCTGATCAATTTATTGTATAGTTATCCTTAAAATATTTATAATTGATATAATAATATACATTAATAACATAATTATTAATTTTATATTAAATATTTAATAATTCTATATAAAATAACTTTGCAAACCTATTAATAAGAAGTGTGCACAAGATGTCAGCCATGTTCCCACGTTAGGCGGTTGTTTTTTCCATGTGCAATTTTGATCCATATCTTCATGTGATTTTACTATGAGGTTTCCCCCTCTTGTGCGCTTTTGAAGCTCTTCTCATTTTACCCGAGGTTTTATTACGACACACCGCGAAATAAAAAGTAGATTGGATGGGATTGGTTATTCTTGACGTGAAATAAAACCATACATATTTAGATATGTTGGGACCTTTTCGTCAGTTATAAGATTTACTAATACAATTTAAATATATTAATACTTAAGGTACCTACTGAGATCTGATCTGTCAATACTATGAAATTTTACTAATCTTAAGGTTAAATTGAATCAATATTGACTGAAAAAATGTGGCTATGTTTCCTAAATGTCTTTTCCTACCAGAGACCTACAATACCAATAACTTGAAGCTCCCTATTATTGTGGCACACGTGCTAATGATCCTACTGACCTTAAATATCTTAGGACAATAATATTATGAGGCTGAAGGAAAGTCGCTAAGTAATTAACGGGAACGCCTTCTTAGGATCCACAGACTCAGCTTAGGTATTAGTGCACATGCCCAACCAAGAGTTAAGCTAGATTATCCTTCAGCTAAAATATTCCTTCAGTAATAATTCAAGTTTTATCCGACGAAAAGTTAAGCGTACCAAGGCCTCCCTCGGTGAATAAAAGGAGGACAAGGGGAGGTTGGATAAAATGGGGTAGGGGAACATTAGGTGAAAAGATATCTTAAAGTAAGGATTGAGGAGTGGGTAGGAGGAACGATACTATCCCGTCACACCTCTCTCGCTTTATGTGTGTTTCTAATTCGTTTGATATAGTTTCTGTTGGGCTGAGTGTCTACTGAGAGGATATCTGCGCTCCTGTAGAAGTGCCATCGGTTGTATCACGCCCCACACAAGGGCGATATTTCCGTACGTGATTCAGTACTGAATTTGGGTCGAGTCAGTTTTTTACCGTATGAAGGTCCAATCATCTTGGCGCTATTAGCAAATCAACTAGCGTTAGTGAAAAATTTGTGTAATTTTTCAAACCCCCATAGGATATGTTTGAGGTAGGTACAATTTTATAGAAAATGTACCCATATTTTCATGAAGGGGGAGGGTTAAACAATTTAGGAAATCCACTCCCAGTACAGGTGACTGGAATTCTAACCCATCACCAGCTATCCCGTCTAACCCACGAGAGTGACGTGTTAAACCATGTTACCACCGATGCGGGTAGCCTCTGTGTAATTTAGTTGCTGTGGAATTCACTTTTTAGTGATGTAGTAAAAATACATGTGCAGAAGAAATTAAAGTTGTCTCACATTTACAAATCGAACAAAGATTTACTTTGCCTTCAAACAAAAGAAAAACAAAATATTTTTTTTTGAAAAAATAAGTTTGAATAAAGTGACTTTAATTATATTTACTGTGCGTGGTGGTAAAAAAAATGATGTATGTTTTACATCGTATATTCATAATTTTAAAAATGTGCCTGATTTGTTTTAAAATACACATTGAACTCTGAATTAACACATATACACACCATTTTCTAAAATTAGTTTTATTTTTATTCCTCTGAAAAACAAGGATGAAGATAATTAACGTGTATATTCAGTAGTAGTTATTTCGCTAATTTTTTTCTTGATAGTTTCCATTTTTATTTCTGTTCAAGATACTCTATTGAATTGAGGAATAGAATATGGCACGTGTCATCCATATCGGAGACTCACAAATTAAATTTAAAGTTGATCTAATATTTGTGCAAGTGACGTGAAGGTCGGATTTTGAATCCTGATTGGGTTTACTGAGGGTGCTCTACCATGTATGTTTTTCACTCTTCCGCCACGAAAATTCAGATATATTTATTTTACATTATATATATATATATTTATTGTTCCTACTCGACTAGCATAATTAACTGAGTATATCCACTATGGATAGTAAAACGTGGAGTGAAAATAATCATTCTCTGGCCACGAGAATCGGTTCAGAGAAAAGACAATATCTTGCGGAGGGACAAGGGGTGAAGAGGTTTTTGGGGTTACGGCTGTGGATCGAGGACCTTTATGATCACCTTCCTGGACCAGTGCAGCAGTTTCTAACCGATGGTTTCCTACCTTTGTCTGAGAATTATTCCGGCCGGGACCAAGTTTCGATCCCGTTATTGCTGTTGTGCCCCGGTTGGTTCTGATGGGAGCTGCTGATAAGGTACAGTTGTACGGTGGGAGGCAGTTAAAGCGAGCTCTCTTGTTTGTTCAAAATCATATTGTTCCATTCCTTTCAGCTCCTTTCAGAATGGTATTTCTCAGTTATGGCGTTTCACGAAACAGACTCTTATAAATTATAAGATGATGGGTGTTTTTTTTGTGTTTTCTGGGAATTACTTGGTTAAAAATGTATTCAATGCTCGTCTTGTCCATTCTTGACCTTATACGACAGGGACTCACTCTATTTATAGATCTCAGCCACAGCAAGAGTTCATAAAGTAAGTGTTTGACAGTTCGATTTGATAAATATAATTTGATTTTTTATGTGATCCAGCATTAACTGTTTTAAATTTTCCCAATGTTGGGAACTCAAAAAATTTGGATTGAATAGTATATTTTTTCTGTGCTTAAAGTCTTACTAACATTCCAAGCTATCTTAATATTTAAATTAATGTAGCAAGAATTTGGGGGGGGGGGGGTCAAATTTTATCGATAATCTACTTATATTTTTTGGAAGAGAGTGGAAAATTAATTTTTGGAAATCATTTATATACTATATACCTGGCAGAGATCTGAAACATCTTCAGGCAAGTCAGACAATCTAGACTGATGCCTTTGTCCATTTCATCATCAGGGTTGGTTTATGTGTTTCTCTGAGGTTTTTATTTTTAATTCTTAAGCTTTTATCCAAGTACTGACTATGAACAACACCAAATATCTAATATTGCTGAAAATAACTGTCTGACATTGAAAGTTTTAAGGGGAATGATGGGTAAAGCTTACTCTGATTAGAGAGGTTAGTTTAGATTCCTGCTATGTTTAATTGGTTGTGTTATCGAATGGTTTCTCATTTCTCTCTCCAGGTTAATACTCTTAAACTTTTTCCAATTGCACCCTATTTATCCTGTCCCTGTATGTTAGAAAGGTTTGAGTCATGGACGGCAATACTGCCAATGAAGAGCTATTATTTTAAAGTAAATAGATAATTCAATAAAAAACTATCATTCATTCACATAAAGCGAATGGGAAAATATTGAGTCTCGGGATAAACCTCACCACTGTCCACGTGGTCTAAATAGTTAGACTCTTAACCCACTTGGTTTTCGTCTACAGGCGAGGACTACAATCTTGGCTAAAATTATTAAAGGGCATTTACATAATTATAGTGTGTTTTCCAAATATCTCTCGAGACATATCCAGTCAGATTTGCTTTGGAATAGACCTTCGTGGATGAACTATTAATCTCATCTAGTCTGGATAGCTGGTGATGAAAAGGTAGACTTTCGAATCCCAGCCCAATGTACTCTGATTTTTTGCCTACTAATTTCCCATTTATTCTATTCACACAAATGCGGGTGAATTTCCTCTAAACTCTCCATTTACTCATTACTACTCAAAACGCAGCTAAACACATTCATCCATCCGGTTAGTATGATACAGGATAAAAAATGCCACCTTAAAATTAACCTTCCTCCTCCTGTATCATTCAATTTCTTTAGGAAGTTGGTTGACTAAATAAGGCAGTAAAACGTGTAATGCTAAAAAAATCTTCGAAGGAAGATCATCAATATTTAAGCCAACCATGATAGAACCCGAGTTCTCTTTTGTTGGTCAGACGTCCTATGCGCTCACCTAACCTTGTATGTTTGAGTGTATTTGTTTCCAAAGTAGCTTGTAATTGAAAGTTAGCTTAATAAACTGAGAAAGTGTCCCAATTTATATCAACAATGTTAGTACTACTCTTTTTTTTAAAAAAGCACCATTAATTATGCTTAAACAATTTTCAGAAAGGTTATATCTAAGCGAGAATTCTTTAAAAAAAACACGGTAAATTTTAATAACTTGCCAGCTACACAATACCTTGAATAAATATAGTTGTATAAACAAAAGCATAACATGTTTCTTACTTTATAAATTGCACGTGAGCTAAAATTTAATTAAACCCAAAATGAAAATTGCTTTGTCACTCGTCTTAAATACCTTGCTGTATGTGTCAAGGTATAATGAACTAATTTCAGCGGATGAATAGACCTCATTATCATTTTAAATAAAGTAACAATACTTCATCCTCAGAGGTGGTACAGCGGTGAGGTGTTCACAATGTATACGTGAAGCTAGAACGAGTATGTTTCGTGGAAGATGAGCGTATAAATTTAGAATTAAGGTAATGTAGTTTCAAAACAAAGATTGCGTGTAGCCAAATACAAATCTACAAGGGATCTGCTTTGAAGTAGCATCTATCAAGGTAGGCTGCTGTATTACGAGATAAATAACATATATTCTAAATTTATTGTCCTGGTTATTCTCACATCTAATCATTTAATTAATACTAATTTTTAAGGAATACTACAAATTAAAAATAAAATTTCAAAAACCTACTAAATTCTAATAGTTGTATTAAATGTAAGCATTAATGTACAAAGAATCACTGACAGTAAAAATATATAGTTTTTATTTAAGTAACATAAACTTTGAAGGATGTGTTCAAATACAGGTGGAGATTATATTGAATCTTCACAGGTTTTTTTTTTTAGAATTAAGACGTTTAACACAATAACAAATTAATCTAATTGATAGGCATTGGTAGCTTCGTTTAGGAGGATTTGTAGCCACACTAATGTCTGAAAAAATGTAAAAACAACAGTGATAAATCATTTATGGAATCTCACCCCTTCTACACCCAGCTAAGATGATTTTTTTAGCACCGCGTCTTACTAACCGTTCAGGTATATACACTTATGCACTAATTACGCTAATGGTTTTAGGGATTTGGAAGGCTATGTTTAGAGGAAGTGTACCTGCATTTGCGTGTAGGGAGAATGTAAAACCTTTAGGGAAAACTACCTGCCGTACACCCGACTAAGATTCTAACCTTGATATCCCCATCATCGGAAGCCCAATCACTGTGAGAGTAGCGATAGACCGCGCCATTACCGAAGCGGGTAGCTAAGATTTAAGCCTTGACTCTACCTTCAGCGGATATCCAGATAAAATTATGCCTTTATAGCTGACTACTGAAGCGGGTATCATCCAACTTAAAGAAATATAGATAAAGTATAGAGGTATTGCATGACGTCAGCATAACTCCATCCTCATATAACTGGCTTGTATGGAGATTTTATAAATAATTCAATACGCAACACGAGCCCTAGAGACAGCCGAATATATTCAGTTTGGAATTCAGATAAAATGGAGCGGGTCGGTGATCGTCACAACAGTTTATTCGATCAGGAACATGGGGGACCCTAGTGTATGTTCAGGGAGCCGACCCGCCACACTGACCTGATTCGAGGTTGCATACCTAGAGCTGTGCCTGGGGTTTGTGCAATGCCGTCAATGTTTCAATCCTGGAAGAGGGTAAAAGTGAGCTATGTATAATTTTTGTCAGAAAATATCAAAATATCATAAAATTAAAGGCTGATGCAATTTTTACAAATTTTTCTTAGCTATTTTAACATTTATATACTTTTTGAACTAGATTTAGTTCTTTAAGTTGATACAACATTTTTAACTAAAAAGATTATATACTTTTCTTTTTTTCCTCTTTTATTATGTTTGTCTATGGAAATTGTAGAGACAATTTCTTGAGGTTATTTAAAATATAAAACTGAGTTTAATCACCTCCATAGTCAAGTGCTGATATGTATTTAGAAAACTCTATTTGATACCAGTGAGTGGGTAGTATTTTCTGGGGGTGAGGGGAAGGTTTATAGGGGTTAAGCTATTCAGCTATAGTTATTTCTGACGTTGGGGTGTGTATAAATTATATTCTTGCATTAAAATAGTTTGTACGCCTTGGGTTTATCTCTTTTTAACAATTACAAGGGAAATACTCAAATAATCGTTAAATAAATATTAATTTGGTCAATGTTTTCTTCAAATAAATATCATTGAAACTTAATGTCACTAGAAGTATAGTTTAGTGAACTCTTAGTTTATATCTAAGTGATAAGGAAGACTAGTAATGAGTCTTGCAGACATTACATTGGGTGATGTTAATGATCCGTTTTGTCTCAATTCGGGTTATATGCACACGTACTAAATATGCTTATGTTTCAGGGATCAAAATGTTGAATTTAAGGGAAGTGTACCACATTTTCTTGAAGATATAGATTTTTTTTATGAAAATCACCCTCAGTACACCAGAATGGGATTCAAAACCTGATCTTTGTTATTTGTTTGCAAGTTTGTCGTGGCGTCCAATAAAAATATACGAGATATCTAGGTGTACCTTACTGGATTAAGATAGTTTGTGTAATTTGTGGGTTTGCAAATTGCATGTTAAATCACCCCATCAAAGAGATCTGAATGGGAATGAATTTTTCCCTTTGTGACCTTAAATCCCCTCTAAGTTTAGGCTACTGTTGGTTTATTTCCTCTAATATCATCCCCTTTACCTTGTTCCCTTGGTTTGGGCAGCGTAACCCTTTAATTACCGTTACTGGCACACTATCCCCTTTTGTGTATACCTTTAATCACCAAACTACGCGCTTGCCCCTGTTATTGCATGCATGTCTTTATTTTGTGGGCAGTCAAAGGGTCAATATAAGTTCCGCACTGAGGGTCGGAGTGAGGGTGCAATACACTAAAATATTTACAGGTAATTATTCAACCGAGACCTCTGTTGGGAGAACTACTCCTGTAACTTAGATAACGGTTAGCCTTCTATTGGGACACCTAGTGACTTGACATTACCTAAATAATAGAATACCACTTGACATTGTAATCTTAAAACGCTTTTAGTTCTCCGTCCCGGATCATTTTTAAGAATTTTATCAAAATATCATTTTTAGCTGTGTCTTATTATCCATAAAGGCTGAACACATTTATACTATGGTAATGACATAGGGAAATAAACATTCTCTGCACACTCATCCGGTATTCGAATCTTGACCTCTCCGTCAGTGGTTAATTAAACCATATAGGTTCTGACATTCTTAGTCGGCGTTATTACTAGTATGGTTAATATTTCGCCAACTATGATTTTGTTATGAAGTATAATATCTGGTAGTTACTAAAGTTACTTAGAAAATTTTAATATATTCATACATCCAGTGATGTTATCTGCTGATATTATTTTTGAGCGATATTATCAATACCTATAAAACAACACAATAAATATAGTAAAATGTTATTAATGTTGGCTGCAAAGAAAAATATTTGAATATTATAAACTCTTCTTCTAACTAAAATGAAGCTATAATATTTGCACTGTAAATGATTATAAAGTAGCACAGTATTTCTTAACTTTAAGAAATACTTTTATGGGGGAACAATGAGTTGAAAAATAAAAATTTATTAGGCGTTGTGAACATTTTCTAATAAATGAGTAGTCATGATATAAAAGTTGAGTTTTCTATTAAGTGTAAAATTAACCAAATTTTCTAGCAAATATTGGTTTTATAATTAATATAAATACTCTAGATAGAGAACTCATTTAGGTCTCAAAATAGCTAAGGGCCCTTAAGAGCTCAAGGGATATTTGGTGTTTGAGAAGAATCCCTAAGAGCAGTGTAATGAGGGCGATAAGGTTCAATCGATAGTATTTGACTTTATTTCTATCGCTCAGCTAATAGCATGAATATAAGCCATTTCAACTTGTATTCATCCCAGTTTTGGACAAAAATTAGTTCACATATTGGTTGGATGGTTTATAACGAGTCACTTTTCTGACAAATTAAGTTTTATAGTTGAGTATTTTTTTTCCAATACAGTGTACTCAAAGCTATGTAAACCCATTTTTAATTTACATTGTTTATGTCCTTAAAGATAAGTAAAGAAAAACCATTTTAAACTAGTATTTACTTCCAAATCTTGAAAATGTTAAAAATATGACTTGAATTAATTTCTTTTTTTTTGTGAGTCTTACTACCCATCCTGGTCATCCACATATTTATAGTAATGGGCTATGAAAGAGAGATGTAGAGTAAAGTAGAAATATACCCAGCTTGCTTAGAATCAGAGTGAGTGTCTTCAGATAAAATAAAAAACACTTCATTACAACCAGCCGGAATTAGAAAGGCATCTTTCCTTGCCATAAAAACAAACAAAACAAGACTGACACTTTTGCCTGCGTTCCCAAAGAAATGTGGCTGTTTACATTTCTGATACTGACGATTTACGTTAGTTTATCCTTTATCGCTTGAACAAGGGTTGATTATTCTTATCTGTCTCTTCCTCCCTTATTTACAGGTATATTAAAATATAGAATGAATCAATGATTGCAGAAAGGACCCAAGTCCAATTTCATAGTTTTGAGAAACCCAAAAATCAGTTTGGATGCAAAATGTATTGGTTTATTCTATATTTTTGTTGGGTATTTTAAAGTGTACGTGTAATTGTAATTTCCAAAAAGTTTAAAAAATATATATCCTGAACTATGTTTACAATATCAATTTTAATTATTAGGACTAAGGTCCTTTCTGCAATCAACAGTGAAAAATAATGTCTAAAATTCTTGAAAATATCTGGTTTGTGGTTGGAGTGTAAATTAAATGTAAATAATACTTAAGTTACATGCATTTATGTAAATCCAAAATTAATCCGCGTTAAATGTGTTCATAAAGTGAATAACAAAGCTCACTTGTTTAAAATCTACTTTACAGTGTGCTTTATTTAAGTGACTTGCTTTTGTATGCTCGCAGTTCTGTAGCATTAGCAAAATAAATTACACCAGGCCTTGCTTTAAAATACCATCTTTGTTTTGGTTACAGTTCTGTTGCATTAATAATAAAGTGCACACCAGGCTAGGAACATGAATTAAACAAAATCTAACAGCAAACATATTAAAACCTTTAAATACTGGCTTATCACTGGCTAACTAATATTTTCTCTACTTATAATAATGCACTAAATATCAACTGGTTTGATATTATTGCAGTTCTATAGCATATACAAAAAACAACACAAGTAAAATGTACTTTAACAATAATAATAATAATAATAATAATAATAATAATAATAACAATAATAATAATAAATTTTAAAATGTTCAAACACTTACAACATATAAATAAAATGCTCAAAAATACCTGCTCTGTTAATCCTGCATTATTTTACCAGAAATTTAACAGCGTCTTAATATGAGGTATAAGAAGCTAACAATATCCAATACCGATATCTCTTCACAAAGTTTTAACTAACTCCCTATTCATATCGTCTCTTGGTTGTAGGTCACTGTAAAGATTTATTATAATATTCGTAATTCACAGAAGAAGTAGGGTATATATTCTGAACACTGAATAAATATTCTTAACTATCAGATCGGTGTCTAAATAGCAATATTATCTTCCTGAAAAATGCGATTCTTTAACTGGGAAAGAGAAATATGAGTATGTATCTATAATACCTTGGTTGAAGATAGTGCATTAACACTTTTATTTTGTCCCTGTTTGTGCTTAGGAATTTCCCCTTCTACCAAAAGTGCCCGCAATCTTTTAATTCTCTAGAAGGATTAGTTTTTCGGACGAGCATCTTCTTTCTTTGAAGATGCCGTTTTACATCAAAAACACTCAATCAGGCCTTGTAGATAAACCTCTTACTCATTTTTAAAACCAATGTCTAAGAACTTATTGAGAAAGAACATATTTTCATTGTCACGGAAGTTACTACAGCACTTCAATGGGCATTTACACGTTTGGCCTAGAGACATAGCTTCTGGTATAATTTTTCCACTGTAATTTGTATGCTCTAGACCTTTTACTTAAGCTTATTTTAAATCTGTTTCCCTTTATTCTGAGCTGTTTGACATCCTTCGTTTTATTCCCCTACCTTTTACAACCTCACTCTCAACTCCACTCATTCTGGCACTCACTTTGTAATATAAAACAGTTTAAAACATCAAACTTGTATATAGTCCACCAATTATTGATGAAGAATATTGTTAATGCCTCCATATACTGAGAGAACAAAGGTTATCAGTCAATCCTATATATGTGCTGCTATCTGGTGACAGCACAAAGAACCTCAGTCCCGGATACGGGCTCTTTCTGCATTCAAAGATAAATTATTTTGCCTGTATAATCTACATGAGTAGTGAGACTGGAGTCCTTTCTATGCCCAATTATAGCTCTTGCCTCAAGGAACATTACAATGCATCGACCCCATTTTGACCAAAAAACGGACTTGTATCCTTTCTGCAATCATTGATTTTATTTTACATTCTATAATTCATCCTAGTTTTTTTTTTTGAAATATTCAGTGTAGCTCCACAATACCGCAAGCCCATTAAAAATAAATTAAAAATAATGCAAATATGTTAGAAACCTCTATTCTAACGTTTTGAAGACAGTTACATAAGTATTTGAGTGTACATGAACATTGTGGAATATTTACTTAGCATATAGGACATTTAGATTACCAATTACAGATTGGCAGGTACTGATTCTATACCAATATAAAAAGTCCTCCACGAAATATCTTCTTGAGTCTGCTACCTTACCCGCCTCGGTGACGTAGCTAGCTAACGCGCTAGTCGTGTTGAGCCCGACTGCTGAGGACGGGGAGATCGAGGTTCGAATCTCGGTCGGGTGAACTGGGGGTGGTTTTTCCTAAATGGTTTTACACTCTCCCTCCACGCAAATGTGGGTTCACTTCCTCTAAGTTCAACCTTCCCAATTTCTAATCCATTAGTGTAACTAGTACTTAAGCGTATAACCCGAACGGGTAGTAAGACGCGGTGCTAAATAATAATAATCTGCTACCTTACGCCATTCTCTTCTGAGGGGGCCATTTTTTTTTTACATAAAACCTCTCACTCTGGCGCGTAGCTTGCCTGTTCCTCCCCGTGTGTTGCTATTTTCCCACGTGACAGTGATGTAGGCCGGGCTTGCAGCCTGCTCAGGAGCCAGGCCTCCAACTCTAGGACCGTGATATGAACCATGACCCAGAACCCCCCAGGGTACTATCCTTTATCAGAGATTTACAAGTCACTTATTCTCCTTTCCTCGTGTCCTTCCTCGTATTTACAGAACCAACTTTGGCTTGTTTCAGGGAATAAAGGCAAGGAAAGGGGGGGTGGGAGGGACAGACAACGATTTAATCTCTAACATTATACGCAACAAATTTTCACGCTGTCTTGATACAAGGTGATTACTAGAGTAAGTTAAATATACAGTACTCTATTTATTTATACAACAATTCGGTAACAATATAAAGGAGTAAAGAAAAACGTGATCCTCTCAAGATATATATGTATATATATGGGTATATTTTCCCCATATGTATATATGTATGTGTGTGTGTGTGTGTGTGTGTGTGAGAGAGAGAGAGAGAGAGAGAATTCACTTTTATTCATACTTTCTAGACTATTATTAATTTTAACGTGTGAAATATGGTTTCAAAATCGACAATATATTCCAAATATTGTTCTTTGAGTTTGTATCTCATAACGTTGTAATATTATTTCTGCTACCCCTATTTTAACTATTCATTGTCTGTAATAAATCTGATAATGTATTGGTTTGTAAAAGTTTATTTTTCTTTTCAAAAATATTGTGGTTCTTCATCACAGTTTCAATAGGCAATCCATACTTGAATCAACAATCTCAACGTTCAGGCATACGTAGTGACCAAGCTAGGAGACACAGTACTCCTTGTGCCGATTACACAACCTGCAAGGAATTACCTGATTTATTATTATTATTATTATTTATTATTATTATTATTATTATTATTATTATTATTATTATTATTATTATTATTATTATTATATTATTATTAGCACCGCGTCTTAATACCTCTTCGGGTTATACGCATACCTAGACCTCATATGTTAAATGAAAAAATGAAAAGAGGTTGGATTTCCTCTATGCAATGGAAGGGATTGGTATTATTGTGTTGTAGAGAATAAGCTTCTTGTTTTGTTTTATTTTAAAGAAATTTCTTCGACATCATATCATCAGAAAAAAAATTCTATGACGTAATATTAAAAAAATTTAAGATTAAGATCTAACTAAAAAGCTAAAGAAATAATATATATTACAAAGTGGGGCCAAATCCTGATAATCATTTTGAGATATGAATCTTGACTGAAGAGCCAAAGTATAGACATCCATTTTTTTGTACTTAGTGAGCCATAAAAACTCCAATTCTACTATCAATCATAGTTGTATTAAGGTTCCACCACATCCTAGTCATGAATTAAATAAACTTATCGAAATATTTTTCGTGAAGTATATAAATATATTTTTATCCTTTAATTCTAATCAAAATAGTATATGAATACAAATATATTTCTACTAGATAGGGTGGATGGCATGCATATATCCGAGTCATATAATCTAAGGTATTCTCTATCTTTGTTTTTTATTTTACTTTCTAATATCGCCTCTTACTACCCATTCGGGTTGTACGCCTATGTACTAATTACGCTAAGAATTTTAGGGATTAGAGAGTTTATATTTAAAGGAAGTTTAACCGCCGTGAGGCGGGTGAGAGGAAAACCATTTTGGTAAATCCATCCTTAATACACCCAACTGGGATTCAAACTTCAAGCTCCCCGTCATAGGCAGTCTAGTTTACTGCGAGTATAGCGCGTTAGATCACGCAACCAGAGAAGCAAGTTTTTATTTATTATTTTTCAAAAATACAAACACAGTTAGGATAACATTTAGCATAAGTGATAAAAGGTGTAGAACATTAAGGGAAATTACCAGAGCATTAAATTCAATTTCATCCGTTAATTTTGAGGGAAAGCTCAGAGTGTATTGTCCTAAGTAAATCATCCAACAGATATGTCAGTCAAGTTTGTGTTCATACGATCAAACTAAAATAAAGGATGTGATAAAATATATTAAATATTGTCGAAGTTACATTTATTATTAACGTTTTGAACTGTCAATGTGATATATAAAATATAGAATGATGAAACTGATAGATATAACGGGTTATTATATTTAATATAGTTAGTTATACATTGACTCAAACATATACATTTGATCAAACACTTTATTACTAGTTTTGGTTTTAGGCGATAATTTTTTTTAAAATTGAATTAAAATAAACTTTTCCTTTAAAAATGTCCCTACATAGATATTAAATATCCAGACCTTTCACTCAACATGCCACTTATAATTGAGATTTATGGGTACGTCTTATCCTGGGACAAATTCCTCCATAACCATGATTACTAGCATAAATAAACATGTGCTCATGCAAGCTGCGTCAAGATTAGTCTGACTTGGAACTACTTGCAAGAAAGATTAGACGAGTTCCCTCATCGTGTTCGTCTATCTATTTCAATTCCACCACAAAATATAGAATAAAATAAAGTTTCTACCAAGAGGTCATTAATAATGTACACAACCGAAATGTTTATTGGTAAAGGCTAGAAACTCTGTCACTGACAGATTTAAGTTGCGCACAGCTAATATGTCTAAAAATGGAAGCATTTGTTACACGACGGTGTATTGAGAAGCAGTGTAAGGACTTTTACTCAAGAAGCTACTCAAATAAGACTCAAAAGTGACGCGAGTAAAATCTAAATTACCAATCAGTAGCTTGATCGTCACCGCCAATGCATTTAAATGGTCGTTCGCTCACGGGACAACAGTTTAATAACTAGTTCATGACTTGTCCGTTATTGGTCGCTGGAAACTCAACATGGTAGTTGCTGGGATACCTTAGCCACAGACTCAATCATGATAAATGAACAATTATTGAATATTTGATGTTCAAGGTAGCTTGCTTTTGATATTCTGTACAACGCTATACATTTTACGTCCCCTTGTTGAAGTTCCTTTGTCACGACGAATAGTCTGCATTGTATATTATTTTATTGTATGAATGAATCTAAAAACTTATTTTCTTACATCTCTTATATCTGTAATAATAATATAAAACCAGATCCTCCTCAGCACTCGAGTCACTAGATATGATATTATAGGAGACTAAAGGAGGTGCTTGCATCTTGATATTATGAAACTGAATGAAACTCCACCACTCTTGTGTAGCACCGTGTGCGAAACATGAATAACAAGTATTTGACCAGTTTGGGACTTAAATCACCAAACAGTTCAATCACAGTTGAGTAGCTCCGTAGGTGAGAGACCTACAGTCTAAATTGTGGAGTGCACTGTTATTAAAGTGTACGAGTGCTACAATCACACGATTTCAGAGGACAGGTTACTGAGAGACCGTATGAAACGCTTGCAAGTGGAGACATTGGAAATATATTACAATTGCACTGAATAAAATCATTTGAAGTTAGACTGCCTTACTTAGAGACGATTCATGTATAATGGACCTCAAACAACGCCAAAGTGTGGCATTTCATTGACTATTAGATCGAAAATTATGTTTATCTCTATTCACATTTTCCACCTCATATCTGTAGTGGAAAATCATCAGAGTTTAAGTGAACAACAAATGTCAGTGAGTTATTTCACAGTTAACATTCAGCTTCATTCTATAACCTCGCCCTAATATGGGTTTATTGGTTTGTAAAAGAATTTGTCAACATTCAGAACTCTCATATACAAATTAATACTAGCTATAGCTTCAAAATACCTATTTTAAGTTGTGTTCAGAAAAAAGATTGATCATATTTATCTATGCTCTAAATACGTTAGTTTAAGGAAAAATATATCCCGAAATATCACTAAGTTTAAATTGTTGTAGGAATTTAGGCGTTTCTGTGCTACAACATGTTCACGTAGGCCTAGAGATGAGATATAAATCTGTTTAAAGTTACTACCTAATATGGGATTTCCAAAAATAAACGAAACTGTTCTTTAAGAAACATAATATTTTCCTCTTTTCCATAATTTAAAGAATTAAAACAGGCCAGTATTCGTCTTGACGTCAGAATTCGTCTCTGTGTGATTGTTGATGATGGTGGCATAGTTAATGATAGCTGAGTCGTAGAGTCAACCATTCTCCATAGGAGTGATGGTAATGGACAGCTAGCAGAAGATTTAAAAACGGTTAAAAGAAAATTTAAATAAAAATAATGTTTGATGTGAAAGTTTTGATTGACAAACGTGACGACAAATCAACATATTATATTGTTTAGCGAATGAATACGTGAGAGTGGATCTGGTAGATTTTGCTAGCGGTCACTTAACACCACTCCAGTGGGGAATGGACGCTATATCAGCTGTGCCCTTTTTGTATTTTCCCTCTAGTGTGAGATTTGGATTTTCCTTAAAAAAATTTACTTAAAACTTAAATTAATATTATGTGATAATTTCCTTTCTAAGGAAAAATATATTAATATAAGCTAAAAATAAATCAGCAACCCTACAAGCGGAGAAATGAAACGTTAGAGAGGTAGAACAAACTGTTAAATTACGGATTTAAAAATAGTCTGATAATTCCAACATGTCTGCTTGTATGTAGGACACGCAATGGAGAAACGAAATGAAAATGGATGCGATTGGTATGAGAAATATTTGACCAAAATAAAAAGTGTTGACGAGTTTCAACTTCATACACTCCCACAGCCCCTTCACCCCATTTCTCCCTGATCACTCTTCCCTTCTAACATGTTGATCAGAAAATATTAAGCTCTTCGCTACGCCATGGTGTTTGGATTACTGCCTATTATAAAACCTCCTGGTGTTAGTATGTCACTCTAACAAAGAAATAAAGTGCTTTCGTGACCCTCAACGTTATGTGTAGATTGGTAATAAAGAATTGAAGGATGATAATATATGATAATTTATCAATAGGTCTAACGCGTCACTCTCGTGTTGGGCTGGATTTCCGGTGAAGTGGGTATTGAGGCTAGAATTCCACTTGGTTTTACTGTGGGTGTTTTTCTTATATTATTTCCCACATTTCTTAGAAAAAACTGGTACATTTTCTTTAAAACTATACCTACCTTATCCTATTCCATTAAAATACGCGTATATCCTAAACAGGAACTAAAATCAAGGGATATTTTTAAAAATATATTTATGCTCCTCCTTTAAACAAACTAGGGAATATTAATAGCCAGGATCACTTTATGGAAAGCCCAAGTAATGCTCTCTGAATTAGAAGTTAAATCGTGGTGCGGTTTTCTATAATCTACCTAATAAAATTGTTGAATTTAAACTATAGAAATCACTTTACCACATTTAAAAAATAGACTTGGATCTATTTTTAATAATTAATTATTTTAAAACGAAAAATTTTATTCCAATATCCATACTATCAAATGCAGTAAGCCGCACTTTATTACGTATGTCTGGTAACTAGTATCCCGGTTAATTGCAGTGAGATGGACTTTAAAAGTGGCAGCCAATTGGAAAGCAGAACGCGTTGCAGACGTTCAGAAACCTATAATTATTTAAAGAATTGTTTGATATTACTCTAGCTTATGTTTCACGACATTATGTGGAGGAAAGGTTTCAACATGTTCACATATTATTAAAAACCTTACATTTCAAAGTAAAAAAAAGTATGAAAATATAAAATGTGATTATTTTCAATTAGCTCTTGCTCAAAGTATTGCAGCTCTAAGACTAAGATAAATGGCAATAAATATAGATCCAACCTTCATTAAACATATAAAGGCTTTTTCAATAGGGTTACATCGGAAAATTTAAAGATAACTGAAAAATTATTACGAAGACTTAAACCTTTAGAGCTGCCAGTTTCTTAATAATTACTGCAATCAGAGGATATGTGCCTTCAAGTAAATGGTACCCTTAAGTGATTTGACTGCTCTTTCTCGTTATCCGTAGGGACAACAATATTTGATGAGTATTAATTTTATTTATTTTTTCACTTATTCCGTTTATTCAATCCGTTTTTTGTTTTCGCTAAACTGCATTAGCTCCATCTCTTACTATCCGTTCGGGTTATACGCCTATGTAACAATTACGCTAATGGTTTTATGAATTAGAAAGGTTATATTTAGATGAAGTGTACTTGCACTTGCGTGGAGTAAGAATGGAAAGCCATCTTAGAAAAACAACCCTGAGTACACCCAACCAAGATTTGAACCTTGGTCTCTCCACCATTGCTAACTAGTCTACTTCGAGAGCAGTACCTTATACCATGTGACCAACGAAGTGGAGTCTATCCATTTGGATCATGGATACTTACACTATTTTTTACCGCGCCATTCAGGTTGTACGCACATGAACTAGATGAGCCAATGTGTTAGGAATGTGTACTCATATTACTGTGGGAGGAGAGTGGAAGATCATTTAGGACAAATAGCTCCCAATACACCTGCCCTAGTTCTGTGTCTTGATATCCAAGTCGTCAGAAATCCATAGTATTAATATCTTGGTCTATTCGACCACAAAAGTGGGCTTTACACTATTGTTGTAGGAATGAGAAATTAGAATTTAGAGAAAGTATTTCCAAATGTGTGTAGGAAAGTGGGAAAAAGTTTAGAGTAAACAAATGCCTCAATACATCCGTTCGTAATTCATATTCTGACGCCTCTGTCCCCTAGTCAACGTTAAACCACACTAGAAGAAACGGATGACTTTGTCCACAAGCCCATCCACATGTATTTTCTTCTATTATGTGTAATTTTAAGCTACTTTAATACAAAAATAAATACTAGAGTGTTCATTAAATCCCTATATATTTTATATATATAGTTGGAGAAATAACAAAAATCTAAGACAGTGCTGATAGAGGAATATTTTAATACAATTTCTTCCACCAATTGCCATAGACAAGCACAGAAACTCAACTGATTGGGCTGCTCACGGGATCTATCGATATCACTGCATATTTCAAATCTGTCAGCTGTTTTGCTGAAAATACTTTCCAGGATTCATGGAATTATCTGCACTATTACTTCTACGACGCGATGTCTCAACATTTGCAAATTCTCAATGTTCGGTAACACACGTGATATTTTATAAAAACCCAAGGAAAAAATTAAAATAATTTAAGTATTTAAATTTGGGATTATGGTGCCCAGGGTCTTTGACATGTCCACCAAATTAATCTCTTTGTAAAACATGCAATGAGATAGGTCTGAGCAATGACCACATAGTGGTATGGTGGTCCATCTTAATGGAACACAACTTGATTAAGAATGACATCTTGAATAAGCTGAGTGAGGCTCTACCAATTTTTGAAGAATGTCATTATAAACCTTTCATGATACTGTTTGTTCAATAAAGAATAACAGGCCATACAGTTTTAATTTGGTCATTCCAAGACATGCATTGACCCTAGGTGAATCTTGCATTCATAAAATTAACTCTTAAGGGGTTTTCAGTGGCCCAAAAGCGACAGTTGTGAAGATTAGCCTTTACACAGGCGTGGAAGGTAGTTTCGTCACTAAAGAGAATATGATCGATCAAATTTTAATTTTCAATTTGTTCAACTGATTGTATACGTAATAGAAGCTCTGGTCAAATAAGCCTTTTCGTCAAGACAATGCAAGACATTTTCTTTATTATCATCCTCAAAATATTGTGAACGGTTGTTGTGGGCATTTCTATGCTCTTAAATGCCATGTGAATCGTTATACCTGGCTCATCTTTGAAGAGTGCGTGTGTTAGTTCAACACGTTTATGTGGTGTACTATGACATCCAGATCTCTACTCATCATGAACTGATTCAATTTTGTTGAATTTATTAACCAATTCACAAATAGCCTTGGCGGTAAGTCCTGTTTTGATAATCGTCTCTAATTACATTACAGCTGTTTCCCTGGATAGGATGTCTGACTACTAGGATACGTTATTCTCCATTCATTGTTAGTCAGTAAGCATCTGGCGCTCATTAAATCCCAAAATTATAGAGGGACTTCATGTATATACAGTAGCCCCATGGCTTCTTTGGTGCTGACTGACAGTTCACAGCTGACTTCTGACAGTCAACATTTAGGTATATACCTAAATGTTGACTGTCAGAAGTGACAACTGCTAAACACATGTCTTTTTCAGATCATATGGTTCGGCGTAGGGATACATAATTTGGTCTGGTAGCTTTTCAAAGCCGTCAGCTGTCAGCTTTCAGCTGTCAGTCAGCACCAAAGAAGCCATGGGGCTACTGTACATACATATAATACATTTTAAAAGCTAAGCATAGTTCTGGTGCGCTAACCTAAATTCCAAACCAATTTTCGGTGTCAACAAATTTGTCTAAATACGTTCGTGGAACTAGTGCCAGTAAAATAAATAAATATATTATTGAATATATATATAAATTTAATTATTTTAAAAACATTATATCATAATCTATTATGAAATTGTATTGAAAAATAAAAAAACTTCTATTTATATTACGCTTTAACGTCCATTCATTGATTTAATCCTTTTATATGTTTTAAAATAGAGAAATCATCAATAACAAAGTATATTTATTTGGATTTCCGTTTTTTTTGTTACTATCAATGTTTTTTTAAAGTAATTAAATTGCAGTTTTAATAAATAGGAAAGTCTTTTATGAGTGAAACAAGCAATAGAGCGAATAAAACATATCAACATAGAATTAAATTCATAAATATTGATGGCAATAGAAAATAAAGGTGGTAAATAGTGAATAGAAACTTCCCCATAAGTCAATGTTTATATTTCGACAGTGTACTGAAAGTGACTTTTCTTCATGTCTTTTAGCTCACCCTCTACACAAAGGTGTACATTTCTTCAAAATGTTACCTTCTTTGTGCCTAACACATCAGTAAAAATATATATATCCCAAATAAATAGTAATATTTAATGTTCATAAAAAGCTAGGAAAGCATGTATCACAGATTATTTTAGCTAACATATAATATGTATAAAACGTTCCGTATCTAATTAATATTAAAATTATGTTATAAGTGATGTTAAATTTGTTTTCAGCTATGAGCTTTGTAAAATTTTTTTTATTTTGACTCAGCCAGCTTAAAGAGAACTACAATTTCACTTCAGTCCGTTGAAATCTAACTGCAGCCATGACTTGCTTCAGTGGCCTCATGATCTAAGGCTTCACTCTTGCAATAGACTATATTGCCTATGATAATAAGATCAGGATTTGAATCTCGGTTGGATGAACTGATGGGGGTTTTCTCAAATTCTTAACGAAAATGTGTGTAAGTTTCTTCTAAATCCACCTTCCTCATCCCTAATACATAGGTGTAATTAGTATATATATGTATATAACCAGAATGAGTAGTAATACGCGTTGCTAAAAATCACTACAGCCTTCCATGTTTCCTGGGCTAGCTATCCATCATAATTTCAGGCGCCTAGCTTATGAGTGCTATCCTAGACTCAAACTTTTAAATACTGAATTATCTTGAGTCACAATTATGTGTAAATGTAATATTAATTATTTGGAAAGATTCAAAAGTTATTTTACTTTTCCCTTTATATCCTTTATAACCCTTTACTTTAAGCCCAACATTTTCTTTGCCTAGTTCTATAAAATGTTGGTCCTATATACTTAAAACTAAGAGTTCAATTTTCATAAGAAGAACTTTATATGACAGCTAGAAAAGCTACTAGTTCTATTTTCATGGACTCATTTGACAATTATTCATGTGACCTGCAACTGTAAATTATACTATAAATGCTATTAAATTAACATTAATAATACGGTAAGATACTATCATTGTTGACCTCAAAAATAAATGTTTTTTTTTCTTTAAGTTTCCTTCTCCCAAAATCCTATTTGTTTTAAAGTGAACATGAAGCCATGAATAGCTAAAATACTTTAAATATAAAATGGAATGGAATAAGGTAAACATCTGTAGTTAGAAACAAATACTAAATCTAGTACTTTCATAAAAACACACGTCGAATCATTCTGCGTCCATCCCGTTAGAACAAACGTATTATTGCCAATTAAATAATATTTTGTTGATATTGAGATAAAAAGAAATATTTCTTATTTCTGTTGAATCTACCTTTTTTTAACCACGAATCCCTTTACAAACATCTTTTATTTTGCATTTCAAGTTTAAAGGTTTTTTTATAAGGGAATGTAACTTCTAGTATTAAAAAAAATAGTCTGACGTAGTCATAGACTACTTGTTACCCACGAAAAGCAGTTTTTGGTTTATAATGGAATACGAGGCCAACTGGGACTTGACTCCGCGTATTTCCTAATGATCGCCCATGCATGTCTAAGCTGCGTCATAACACCATGAAGAAGGAAAGTGCGGGGAGGGAGGGAGGTGGAGTATTTTGGTGTGAAAGAAAAACGTGGTGGTTTGTTGGAAGGTAAACGAGTATAGAAGGAAATAATACTAGTAATATTAAAAAAAGAGTTTTTTATTTTATTTTTCCTTCAATATGTCACGCTTCGAGAAAGGTGGATCACAATTTGACGTCTTTACAATGGAGTATATTTCTGGCTGACGCAGTCAGCTTGTTTATGGGAATGAAAGACTACGATCACTTCCCCAACTATATTATATATGTATTATACATATATAATGCTATGCTTATTTACTTTTTTGGTAGAAGGAAATAAAAAATATAATTTTTGATATATAGTTTTTTAATTAAAGTAATTTAAAGTTTATATATTTATATTATATATGTATGTATTTATAAACATACATATATTTATATTTATTATCAACCTCATTTGTGTTCATAATTAATGGCATCAAATCTTTGGAATCCTAGAAACTTCTATAAAATATAACCAAGTTTAACTAATTATATTATAAAACATATTATAATATTTCACATCAAGTTCTTGATATACCCAAAAGGAGATAAAACTTGAAGTCCTTGGCTAATTTAATAATTCATCAATATTGATGTCCAATGGCTGGTAATTAATATTTTAGAAAAGTTTGTTTTAGATTCAATAAGATTATGGATGTAAATAAAGAAAACTCTTAAAGCCCATACATAGAAAGGTGTAACTCGAATATAAAACTTACCAATAAAATATCCCAATAAATAATTTGGGTCACAAACTAGAAGTGATTTTTACTAATATAAAATAAAAAAATAAATGATATTTTCCTTGTATTACTAGAATAACAGAGGCCTCTTGGTAGCCAATAGCTCTAGTAGGCTCTAAATATTTGTCATTTATAAGTTTCCACGGTTTTCAAAACAGAGTTATTATTACATATATTTTCGCATCAAATCTACAGTTAACCTTATAAATATGTACTTAAACTCTCAAAATTGCCTCCATAATATTTCCTTTAGTGACGTCAGAGCCATATTGGTTGAATTCAGCCAAGACTATCTTAAAATAAAATATCTCGCTTCTTTGACGTCAACACTGGTAGCTAAAAGATGGCCTTGATCCAGCTCAGTGAGAGTGGCTACGAATATACTGTGTAGTATAGTTTAATTCTGTTAAGAATAACAATATAAGTTATTTTCTAAAGTTAATACAACAATTTTAATAATAAGTCATGTTATCTGGAGCTGTCACTTTTGATGGAAACTATCGATATCCATAAAATAATACAAGTAATATAGTAAAATATTATTAATGTTGGCGTCAAAGAAATATGTTAAGAATTTCTCTATTGTTCTTCCGACCATAATCAGGATATAGACACATTTTGCATAGTTTGTGTACTGTATAGTGTATTCAAATTATGTCACTGCCAAGGAAAAATTATTTTCACGTTTATCAAAGGGGGAATTATTGCTAGCAATATTCTAAATAAAGTAGAAATTCATCAATATGGTTCTTTGTTACCTTGGTCCACCATTTCTGCACTTAAGAACTGTAAATGGTTTCATTTTCTAGAGAATTGATTCTTGGAATCTTGGCTCTTTGATTTTTACTTAATTATCAATAAATACAAGTCATACATGCGATGAAATATTATTTAGTTGAATATTATACACTAATCATAAAGTATAAGTTTAATAAATATTGAATTTAGTTTAAACGTAGGTACATCTCTCTCAGTATTTTGTTCTCAATAACGTTTCAGTATTCATTCAAATATTGTTACGTCATTAAAGGAATAGTGATAGGGATTTTGTGAGATGTTGTTCCTGTTTTCTGTATATTTAATGACTGGTATTGATTGATATTGTTATTATCCTGTTATATAAACTATTTTATCTTTGTCATAATTTTTTCTCCTCCATTGATGGGTTTTATTTTAAAATTATGTCCTCTTTGGTTGAAACCGTTTATAGCGCTTTTTGTTGGAGACTAAATTAAATTCAAATTAATATTTTTCTTATGTCTGAAAGATTGTTCTACTAAAATTGCTTCTCTTAGCCATTGTTTTGAATATTTATTGTTTATCACGTGCCTCAAACAGCTTTATACACAATTTAAAGGATCTTTGAGTGTATTTATCCATGGATAAGATTCAGAAGAGAATTTTATCGAGACGCGAAGATATTCTAAAAGGTTTTCAAGTAAACTGGTTGAATATAAGAGACGCGGACAACGGTAAAGTGTTGTGGCAAGTGTATTCAGACATAAGCGTATCTAACCTTGAAATTAAAGCCAAGGTACCTAAGCAAATCTTTGAGTGTCGGGCAGTCCTAACGCAGATCAACTTCTCGTCCGTTGAGCCGTTAGAAAGATTTAGGTTAGAACATAAGGCGTTATTCAAAGGGAAATGTCTAGAAAAATGGTATTTCGAATTCGGTGTGGTTAAACCAGACTCTATAAATACTTGGCAATCGACGATCGAGGCCGCGCCTGAATCTTATAAGATGCCGTCTGATGTACTTAGTGGTCACATTGTTATTGACACGAACTTATTTGATGATGACGTATTAATATGTAAATCTAAAATACGTATATTCTATGTGTAAATGCTGAAGACAAAATTTTACCATCCTGTAAATAGTTATTTTGTTTGTAATACAGATAGGCCTACCAGTGATAGATTAGGATCCTAAAAATTTATGTCTTATTTGTTTCACAGTGCTAATATTTTTATTTTTAAACTAAATTTAATACGTCAACTCATTTAAAATATAAAATTAATCATATTTCGCAAGATAGAAAGATTCAAATCCATTCAAAATAATCATGTAGAATTTATATTTATATATAATATATATATATATATGTGTGTGTGTATGTGTATGAATTAAACAAATAAAAAGATATACCTTAAAAGAATGCCAAACTAAAAACATTTTAATTGAGAAAAGTGCCGGTATTACTTTTAGATTCATGTTTAATGGGAAACTGATATTTTTATCAATAAATTTAATTTCTCTTTAACACAAATTTTAGATATTTATGTAATTGGGCTGTGCTTCTAATCTCTGTATTTGTTAATTTATAATCTTTAAAAAAAGATTTCCGTGATTTCTTGGATATCGTTGTATTTATGATCAGAAAACTTAACGATAAATATAAATGCTATTTTATAGAGTGTTTGGTTAATGTATCTTTGCATTCATAGGATCTAAATTAAAATGATTTTACATTAATGTATTTATAGTTTGCATAAGACTAGATTTTAATTTTTTTTTTTTGATATTTTGAGTTCGACGACAGTAATCTAATGATTATTAGTGTTAAATGCCTTTTCCTATTTTTGTCTCTCCAAACTCATGTTAAATTTAACACAAACTTATTTTAGATAATATGATAAAACAATACAAGTGATTGTTAATTTAAGATTAATTTGAAATCCTAATTAAGGTTCATTCATAACTGTCTTTGTAGCTAATAACTCTGAAATCTTATAGATGTACAAACTATTATTAAAATATCAGTAATAAATAATGAATAATACCTTCTAGCTTATTTATTTGATATATTTGTTTATTTGAAACTGTAGGTAAATAAAAATCAGAGAACGATTATTTACATTGTTTCCTTGTTTATTTTACCTGACAAACTATTGAAATAAATCAATCATATATTTAAAATAAAGTCACAATAATAAATTTGTAAATTCCACTAGACGCTTATATTTGTTTTTACTTTCTCGTGATCATTCGGTTATAAAAAGTATTGTTATCATCAACAAAATTGAATCCAAGATTTTGATGGATATATGGATTTAGACGTTTCATGACCCCTGAACGTGAATAAGGAGGTTTTTGCGATGCTGTTTGTGCGTCTTTATTTCATACTAGAGTAGAAACCATTTTACCGATCGGGCTACAACTTGATACCTTGAGTTTTCATAAGGTTTCCCCTAAGGAGTTTTTGGAATTAGCTATCTTAGCTCTGAAATGATTGGTAAGTTAGTTTACTTATGGGCCGAAAGATAAAACATCAATTTTCTCAAACTCAACTCTTACGATTTCTACTAAAATATTATTGTATCTACCCCCACCTCCCCCCGTTTAACATTAATAACAAAATGGTGTATCTCATTTTTCTTGGAAAATTAACTAAAAGATATTCTACCAAAGCGAATATCTCTCATTTCGATCAGATACAGAATAACATACAGAAAACCCTTAATTAAATCCATACTATTCACAAACATTTGTATGACAACTGTTTGTATTGGTTTTTAAGGGGTTGGTTCTACCATTTATATTAATATTTTCAGAACGTCTAACCCCACAAATCATACATTGATGCATAATATAATAACAACAGTTTCATCATCTGACAAAATACGGCCGCCTTCCCTCTTTAAACCAGCACCTTATCTGGCTCAACCCAAAACCAATGTGTCACTATATAAACTCCAAGATACCTTCGTGTATGTCCTCTTGAGAAACTCCTACTCCACTGGGATCTCTGTTGATTCAGGAATTAATACTATTCTCTTCTCCGGGGTTATTCGTTGAGTCAATGTTTGCTCTCTAGGTAGCAACAGGGTGTACAAGTGGTTACGGTGTCTTTAGTCTACTCAGGGCCGGTTCAATGTTTTCATGAACCCTAGACGAGACTCATAGTTTGTGCCCCAGCTATTTTCTGTATAATATAAATAAGTTGCACCCCTTGCTTTATGAAGAGTAAAATTAATAATAGGGTACCAAAATAAGTGGCCACTCCCACATAGCCCTGTTAATCAATATCGTAAAAAAATAAGTTATAATGTTGTAGTGCCAGGCCTGGTTCGGATCCCACGTTAAATTGTAGGTTCTCCATTTCATTTAACAATCACCCTACCATTACGCATTAGCGTAAGTGCGTACAACCCGAACGAGTAGTAAGACGTGGTGTGATAATAATAATAATAATAATAATAATAATAATAATAATAATAATAATAATAATAATAATAATAATAATAATAATAATAATAGTAATAATAATAATAATAATAATAATAATAATAATAATAATAATAATAATAATAATATAATTTTGTTAATCAATCTTATATATATATTCTTAATATCAGATAAAATATTTTGATGTTATTCACTTATCTAGAAATATTATTATAATATATTAATTCTAATAATTAATTTTTCAAACAATAAAAAAAATCTGGTTGAAAGTTCCTCCAGAACCTTTGTGTTCTAGTCGACCTTAAGGTTCGCCTAATGGATGGGTCTGCCCTGAATGGACCACATAGAGTTTCAAATAGCTCTTGTAGGACTAGTTGGGCACTAGAATAATTGTTATTTTTACGTTGATTTTAATTGAATTTATTGAGTTTAAAGTGGGATTTTGTTTCTATATATTTATAGATTACTTCATTAATATTATTAGAATATTGATTTGTGATATCGTTGGTTTATGATAATATACCTTATATTATTTTATTTGGAATATCATTACACATATATATAAGTTTAATTTTTTTTATTAATTTATATTTTGATTGATTTTATTTAGATATATTATTAATTTTTATTAATGATTTGGTTTATTTTATTGAAACCCATGAGATGGTTTTCTGCATGCGATTTATCACTGTGATTTCCCATCCTCTCTCCATGTTTATGTGGTCATATTTCCTCTAATGAACCCTTCCAAATGCTTTAACCCTGGATACATTTGTTAATAACAATGGTGTTACAAGTATTAAAACAATTCCGAAAGCGTTACTTCTATAATTGGGATTTCTCTTTACACAGCGATAAATTGACGCTGGAAGGACTGGATGTTGTATCCTTAATAAATCTAGGCGTGACTCCAGGGTTGTTTCCAAAGCTTGACAGGACTTTACCTGCACATTTTTTTCCCCCGAAATATCTATTCAATCAACCACACACAAAATGATGTAATGAAAGCGTGTATTTTTATTTCTTACCAAATTACAGAATACAATCTACTAGTACAGGCCTGGTAGGCCTTGCTGGCTTTAACAAAACCCAGAAATATCCCTGCCTAAAGTTAAGTTAATATTTATTTATATATATCTCGCTGCCCATCCAATCTATTGGCATTTAAATACACTACTTAGTTATGTATGAGAAATATAAAACTGAGAGGGGATGTTCCTAATTTTCAAAGATTTAGGCTGGGAGAACATTTAGAAAAAACAAACCTTCAATATACTCGTTATAAATTTGACCACTGAACTTCATGTCACCGTCAAACTAGATTAGATGAGACTGACACTTGATTATAGCAGCCAGCCACTGATACAATTATTGCTAAGTTAGCTTGTAATACTTGTATGGTGATGAAATCAGTCACTTCATAAGGTGAAAGCTAAATACACCCTAGTGAAATGCTCGACCGGAATTCGAAGAGGAAGTTCTCTAGAGACCCTTAACGACGGAAAGACAGCACTTCATCCCTGTCAGTTATGTGTTCTATTAAGGACGAATGAAATCCGATACGTCACTCAAGAACTGAAGGAGGTTGTTTTCCTCTCTTGAGCGAAAAAAACAACAAAAAAAAACACAGTAAAACTACTCCAACTACGAAGTATGTGGAATGAACAACTGTAAACCTTATTACTGCCATCAAAATAACTCATTTAATCAGAGTGTTTACAGATGGAACTTAAGAGTTGTTCATTAACGTGACGGGTCCTGGCTAAGGGTAAATAAACCACGACTCACTTCATCTCAGGTGAAGAGAATAATGGCTGGAACTAAAGTAGGTATACCTGAAGGAAGAACCATTTAGAACAGTTGGAAAACACACGTGGAGGAGCAAAACATATTTGGTGAAATGTCACCTTATTTATCTTAAACATATCTAAACTAAGAATTAATAGCCAGAGCTATTATTTATGCTTATTAGTGGGGATTACTCCACCTAGATATCATATTCTGAAAATTGAAAAATTACACCTGGACACGGGACCTGGACCTGGTCCCGGGTTCGATTCCCGTGTCCAGGTATCATTTTTCAATTTTCAGAATATCTAAACTAGCTCCTTATTTAAAAATGACATCTAAAATACGCTAGGACTAGCCTGTATAAATAATGGTAGATCTTAAAGCGACAAACTCACCCCTTTATGAGAAACTCTAATGGGCACAGATATTAAGACGTCACATTATTGTATTGACTGGTTTGCTGGAGATGTAGATGCTGGGGCTTGAATCCTAGAGGTGTCCTCAGATAGATTTTCTTAAAATATTTTTCTATCTTATTCCACACAAATACGGGTACACGTAATTTAAATTCGAACCTCCTTGTCCTTACCTCTTTGGTGTAATTGAGAAGATAGCTCAAAAAGGTGGCAGTAAGATGAGAAAAAATAGGGAAAAAAACTAATGTAGCTGATTATTGCCTTTCTTGTCGGTTGTGAGAAACTATCAAACTAACATAGTGGTACGTATGTTTAAATCTAGATTCTTGGCCCAAATAATTAGTTACTGGCCTAGCTATGAAAGTGGCATGTTTAAATCTAATCATATAATGTTAGCATAAACTTTTTTTAATTACATCTGTAGGTTTTAACACAAGGGTTCACCATGATTATGGGATGAGAAGGTTGGGTAAAGGAATTTCACCCTCAGAGTTGTCAGGAATGAGATCATGTGAAAAAAGCATTAATTTATTTCACGTTTTAGAGATTAAAAACTAACCTCTCCATTTGATATTCAAACCCCTTTGATTGTGTGACCACTGGAGCTGATAAACTTTACTTTAATTAATCTAATTACTAATAGAAATTACTCACTGAATTTTAACACTAGTCCTTCATATTCCTACCTGTCAAGTAAAAAGTGTACTATATTCTAAATGATTTCTAAATTTTTATTGAATTTAATATAAAAGAGTTTGATAAATATCCAAAGTTGTCTTGTGTGTACGTGATTCATCACATAAATTTATACACGGGATGAGTTGGTGGGTTGTAAATAGTTTTTAGTAAAATTATATAATCACTCACTTTGTCACCCTTGCTTTATCATTATTCAAGTCACGAAGTATTCATGGGAGTTTTTGAAGCTCGTTAAAATTACATCATGGCTGTAATTGCTGGGACATGTTTGATATGATAATGATTTGGAAACAGTTATCATCAATTAAACTGACGTAAATGCATTTATTAAACATCAATTTCTGTCTTTCACAATATTTTGGTTAAAATAGTATTAATTTATGTGTAATCGCACAACACAAATTATATCTTCTACTATATACCTATTAAACAAAGTGTTGATCAACATGTTTGTCAGTCTGTTTCTTTAGAACCACTTAAATGATTGCAACGCTGTTTTTACTTTCAGATATCAAAATAATATATTGTGAGCGTAAAAAAATCAATCTATAGATTTTGACTAATCTTTAGCTTTTATGTGAATACAAAACTGTTTAACGGATTTTGTTAAAACTTGATATTTATATTTTATAGGGGTTTTATCATTGGTATTATTGGAATTTTAATTTTTAACTTATCCCTTAAATTAAGGCAGTTTACATATGAATAATATTTGTTAATTCAATTTTTTTCAAAATTGGGTATAACGACTTTGATTAAATTCAATAATATTTGATTGACACTACCAATACCACTGTACCAATAGTTTTTGGCAAACATTTGTTGTGGGGTAGTTTACTGATGGGAAGTTTCGGAAATATTTAAAGTAATTTAAAATTGTCTTTAATTGTTTTGTTTAAAATATCCATCTGGGGATTATGGGAAATGAAAATTAAAATCATATACTTGTTTATGAGGTAAAACTCATCTATGGCTAGTTTCCTGATAACTGATTTCTTAAAAACTTAAAATATTTTACAAACGACTTTAAAAATGTATCTTAAAATGGGTATCTTGGGTATGTTTTACATTAAAAATAACACTTGATACGTGTTTTGGGTTTAAAAACTATTTTATGGATGGTTTGCTGAAAACATTTTTTTTATTTGAAATATTTTTAAAATGGTCTTAACGATTTTTCTCCAAATGGTTAACTTGGAAGTGTTTGACATTAAAAATAGCTCCATATTCTTGGTTTTGTGTAAAAATTTGATAAAGTTTGGTACTTATAATGATTTATAAAATTTGAATTATTTGGAAAAAGTTTCTAATGATTTGGTTTAAAATCAATAGCTAGATAGTGTTTCACATGGACATGACAAATAATGCTGTATACGTGGTTTGAGGGCAAGGGGTGGAGGTATATAATTTTTTGATTACTATAAAATTTGTTTGAATATATAAAAAAAAAGCCTTAGTGATTTGGTTCATTGGTTCATTGGTTGATTTGGTTCGGTAAGTTGTTTGACTTGTAAATAGTTAAATAGATTTGTCTTTCTTAAAAAAAAATCATTCAATGTTTAACAAGTGACTAATTTTTTAAATTTTATTTTTTCCAAAACATCTTTAACGATTTGATTCAAAATTGGTATAGGGGGAATATTTTATATTATCAATCATAATGTATCTTTATATATTTCAAATAAATAATTTAAATGTAGTTTATTCTAGAGTCTAGATGAACTATAGAAAACTTGATTTTTTAATTGAGCTTGAATATTGAATTAAAAATTAGAGTTTAAGAAAGGTTTTTCATGATAAATAAAAATATTTTTTTTAATTAACAATTAAAGTAGAGTAGCTAAGATTTAATATTTTTGAAAATGTAATGTATTTGCACAATTTGGTTTACAATGTATGTATAAAGAATGTTTATTGTAATTAACAAGAAGATTTGTTTGGCTTGGATGAGTAAAAAATTAATCAAGTGTGGTTAATTCAAAACCTATATTTGAAAATTATATTCGAAGCTATAATACACAATATGAGAAAATGTGTGTGAGTGTGTCGTACCATTTATTTACTTTCTCATATAAAGATAAAGTATTGTTTTCGTGAAAATATTGGTCTCGAAATTATGACGAATCATCACTTTTTATCTAAACATGAACCCAAAAAAGTTGAGTATACCATTTTGTCTGTCTGCCTGTACCTGGCAACAAATCCAAAACTGTTTGAAGGATTTAGTCAAAACTTGATATTTAGATATTATAGGTATGTACCACAAAACAGTTTTTAATACCCTAGCCCTTCGATTAAATGTAGTTTAGTAATAATATTTTCTTTACTTGTAAATTTTTTGAAAATGTCTCAAATTATTTTGTTTTAATGGATACAAATCTAGGATTTAATTGACATGACAAAATAGCATTATATAAATGTTTTTGTAATAAAATTCGTTGAAGAAAAATTTACTGATTAGAAATTTTTAAAACTATAAATATTTGGAAATTGATTTAACGATTTTATTCAAAATGTAAGTATTGAAATTGTGTGTTGTGACAAATAGCAAATGTGTATTTGATTTTGGGGTAAAAACTCATTTATAATTATTTTACTAATGACAACTTTTCAAAAAGTTTAAATATTTAAAAAAATAAACTTAAAGATTTGGTTACAAATATGTATACTGGGAATGTTTTAAATGACACTTGACGCTGTATATTTGTTTTTAGGATAGATATTTATTAATGTGTAGCTTACTGAGGATTCTGTTTCAAAAATTGGGAATATTATAAAAATGGTCATGATGATTTGATAACAAATGGGTATCTGTGGTCCCAAGAAAGAGAGTCCTCTTATGAAACGCTGGCAGCCAGGAACACTTCAAACATAACTTCAGGAGTAACTGTATTCATAAATAAATCCATTCTTACAACAGTATGTGGAAAAACTCGTATAGACAGAGTCGGAAATGAATGGGTGCTGAAGGAGTGTTGGTTTGAAAGGGCAGCCAATAGGTCCTGTGTAAGAAGCGTCTTACGTTGGTTTGGGTCTGTTGAGAGGATGAGTGTGGATCGAGTGACAAAGCAAATATATGTAGGTAGAGTGTGTGGATCTAAAGGAAGGGGTAGGCCATATAAGACGGGGCTGAATCTTGAAGACGAATGTGTGAACAAGTGAGACATTAAGAATTTCAAGAATTAAAGATCATATATGACTCGTGTATGGATGTTGTTGAAGCAAAGAAGGTATGCAAGGATAGGTAATTGTGGAGAAATTTAGTGAGTACGGAGTTTTTTTTAGTTATATGCACAACTTACTGCCTACCCATAAGGGGACAGAGTGATTAGATATATTTTCTCTATTATTACTAGGCAGGGAATTAGTAGTTGGTACCAATGTATATTTTTTTTATCTGTGAACATTTATTTATACTGGATGTTACGTGACTAAGGGATCAGGATCACAGTAAACTTAATTGTATTATCACTGTTCTAATCTTGGTCGGGTGCACATTTAGTCATTTTATATCATTTTATCTATCACTGTGGCTTTCCAATTATTTCTCTACGATAAGTTAGATTCACTTCCTTAATCCTAGTCCTTAGACTAACACACTTACTACCACAATGCTAAAAATGATAATTAAAATTATATCTTATTTTTCATTCGCAATAGGTGAAAGTACATATTTTATTTTTAAAAGATATTTCTTTAGCCTTTAAATAATCAAAATGGTGTATATAATAGTTTATTAAATAAATAACACAGTAAAAATACATTAGTTTTGGAAAATCCTTTTTTCCAAATTCATTCTATCAAAACAAAAGGGGTCATGTTTTGATGCCAGGAAAGCTCAATCAATATACATTAACGGCCATACATTCCGTTTTTGTACTTTTGTTTTTGAAGCTTGCTTCGCTTAGTAGTTAAAACGTTTAATATTTTTAACGTTCAATTTTTCTTCCTTTTGGATATGTTTGAAATCAGATTATTTAATTTATTTTTGTCTGCAATAACAGAAATTGAAAATAAATAAAAAAGTAAAAAACAGAAAAGAAAAAACTATCGGAAAAGCACAAAGAATTACTAAAGAAATAAAAATAAATGGGGCGAGAATCGTTTATATAAAGTTTATGATGCAAGCTAACGTACTGGTTTCTTTATAGTCTCATGCATGTCCTGGAGACTGAATTTATAATGCCTGAATAAAGGACTGAGCTAACCTTGCTGTATTTTTAACTGTGCCTAAAATATTTGAAATTTTTGGATGTGTTCGTCCTGTTACTCGAACAGTATACTTTATCAAGATAAGTTAGGTTTCTATTGTTACGTGTTTCCTTAAGTAAGCTAGTTGGTAAGTCACGTGTCGCTATACTTATGGGGTGACCTTGGTGGTCTAGGGGTAAGGTGTCAGACTTCTTGTGCTGTGGCTCCGGTTTCAATCCTGGTCCCGGCTCAGATTTATCTGATTGCCAAACCCTTCCTTCACTCTGACAAGAGTGTATTATCACAACTTGTGAATGTGAGGATGCCAGGCCTCCACCGTGGTTCGGATTCCACGTTAAACTGTATGGTCCTCATTTCATCTCACAATCACCCTAACCATTACACATTAGCGTAAGTGGCGTATAACCGAACGGGTAGTAAGACGCGGTGTAATAATAATAATAATAATAATAATAATAATAATAATAACTAATATAATAAATAATATATTTAGTGTCAGAAATTACACTTTAAATACAAGGAGATAATGTATAGGAAATACTATTTATTATGTAGATACATAAATCTAGCTAGGCTTTTTAGTAAGGCAGTTTGATTTAGTCAGTGCCTATTTATCTAAAGGTACCCACATGGCTGGCCACGCAGAAAAAGGTGTCAGACTCTTTTTGTGTGGTGTACTAGAAACCTGTAGAACCACACAAGGTTGGAATGGACACAGAGTTTATTACTGTTTTTCCTGAATGGTTCCCACTATATCTAAATGCAAATGCGAGCATATTTTGTCTAAGGTTATAACTTTCTCATCCCTACCCTATGAGTGTAAATATATGGGTAGCCCAGACGGGTAGTGATACGAAATACACAATTAAATAATGTCAGAATATCATTAACAAACTAAGATTAATAAAGTCAAATTTTTAACGCAAGAACCTTGTTTGACTGTTATAAAACTTACTAGTTCTACATGCACTTAATCAAACTTCAAATTATGTGATATCTTAGCTGCTACTTCTGATATATACTGTACCATCAATATTTATAAAATAACACTAAAAATAGTATTTTTTAATCTTGACCACAAAATAAAACTCTTCCTATTAAAGTTAGAGTGTACATAAGTCAACAGCTAATATATTACAAAAACACCAACCTAACAAAAGGAATAGAATAATTATCTGAATATTGGCTTCAACTCATACGCACATCATGTATAGCATAGTCATTATTCTATGTCCAAGATATTTGGGGATGATAATGAAGCACATAGTGTTTGATCGTGGATGGCTTTATGTCCAAGCATTTGAATGTTAAAATTCGGCCACTCTAAATTTGCCAAATTTATTTCTGTTTATAAATAATTTGCAGAAATATACTTAACATTTAAACATTTATAGGCCATTTATTTCAAACTACCACCAAACAGTACCACGTACAATCCGCCTTAAACTGCATTAGCTGATGTCATGGCCACAATAAGAACATGTGTTGCAATCCACAGCACACTGCCTTAGCTGATGTCATGGCCACAATAAGAACATGTGTTGCAATCCACAGCACACTGCCTTAGCTGATGTCATGGCCACAATAAGAACATGTGTTGCAATCCACAGCACACTGCCTTAGCTGATGTCATGGCCACAATGAAAACATGTGTTGCAATCCACAGCACACTGCATTAGCTGATGTCATGGCCACAATAAGAACATGTGTTGCAATCCACAGCACACTGCATTAGCTGATGTCATGGCCACAACAAGAACATGTGTTGCAATCCACAGCACACTGCATTAGCTGATGTCATGGCCACAATAAGAACATGTGTTGCAATCCACAGCACACTGCATTAGCTGATGTCATGGCCACAATAAGAACATGTGTTGCAATCCACAGCACACTGCCCTAGCTGATGTCATGGCCACAATGAAAACATGTGTTGCAATCTACAGCACACTGCATTAGCTGATGTCATGGCCACAATAAGAACATGTGTTGCAATCCACAGCACACTGCCTTAGCTGATGTCATGGCCACAATGAAAACATGTGTTGCAATCCACAGCACACTGCCTTAGCTGATGTCATGGCCACAATAAGAACATGTGTTGCAATCCACAGCACACTGCCTTAGCTGATGTCATGGCCACAATAAGAACATGTGTTGCAATCCACAGCACACTGCCTTAGCTGATGTCATGGCCACAATGAAAACATGTGTTGCAATCCACAGCACACTGCCTTAGCTGATGTCATGGCCACAATGAAAACATGTGTTGCAATCCACAGCACACTGCATTAGCTGATGTCATGGCCACAATGAAAACATGTGTTGCAATCCACAGCACACTGCCTTAGCTGATTTCATGGCCACAATGAAAACATGTGTTGCAATCCACAGCACACTGCCTTAGCTGATGTCATGGCCACAATAAGAACATGTGTTGCAATCCACAGCACACTGCCTTAGCTGATGTCATGGCCACAATGAAAACATGTGTTGCAATCCACAGCACACTGCCTTAGCTGATGTCATGGCCACAATGAAAACATGTGTTGCAATCCACAGCACACTGCCTTAGCTGATGTCATGGCCACAATAAGAACATGTGTTGCAATCCACAGCACACTGCATTAGCTGATGTCATGGCCACAATAAGAACATGTGTTGCAATCCACAGCACACTGCCTTAGCTGATGTCATGGCCACAATAAGAACATGTGTTGCAATCCACAGCACACTGCATTAGCTGATGTCATGGCCACAATGAAAACATGTGTTGCAATCCACAGCACACTGCATTAGCTGATGTCATGGCCACACTTAGGTAATTATTGGATTACACAAGCATCGAGTAAGAATGCTGTACATTCGCTAATTAGTAAGATAAAGTTTACACAAGCTTAGACGCGCACTAAGAAAATATTTGCATATTTATATGTGGGCACGTACGGTCCAGGAGAAATAATTATTTTGTTTCAGATTTGTCGAGATATACAATAAATAAATCACATTTAGTTTTGTATAAATGTGGCTCCCTAGGGTAATGATTTAATTTAGTTTTGAGGCTTAAGGTGGGATGAAGGGAAATGTGAAAAGGTCCATGCTTATACCATTTTTGTAGCAAAAGAGATTTTTTGCTAGAATAAATAAAATATAGCTCCAGTAGCACTGAGTTTACTTTTTTTCATATATTATTCTCAACAGTTCTTGAGTATTTGTCATGAGTATTGTGAAATTTTAATATGATTTTTTAAATTAAGATAAAATATACTGTTAAAATATCGCGATGCCCATGAATATATACAGAATAAGTGTTGATGTTACTGTGTTAAAAAACTAAACTAGACTTATATTTTGAAGGAAGCAATGTTTTATTTATTTTGGCCATAAAATATTTTTTGTCATAAAACTGAAAAATTACATGCTTTACATACTTCCAACCCATCTCAGAAATCAGGTCTTATTTTTTGACCAATATTTCATTGAATTCAAGGAAATGCATTAAATAAAACGAAACCTCTTATGATCAGTTGAATATTTATTCACAATTTCAAATTATAAAAGTCTTTCAAGTAAGTGATAGCTCTATTAACACTGAGGTTTATGTTATTAATTATATTACTCCTTTTTACTATCTCGTTTCTTATACAAGAAATTTCTTATTTCAGTTAAATTCTGTTAGATAAAGAATAATGAGGATAATTCAAAGATGTTAGAAAAAGGGGAGGAAATACAGAAAGATATCTTGGAGAAACTTAGTCTAGACAAGAAGAGGTACATATTGGTATTTAGTTAGACCACGTACAACACCTTAGCTTAGTCGGTAGTGTGTCTATCTACTGAACTAAGAGTCCCGTGTTCAATTACTGGCATTGCCAAAAAAAAATGCATTGGTTAAATGTATTTCCCCTTCCAAAGCGATGAAATAATGTCTTGGGGTCTGGATGCTGTCTTTTATAGATATAAGTTAGTCTGTAATACGTGTGATGATATAATCAGGTGGTTCAAATAGTTCGTGTTAAATACCTTAAAAAAAATTAATAAATTAAATAAAACACAAGTTTTTAAAAATATACCAAATGCTGGTACAATAATTTAAGTTGTGGCGTAGCTCCTCCTCAGGATTCCGTAATGCTAATGTAGGTCATGGTCGTGTACTTTCTACCTATTGCTGTAGATGCCACACGTTAGGTTTAATCGGCAAAGGGTATACTTTTTAAACCTTTTTTTAAATACAGTTTTTTTAATTTTTATTTATGCAAACTTAAATAAGATATGTTTGAATGGATAAGGTAAGATCCTAAAACTGGTATAGCTAATAGGCCGATATATGACATGCAATGGCTGGACGGTGCACCACGTTATATATTTAGTTCATATTTGAATGGAGTGCATTGTCACACAAAATAGGAATATATATAAGGTTTCATTATTCTGTCTCTATTAGAAGTGACTGAAAACTTGGTCGGCAGATTTGATGAAAGAGACAGTGAACTAAATAAAAGTATATAAAAAGGAAGACTATCTATCAGTGCTCTGAAACGCGTTTAGCACGTACTAGCATCCATGCCACGTTATTCAAAAAGTGGTTTGCTATTTCTAAATATTATCCACGCCAAAACGAAGTCAAAAGGTTCCTATAGGATTAAAAAACCTAAATTCAAAGCTAAAAGACAGACATAAAATTAAATTAGCTCATCTTTAATGTCGTTTCACTCTAAATGTCACAGTTCTAATATCAAATAAGAGTGTTTTAAATATAAATATGATCTTCTTCAAACAAATAAATTATATCTTTTCTAATAGGCGCCAATATTTAAGTCGCATCACTAAACGAGTAAGCGTTTGGTTAAAAACATATAGAAATAATATTCTTTACACAACTCAAAAGATTTACATTTTACAACCTATACTGCAGTAATAGATTTGTTCAATCACAATTTCTTACTGTATAAGAAGATTTTAAAAAAATATTACCATGAGAGTTTTTTTGGGAATAGAAAACATAGTGATCCAAACGTTATTGATTTCAATTATGGATACACATATAATATGTTTAATGCTTAGCAATGCTACATTGCTAGTTCCCAAGAGCATAGTGTCCATCCACTGTCGTATCCTATTAGCGCATAACACAGAAAACACACACACATACACATCATTTAATACATCATTCGTTTTGATACTGGATGTGCACTAAAGTAGAACTAGCTGACAGGCTGCGAGCTATTTAAACGACTTGACTCGTTCATAGACACAGTTGAAATAAGTCACTAAATAGAAATATTAGAAATAATTTTATTTAAAATCAATTATTTGAAGAAAATTTTCTTTTAACACTTTTGTAACTAACGGCTTTTCTTTTCATCGCATCCTACTCCTTAATTCATCTTATAATAAAAGGATTGGGAAGGTTGACTTTTAAGAGAAATGCAGCCAAGTTTTCATAGAGTAAGAGTGGTAAACTCCTATAAAAAATACCTCCAATATATTCTGTCGGGATTCAAACCCCAACCTCTCAATGAAGGAAGACCAAATGCCCTGTGAGTCTTATGTCCTGGACCAAGAGGACACATTTAAAAGTTTTAAATTCTATAGTCATTTCAGCGATAGCTTTGGTTGACGATATATTTTCACGAAACTTAAAAAGGAAGAAAAGAAGAATGTTTTCTGTGCATCCTATTAATATGCAACGTTCGTCATGTAACCAGTTTCACACATTATTTCAAACTATCAAGAGCCATCTAGATCGCTGTAGTGCTTACTTCCGGATGTCAAGCTCTTCTTTTGACGAGCTATGTTCTTTTGTAAAAGATGACAATCATTACAAAGCGTGATACAAGATCTTGCAGAGCTATATTATTAGAAGAAAGAGTTGCAGTTACACTAAGGAAAACAAGTATTTAAACGCTATTAAATTATACCAGGGATGGCAAATCTATAGCATGCGAATATGATTTTGGTGGCATACCAACATGAAAAAATTAAATATTAAATACAATAATTTCCAGCGTGGCGCATTCTTCTTTTTGTGTCAATAATATTTTGTCAGCCATGTCATTCAATGTCATGTCATAATGAACTTTGTGAAGTTAACGATTAGAAATCGTCTTAGCTCGTACTTAAGTGCATTTTGTGAACTGTTGAAGACAATAAACAATGGGCTTTGAAAATACATAATATTACAAACTAATTTGGAAAATATTATTTATGTTTTGATTTTAACATATATTAAATAATGTTTTTCACTGATTAATACTTTTACTTAAAGTTATTAAAATTAATATGGTCTAAGATAATCACTTTGACAATTTAATAAATTTTCTTTATACTAATTTTAGGTATTTTAAAAATTTTACAATTTGATTTGAGTCAAATTGGCTACCATGCGGTCTTACTACCTTTTAAGGTTAGCGTGTACATAATTACTCTAATGAGATAAGGACGAGGAACGAGCCATTTTAGAGGTAATCAACCTGCATTTGCGTGGAGGGAGAGTGGAAAACCATTTAGGAAAACCTCGCTCAGTAAAGTTGACCAGGATTCGAACCCTGATATCTCCACCATCAACAAGCTAGTGGGTGACCTGGTGGTCTAGGGGTAAGGTGTCAGACTTCTGTGCTGAGGGTCTGGGGTTCAATCCTTGGTCCCGGCACAGATTTATCTGAATGCCAAACCCTTCCTTCACCTCTGACAAGATGTGTATTAATCACAACTTGTGAATGTGAGAATGCCAGGCCTCTACCGTGGTTCGGATTCCACGTTAAACTGTAGGTCCTCCATTTCATCTCACAATCACCCTACCATTGCACATTAGCGTAAGTGCGTATAACCCGAACGGGTAGTAAGACGCGGTGCTAACAATAATAATAATAATAATAATAATAATAATAACAAACTTGTCTAACACAAGAGTGACCCCTTAGAAATTTCGGCCACTGAAGTGGGTGAGTCATTAATTAACTTTTAGAAAAATCAACAATTTTTATTTTTTAATGATCATTAAAAATAACATAAGTTATTCGTGGGACGCAAGACTAGTTCAAAATTCAACCAATTTTTAAGAAGCACACATTGGTCGGAGAATCTACTCCAGGTCTGAATTAGTTCGTACATGTTCTCTCAACAACCAATTTATTTCATTTTACAACATTAGTTTTTAGTGAATACAAGCTATAAATAATTGCAAGGAAAAAATTATAATTGATAAATAATTTAAATTTCTGAATCCATGCTTCCTATTGTATCAGCAGATGAGTGATTGTATGGAACGTAAGGTTTAGAATATGTCTCACAATAATGATGGAGATGGAATTTGGAAGAGCCAGATAATCTTGATGCCAATAGAAATTTACAATTTTCAAATTCTCTTGATGCAATTCCAACTAAACCTATTTAAGGCCAAGCTGAACCAAATATACAAGTGTAGAATTTGGCCTTTTTATAGTTGACCATCTAACCGATCTTAGTAGCCACATGGTCTAAGGCGCTACTCTTGTAGTAGAATATACTGAAGAGGATGGGGAGGTCTAGGTTCAAATCTCGATCGGGCTTAATGAGTTTTTTTTACTATTGTGTTTACTGTTCTCTAACGCAAATGCAGGTATACATTCCTCTAAATATAACTTTCCTAATCCTTAAAATCATTAGCGAGGTTAGTACATAATTGTATAATCTAAACGGATAGTAAGACGTGGTGCTAATAAAATAAATAAAAATAAAGCGTGCACTTCATTACTGGCGTCATTTGTACACGAGCCCATAGTTTAGCTTGTTCTGGGAGTTTCTTAACAAATTGGCTTCGAAACAATATCAGCTTTGTCTAACTTCTCTTCAGTGACCGAATGGTCTGAGGCACTACTTTCGTATAGACTAGATCTCCAAAGAAGGGAAATCAGGGTTCGATTCTGGTCGGGTGTACTAAGGGAGAATTTCTTAAATAGTTTTCCACTCTATATCCACACAAATACGGTACACTTAGTCTAAATTCAACCTTCTTAATAACCGAAAAATTAGTGTGATTGTACAGTACATAGGCTTATAGTTTATGTTTAGTTAATGTAATTTTGAAAGTTTATCTACTGTACAGTACATTAGACATGAATATTAATATGAAAAAATCCTAAGTAAATTAATCACAAGTTATGATAAAAACTAGATTGGTTGTCTCGAAAAGAAATAATACAAACATTTGTGCAATTGAAAAAATTCCTAGTGATTTTAGAGTATAAAGTCTTATAACATTTTTTTTCAAGCATAACTTTAAAAAAAATATTTTTTTTTATTTGACTTCAATAATATTGCATATATATGATTCTAGTTTGCGTCTAAATAAAAAAGTTGATCTCACATATCCATAGTTTTTAATACAAATATATGTGTTCGTTGTGTGAAATTGTTAGTAAATAATGATTTTCTTAGTGTATAAATGTCAAAGAAGGCCATTTACACGTGTATTAATTTTTTTTAATTGTATTAGGACTATTAAAACTTACACTCTCTTAGCCATTTGGTTATTATTGTAATAATACACGACCTATATACTAAACTAGTTTAAAGAACAGGTGTATTAGGTCAGTGACCTGGTGGTCTAGGGGTAAGGTGTCAGACTTCTGTGCTGAGGGTCCGGGGTTCAATCCTTGTCCAGAAACAGATTTATCTGATTGCCAAACTCCTTCCTTCACCTCTGACAAGACGTGTATTAATCACAACTTGTGAATGTGTGGAATGCCAGGCCTCTACCGTGGTTCGGATTCCACGTTAAACTGTAGGTCCTCCATTTCATCTCACAATCACCCTAACCATTGCACATTAGCGTAAGTGCGTATAACCCGAACGGGTAGTAAGAAGCGGTACTAATAATAATAACAGGTACATTAGCAAATTTCAAGATATTTATTTCATAACTTTTTTAAAAAAACTTTCAATTTTATACATTCAAACAAATCTAATCACGCCGTTCCCTTATCGGGGTGGAAAAAAAAACGCATATACATTTTTAAACAGCTTTGTACTAATCCATCCTCACTAACTTTCTCCGAATTACCCTGCCGCTTCAATAACATCCATACACCGAGTCACACATGCTATTTTATTATTAAAACTCTTAAATGTTTCTCTTTCACACATTCGCCTATAACATTTGACCACGTCCTACATGGCCTAGCCCTTCCTTTTGATCCCACACTCTTCCATCATATATTTTCTTCATCATTCGATCCACACTCATTCTCTCAACATGCCCAAATCAACGCAAGAGATGCCTCTTTCTCATTGACCTGTTGGTTTCCCTTCCAAACCCCACTATTTCAGCGCCCATTCATTACTGACTAGGTCCATACGAGTTTTTCCACAGAAATTGCTTAGATATCTCATTCCAACCACATTCAACTTGCTCTTGTGTTGCTCCCAACAAACCCACGATTCACATTCATACAACAATTTTGGCGTTAACACACTTTTATATACCACCATCTTTACCTCTTTCGACCCTACTTCATTCTTTGCAATAGTCCACATACATACAACTAATCTTCAAGATGCATGTCACCCGTCTGTCAATTTCATCAACCATCCTTCCATTTTTACATAACATTCTGTCCAGAAAATAAAATCATTTACTTGTTCTGACAATTTTCTATTTATATTAAGCCGCCAATCATTTCCTTATCCGTCCATATCATAAACTCACCTTAGTTTTGGAGATGTTAATACAATTTTATAGATGGAGAATTCCCAGGGCTATGTGACTGAATAAACAAGTAAACAGTAGGTAAACGTGCCAATAATTGGTTTAAAGTGTAGCACAACTATATTTATTGGTTAGTTGGCCTCATTCTCTATTGGTTATCATGCAGTGCTAAGGCTAGACGCACATTGATGTACAGTCAACGCAAGCCACACGTCACAAGATAGGTAATGGTTTTTAAATTATGTTAAGGAATGGTAGCGCGTACATTAAGGCGTAAGCAGCGTAGCGGAAACCTGCGTCAAGTAGTGAATGAAGCACAGTTTCCTCCGTGAACTACGCCTTCGTGCCACGCGTTGACTGGAAAATGGCAAGTTTTTATTTATTTACAATAGGTATTTGGGCAGTACATCTTTATATTAATATGTACCTCTCAATGATATTTTGCATACAGTTCTTAAATAATTGATACATATTGAAATCTAAAAATTGATATGGTAAGACAAAATCACCTAATGTGGTTTCTTTTTCCATGTATTCACTTTTCCAAAATACAATTTCTTTTGTTAATATTCCACAACTAAATTTGCCAACTTGATTTCTCAATCATCTGATTGAGAGCTCAGGTTCATATGTTACGATTTAACCATCACGCACACAACTGCCCTGTGTTTATTTTTATTTGAATGTGCACTCCTCCACTGCGCTGATCTGGGCTGTGCTGCGCTATTTAGTCCTGCGTCAAAGTGTGTGCCTAGACTCAATATAGGTGCCAGCTTGGTATGTTTACTATTAAACATGCTGATTTAGATTACTTAGTTGTGTAATTAGTGCTAGTACAATCTAGTGCACTGACGCTGTTACTAAACTAACGTTTCGTTTATATAGAATTAAAGGTTTTTAGTAAAAACCTATACTGACAAATATTTGACTTAGTATTAAAAAATCAGTTAGGAAATGTCTTGTATCATAGAACAATAGTATATATCAATTCCTAGCTCAATGTTGGAGTTTCTTAGCTATATTTTTATACTAAACTGTAAAATAAGAGTTATTTTAAAATTGAAGATTTTTTTAGTTAAATTCAGCCTATCTTATTAAGAGGATAAGAGCTATTCTGGCACACGATCCAGTACAAAGTGAGATGAAAATGTTATAAGTTATATTTGTTTATTTTCGTTAAAACTAAATATGTTTAAAATAATAAGATTTAAAAAAATTGATCACCAAGCTATGTTTTTGCTATTGTGTGAATATCGTCCAAAATAAAGTGTTATTTTTCCCCTGAACTGGTCTTATATAAGGCCTATCTTGAAGCCGTTTGTTTACGTTTGGTGGTGTTTAAATCACAAGACGACGTAGCGACGCCGTTTTCAACGTCCAAAGGCGGAAATAGACGTTACTTGCTATCGATCCTTATAGAGAGACTCGTTCAGAATGAAGTTTTATTACACTGCAATGCTCTTCGTCCTTATGCTGACTTTGTTCCCTGCTCCTTCCTCACTTCCCTTCACCCCCGTCTTGAAAGATGTATTCCAAATTTTATAAATTATTCCCCTATGGGGACATTCTTTTATTCATTCCCTTGATATGAGATGAGGGAAAAAAAAAATTGTGATGTATGAGTGCTTTTATTTTCATATTTCTCTAGCTTTTCAAAGCATGTTTGAATAAATTGAATCTAACATATGCAAATGATAAATTTTATTATCAGATAATACTCAAATACAGAAAAATGATAATATTATACCAATATTTCCATGTTTATTTAACGAGAATATATATTTATTAAAGTACATATAATTGAAAATATATATTTAAGCTGCCATTTTGTTTTCACATTCGGAGGGCTCGTTTTTGTATACTTTATTACTCAAATATGTAGACACTTTGTTACAATAATATGCTGGGCTCTTTTAAAAATGAGTACGATTAGCTATAATGTTATTAACAACTTAATCAAAAGGGTAATAAATGGGTATTAGTTTGGAAAGGGGAGGAAATATCGTCAAATATAGCTCACTGTGTAAAACCACTAGTACACCCAGGCCAAAATTTAAAACTCGAACCCTCCCCCCAACCCCCATTACGTACGGAACGATCCCCCACTCCTCCAGCCATCGTCCATCATTTATATTATGATGCTGACTCCTTAAACTATGTGACTACCCATGATGTAAGTTGACATAGAAAATTACCTGAGTCCACCTTCATTATACAAAGAGCTCATCCATACTCTAATAGTATACAAATTATTGTCACAGTTATGAAATGTATTTCCCTTATTTTCAATATTTAAAAAGAAGTCTATACTTAAACAAAATTGTATGTATTTTCAATCTGATAAATGTGTCATTTTTACTAATTTTAATTATTACAAACTTCATTAAAATATGAAGTAAGCACATAAAAGATTGGGGAAGGGGAGAGTCAGGAGATGAAGAATTTAAAAGTAAATTTTTAGCCAAGAAGTATTGATGGACACGTGGACTAAATGACAGGTTCATTTATTCTGGTTTTACAGTGACATGGACGTCAGAGTTTTAATCCTGGCCTGTACTGTATATTGAGAATAGTTTTATCCTTGCTTTTTCTCACTATTTTTAAAATTAAATGTAGTTACTTTTCCTCTCCATTCTACCTTTCTCATCCGTACTCCACTATCTATAATTCGTGCGCATAGCCTGGACGTTTATTAGGACGTGGTTGAACAAATAAAGTTACATATTATTTAAACCGATACAAATGTTTAACCATTTTATTCTTTTATAAGCTGGTACTTAAAAAAATTTAATAGATTCCAAGAAAAAAATATTCAGAATGTTTTTGGAAGGTGTATTTAAAAATACAATAATAGCAGGCCTACTTCCATCGCTCCTCGATGGAATTACTACCCAACGAAACATGGAAAGATACTCGTACCGCTACCTAGGGGTCCTCAAAGGAGGGGGGGACCTCTCCTCCACCCCCAGGTGACCGCTTGTCACAATGCTGCCATGTCATGATATAATAATACTTAGCACCGCGTCTTACTACCCGTTCGGGTTATACGCTTAAGTACTAATTACACTAATGGGTTATGAATTAGGAAAGTTGAATTTAGAGGAAGTAAACCCGCATTTGCGTGGAGGGAGAGTGGAAAACCATTTAGGAAAAAAACCTCAGTCACCCGACGAGATTCGAACCTCGATCTCCCCGTCCTCGGCAGTAGAGCTCAACACGACTAGCGCGTTAGCTAACTACGCCACCGAGGCGGGTATGTCATGATATAGATTACTCATGGGGAGGGGATACATAGGGCTGGCTCAGAAGGGGGGGAGGGTTAAGGGATTTGTTCTAGTGCAGAAATTGACGTAAAAGTTCGTACTAGGAAAAATTTAAATAATGCTATTGATGGGTTTCTAATTTTCTAAATTGTGTTTTTGTTCTCCACCCTACCTAAGTACCCGTCTGGGCTACACTCATATTAATTTAGATAAAATATACCCACTTTGGTGTAGACTGTATATATGTAGTCAGAAAACGTTTAAAAAAACTCCCTCAGTATACAAGGCAGGGATTCAAAACCAGAACTCCTCCTCATCATCAAATCTAAACTCGATTATCCTGACATTTATTTAAATGCCCTCTGATGTGGGCATTTGTAGCTAGTTTAAATTTAGTATTTCGATTTAATTTCAATACCCAAATAATAAAACAACATTTTGATACAGCATAGCAACTAATAAGTGTGTTATTATTAATACTGTGCAGTTCAGTATTTATTGAGCAGTTTCTAAGAACAAGCCTTCACAATCTCACGAGTCATGACAGACGGAATTAAATAAAACTATCATGTCTCACAGTGGTGGAAAATGGGTCTAGGGCACTAGACTCGCATCATAATTGGTCCCAACCGTAAGGGAAGGTAAGGGATCGAGTCCCAGCCTTGTCCATTCAAGGTGATTTTCTATGTGTAGTTATTTTACTGTGATTTTCCTGAACTCTTTTCACACTGATGTTGGTCTAATTCTAATAAACTACCCTCTAGATTAAATTGTTTGAAATAACCTTGGTAGTCCTCACGAAAATGTAAACAGAACCAAACATTAGTCTCGTCTAGCCTTTCTTGCTTGTTATGGGGAGCTTAGGGCTCAATTACAAACAGGTATAATGAAGTATTGCTACCCCTAAGCTAGTTCCCACCCTCTCTCCACGTAAATGGGATGTACTCTATCTAAATCTTACGGTCCTTATCCCTACCCCACTAATGTAAATATACGGAAATTCCGGTGGGTAGCAAGACGCGGAACTTCCAGGCGGGTAATATTACGGGGAAAATTGATGGAAAAGACTCCTTTGTATTGAACGTATAACTAAAACAAACTAGCCCTAAGCACCCAAAACCAGATATCAAAGGCATGCGTCAGGAATTTATTTTAGTAGGAAGAACAATATCTGATAGTTACTAAAGTTTCTAAAACAATTTTAATTTATTCATCCATCAAGTCATGTGATCTTCAGCTTCACTTTTGATAGATATTATTAATGCCTACAAAATAACACAAACATTATAGTAAAATGTTATTATTGTTGACCGCAAGGAAATATGTTTAAATTTTTAAAACTGTTCTCCCAACCAAAATCAGTCTATACTATTCTTGTGTACGAACACAAACCCAATCGCAGCCTTCTCTTTACCTCAGATACTACAAAGAAATAAACACTTTATAATATTATTATATTATTATTAAAAACCTTAATATCAACGTATTTAGGCCGTCTAATTAATTGGGAGATAAAGGAGAGAGAGTACAAACTTGGAATACACGGGTTCGATTCTAGGTGCTACCTTTAAATATATTAAGGTTTGGGGGTATTAATTAAGTTTTCCGTCAGTTTACTTAATTACACTTTTGATTTTAAGCCACAGTTAAAATGTACAACCGAGTTCCTACTAGTATCTATCGTTTATTAATGTTATAAAACTTAGTTACATGTTCCAGACTTAATTTTTATATTTAATTGTTTGTAGATGGCTATCACTTTTGAGCCAAAATTATATATATTATTGTGCTTGCTACATTAAACTTTATGGTGAATACCTTCCAAAATATAATTTTTGAAATTAAATTATAGTTTTAGAACAAACTATTTTCGTTAATACTTTCAATTTTTTTAATTTAAATAAATTGATCATAGTTTAAGTCAGTTTTCACCCATTTCTCCTGACCAAACTCGCAGAGGTCTGTCTACATCTTTTGTAGCCTATATTTATTTTTTTAGCACCTCGTCTTACGTCCACGTTGTATACATATGAAATAATTACTCTAATGGGTTAGGGATGAGCTAGTTTGAATTTAGAAGAAGTGTATCCACATTTTTATGGAGGAAGAGTGGAGAACCGTTTATAAAACCATCATCATCACACTATTTCTGAATTTGAATCCCCAATATTCCCATCATCGTAGGTCCAGTCTATTGTGAGAAAGACAACTTAGACCTTTCAACCCCAAAGTGAACTATTACTATTAATATAGTATATACAAAAATAGCGCCTTCTGTAACTAAAGTAAAAGCTGCTAATTATTGATTTATTAGAGTATTTGAAAGTAATTTTAGTAATATTTATACTGTTGTATATTTTTGTTTAGCATTGGTTCTTACTACCCATTTAGTTTACACTCCTGTCGTACATATTCACCCTTTTGTTGAATGATGTTGTTAAGGTATCACGTGATTATAATTTCCCCCAAGGGTCTTTCAACGAAGCCTAATAGAGTGTCCTTGTTCCGAAACAAACCCCCTGATAACAGATGGAGCCCTTTATGACACAGACACAAAGCAAACGAAACCAGACTTCGCCGTTTGACATCCGTGACCTCAAGACAAGCAAAGTACAACCTCCTGTGACCGTGAGCCAATTAATGTGTCTGCGCTGCAACCGAGATATGGCTGGAGGATGTATTCACTCATACCCTCGTCCCTTTGCGGTCTTCATGCGCGGCAGATTGGGTAGCAAGCACAGCAGCCAATCACTTTTGAGGAGAACTATATAGTCTCCCCAATATCAGTGGTGCTTCCTCGGTTCAGTTTACAAACATATATTTCTCTCTTTTCACTCAAGTTTAGTGATTTTCCTCAACGCTGTAACGGTAGGCGAGAAATTGCCAAGCAGGCGTTCAGCACAAACGCAATATTTAATTATGCAATAATGTGTTATTTAAAAATATGGATCATGCCAAAATAAAGTCAAAAGATTCCAACACGGCTCTTTTTCCATAACAACCCTATCTTTTGAGTTTTAGTAATAGAAGAAAGCGGAAATGTGAGACTAGCTCATTTTCAACGACTTTTTAAGCATATTTATGGCACTATGAGATTTAGTCTTGATGACAAAGAGCTCTAGATCCAGCCCTCCTCTAACAAATACAGTTTTTTTAATACTCGCAACAGAAAATTATAAGACATTATTATTATTATTAGCACCGCGTCTTACTACCCGTTCGGGTTATACGCACTTACGCTAATGTGCAATGGTAGGGTGATTGTGAGATGAAATGGAGGACCTACAGTTTAACGTGGAATCCTAACCACGGTGGAGGCCTGGCATTCCTCACATTCACAAGTTGTGATTAATACACATCTTGTCAGAGGTGAAGGAAGGGTTTGGCATTCAGATAAATTTGTGCCGGGACCAAGGATTGAACCCCGGACCCCTAGCACAGAAGTCTGACACCTTACCCCTAGACCACCAGGTCACCAAGACATTATAGAATTAGCAGAGATATTTCCTCTTTACCTTGAGGTAAGAAGTATCGTAGTTTTCTTTCCACTTTTATTGACTTGGCAAAAGGGGCTGTACTTTCTCGTGTACTGAGGCAGAAACCTTATTTCTCTTGTGGCCGCATTGTATAAGGCGTCAATCTCGCAACGGGCTAGATTTCTATTGATGTAGGAGGACTAAGTTAAAAAGTTAGTCGGGTGTCCTACAGTGGTTTTCCCGTCCCCTCTCTAAACAAATGCGGCTGCACTTCCTCTACACCAATGTTTCCCAACGAGTGGTTCGTGGGCTCATTCTTTATGATCAATTAATACATTTTTGATCTAAATTTTACTTCTATTTAAGGAATACTTATTAAAATTACTATAATTTATTTTTGCTGAGAGTCAATTGTTTTTTCTAAGAGTTTACGTTAAAGCTTAGTTCAGTTTATTCACGAGTATTATTTTTCGAGCACCACATCTTACTACACATTCGGAATATACGCTTATGTACTTAATAGTATTTAAGCCTATCTTCACCAGGAAGCTTGTGCTCGTTTGAAATAATAAAACTGCCTCACTATTTATTTGAAATCACCATAAAATAATAACATGAAATAATAGACTAATATAGAGACACATTGAATTACTAAGCATCATGGTTTCCCGAAGAGCATCATGGTTCACGAAGTTATGCCCCATATGCCATCAGAAGTTGTTTATATTCATTATTGTGTCACTCTTGTATAGACGATGTCTTATCCCTCGATATATAGCAGCAAAATATCAGCGCTATGAATCCCCTTTAACATAATCTTTATTATGTTTGTATTTCTTTAGATTTTTTCATCTCTCCTACAACACTACAAATGTATACTACTATATATCAACATTCTTGGTTTCTACTAGTTTAGCAGTTTTAAACGCCTCTCTCACTCTTGTTTTTCATCCATTTTACAGACCCCTATTATTGACTTTCAAACCGTTCAACTGTTATAATATTTGGGGATATCCTTTTATCAATTTGCCAAATTTAATTTTTATTCTGCACTAAAGTAGATTTTCTAATGGTTTTGGAGTAGTTACAAGCGATAGCCCCCCCCCCCTACCCTCCATGAACCATTTTGGTTCCAACATTCCTAGTTTGAAATTTTAAATATTTGTTTATTTATTTGATTATTTGATATGGTTGTTTTACGTGGCGACATAATTTAAATTTTCAACCACACTGAAACTAATATTCTATATTGGTTGTACCACTTTCGAGGTTTTACTATTCCCGTGTTTCAAATTTGAAATTCCATTTATTCAGACATTATTCGGCTATTCGACAAGGTATAATTATTTACATACTAAATTTTAATTTTATTCCACACCAAGAAGTATTTTTACGTTCTCACTATCTTACAGGTAAAGAAAGTATTGTGATCGACAAAAAAATCGAACTCGAGATTTTGATGAATCTCGACGTTTCATGACCCCCCAATCCGAAAAAGTGTTTTTTGAATTTACGTCTGTCTGTCTGTATGTCTGTCTGTACCTCCAACTAGAGCCTAAATTATGTTACCGATTGGGCTAAAACTTGATATCTAGGGTTTTAATAGGGCTGCCCCGAGGGATTTTGGGAATTGGATATCTAACCCTAAAACTAAGGGTGGTTTACTGAAGAGCAAAAAGAGAAAAAGTCGATTTTTTAAAAAATCGGTTTTAATGATGACTTTAGGGGCTCTGGTTATTTTTTAACAAGGGATATTTTGTGAATCATAACTAAGATACTAGAAGTTTCGTTTAATTAACCTTTAAAAAAAGTTCTCCTCTATATATATATATATTTTATCTTATTCGTATTTTCTACAAGCGCTTTGAAATAATTTATTATGAAACCGTAGCTGTTATAAGTCTACATTGTGGTGTGTGATCGTTGCCATTTAATCAAGGTATGATATATCGCTTTTATAGCTATTTAATTCTTATAAATAGCAACCATTTTAAAACGAATTGTTAGACCACATCTTGATTTTCCACTCTCCACCCATACACATGTGGATACATTTCATCTAAAGCTATCTCGTACTCATTACTACTTCTTCAGAATAGTTCATGTATGCGTATAACCCAAACAGTTACCTTTTGTCACCCCATCTTTCTACACTTGTTAATTAAACTAATGGTCATAGGGATGAAGAAGGAGTGAGGAACCATTTAGGAAAATACATCCTCCAAATACTTAGCTGGGATTTAAACATATACCCACCCGTCATCAAAAAAATCAACTAAATTATTCTTAAATTTAGTCAATTGAACCCAAATATGTAGGCAGTATCCATGTAATAAGTAATATATATAATGTATATATATATATATAATATATATATATAGAGAGAAGAGAGAGAGAGAGAAGAAATTTTTTTAAAGGTGCGGTGTATATGAAGTTAGACAAATTTCTAGCTAAACTAAACTCTATGATGCCCCAACGATCTAAATATCTAACTATTTATATAACTGTACACGTGTAGATGATGGAAATTGTATCAGCTATTCAATCCCTTCAACAATCGTTATAGATTTTTTTATCATAAGTAGCTATAGCTATTATTATTATATTAATTTAATTTGTTATTGCTTACTATATTAAATTCTTTTTTAAACCGTTTTAAAAGTATTATGATATGATTCTAAATATTTTAAGGCTTCAAACTCTCTTCTCGCGAATACTCTACTGGGATGTCCTTTTTGCTTTTAACATTTTTAACAAAACAAGTTCTTTTCAATCTTCCCTTGAACATGTGGGCCTCCTTGTTACCTCTCGTGTCTCTCAAAATACAAAATATTTCCTATCAGTAACTCCTACAAGCACAGCCTTCTTCGCCGTTTTATAAGCAACGCTAGCACCCATGTCATTAATTACTTTCTGTTTGTTTATTGTGATCTGTTACCTAGAAATAGTTATTATTAATTGATCATATTTAATTTCTTACTTAACTTCTTAAATGTATTTATTGTAATTGCCAGTCTACCAACTTGATGTATTTATTATTTTTTTAATTTGCAAACCGTAATATTATTTTCAGTGCCGATCTGTTAGAGGTCTACTCTGTAGCCAGAACTTTAATAAGGGAAAATGAAATAATAATAATAATTGTTTATTAATATTATTACTATCGTAGGTACTTTATATATATATATATATATATATATATATATATAATTTGTGTACTTTTCAGTGCTGGCATATTAAATGTCTTGTGACTGTTGGCCAGCATTATAATAAAGGAAATTGGAAATTGAAATTATTAATATTACTATCATTACTATTTATATGCCTGTAGACACAAATAATTCAATTTGTCATATTAATATAAATAGTTAATTTCCAAAAATAGCTTTTTTGTAACCTTTCTTTATGCAAGTGATCTAGTTTCTGTGGTATGGGCTGTGACTGTTGGGATGCATATCATATTTTATTTTATAGGAACCATACACAGCCAAAAGTGAACGGTTATGTGAAAATACATATATATATATATATATTCCTTTACTAAGCATATAGTTAAATAAATATTCATACGCGTTTCTACCACCAAAAAAAACAAGAACATTAATTTGATTTTAATTATGTTTTGAAAATTTGGTGGCTAAATGTGTTTTCCTCATTTACGTTGGGACTAATGAGATTTTGTGCTCTGTATTTATATTCCAATTTTAACTAACCAAGTTCTCTATGCTCATAGTCACATAAGCATTCCAACAGGAACAACGTATTGTATGAATATTTTGTAATTTGTTTTATTTTCCGTTGTTTTACAGGTGAGTCCTGGGACAAATTCATGAGTTTTTATGAGAAACTAGGAACCGTAAGTATTAAACTATAGATCCCATCTTCCTTCAGATTAAGCTGTAATCAGAAATAGTAAGTGCGGTCTGGTTTTGTTTGGATTTTTGCATTTTTTTACTTGACAACAGTGAAATTCGAATTAGCGAAATAATTTTCTCATTTTAAAATAATAACCTTTAAATCTTATTGTATTTTTTAAAATATAGTAGGATTGTTCTTTGTTCATATTTACACTGTTTTTTTTATGAAAACCACAGAAAACCGCACCCCGATGCAAATCCTGGTTTGAACTAGAATTGTGGGTACATACTTTCCTATTATAACCTATACCTTACACATGACACCCCAATATTAGCTGGCTTGCCTTGATTATTTTAAATATATTTGGAAATATATAAATAACATGAATTTATTCATTACGTAAATTAATTAAATGTTTGTTAGACAAATTGAGTTCATTTTCGACGATGTTATAAGTGAAATCTTTCTACTCAGAAATGAAGGTAGATCATGATAAAATTAAATCAAGCCTTATTTAAAGTGTAGGATGTAGGGGACTCTAGTAATAGACAGTATTTTTGAAGTTCTTATCTCGATTTTTTTTTTTTTTTTTTTGTAAAATAAATCGAACATTGCTTCGGTAGAAACATAAAGTTTAATTTTCTTCACGTTGTGACCTTAACATTTCTTGAAAATATTTAGAAGATGTTCTAGAATTTAATGACACTTTCTATTTTTATTTAAGAGATTTATCATCTAATGCCACTGTACTCATGATAGATATTCAAGAACGGTTGCTATCACAATCGGAAGAAAATTAAGATTTATGTTTATACTGAAACGATTTTTATTTAGTTTGGTCAAAAAAAAAAATTGCTACAAAAACTGCAAAAGCAGTGACTTTTTCTCGCGTAACCTACATCCCCACTTTAAACATCCTGGGCTTAACTAAATATTCTAGGATAGTTTGAGGATTCTTTGAGTGATTTTGGAACTTCAAGATACACCATCATTTCTTCAAGTAGGTGACGTCTTTAATATAATACTTATTATTGCGCATATCTACTTTGTAAATTATTTCAATTTTTTATTCAATGCATATAATACTAAAGTACATTTTTTGTTTCCAGATCTAATCATGTAAATACTCTAAGAGGTTTTAGAAACGAGTCAATATCTTCAATGGAGTGGGGTGTAAGTTAATTTTCTCTCTTCATCTCAATAAAAAAATCGTTTACATATATTTTCATTGCGCTTATATTTTATGGGTGATAAAGTTAAAATTTAGAAGAATGTACCTGCATTTTTGTAGAGAGAGATAGTGTAGAATAGTTGATGAAAACTACCCTTAATAAGCCTGGCCAAGACTCAAACCCCAAATTCTAAATGAGCTTGGCACATAGACCACATGTCCACTAGCGCTGGTGAGTGTATCTTAAGTCCTTAAACGTCATACATTATATCCCATAAAGTTAATCAAACCGCACGTAGCCTAAGCTCCACGCCAAGACAGACAACTTAATGATAATTACTATCGATCTATATATACCCTTTGACCCCCTCCACTCTTGCGAATCAGTGATATCCCCCTCACTACTACGGCTCTAATTACCGACTGAGTAACCTGTTACACGCAGGAAGTACCAATCAAGGTCGCACAATGTCGTGGCAGGTCTGCAAACATTGCCCAACAGAGCAAACAATGTCGGTCGAACCGCGTTCAGTTCGAGAGTGATAGGCTTTTGTCGCAATTAGATCGACTGTTCCTCTCATACATACGACAGAGGGAGGGGTAGTTCAACTGTTCCTCTCATACACACGACAGAGGGAGGGGGAGTTCAACTGTTCCTCTCATACACACGACAGAGGGAGGGGGAGTTCAACTGTTCCTCTCATACACACGACAGAGGGAGGGGTAGTTCAACTGTTCCTCTCATACACACGACAGAGGGAGGGGTAGTTCAACTGTTCCTCTCATTCACATGACAGAGGGAGGGGTAGTTCAACTGTTCCTCTCATACACACGACAGAGGGAGGGGTAGTTCAACTGTTCCTCTCATTCACACGACAGAGAGAGGGGGAGTTCAACTGTTCCTCTCATACACACAACAGGGGAGGGGTAGTTCAACGGTTCCTCTCATTCACATGACAGAGGGAGGGGTAGTTCAACTGTTCCTCTCATACACACGACAGGGGGAGGGGTAGTTCAACGGTTCCTCTCATTCACATGACAGAGGGAGGGGTAGTTCAACTGTTCCTCTCATTCACATGACAGAGGGAGGGGTAGTTCAACTGTTCCTCTCATTCACATGACAGAGGGAGGGGTAGTTCAACTGTTCCTCTCATTCACACGACAGAGAGAGGGGGAGTTCAACTGTTCCTCTCATACACACAACAGGGGGAGGGGTAGTTCAACGGTTCCTCTCATTCACATGACAGAGGGAGGGGTAGTTCAACTGTTCCTCTCATACACACGACAGGGGGAGGGGTAGTTCAACGGTTCCTCTCATTCACATGACAGAGGGAGGAGTAGTTCAACTGTTCCTCTCATACACACGACAGAGGGAGGGGTAGTTCAACTGTTCCTCTCATACACATGACAGAGGGAGGGGTAGTTCAACTGTTCCTCTCATTCACACGACAGAGGGAGGGGGAGTTCAACTGTTCCTCTCATACACACAACAGGGGGAGGGGTAGTTCAACTGTTCCTCTCATTCACATGACAGAGGGAGGGGTAGTTCAACTGTTCCTCTCATACACACGACAGAGGGAGGGGTAGTTCGACTGTTCCTCTCATACACACGACAGAGGGAGGGGGAGTTCAACTGTTCCTCTCATACACACAACAGGGGGAGGGGTAGTTCAACTGTTCCTCTCATTCACACGACAGAGGGAGGGGTAGTTCAACTGTTCCTCTCATTCACATGACAGAGGGAGGGGGAGTTCAACTGTTCCTCTCATACACACGACAGAGGGAGGGGTAGTTCGACTGTTCCTCTCATTCACATGACAGAGGGAGGGGTAGTTCGACTGTTCCTCTCATTCACATGACAGAGGGAGGGGTAGTTCGACTGTTCCTCTCATTCCCATGACAGAGGGAGGGGTAGTTCAACTGTTCCTCTCATACACACGACAGAGGGAGTGGTAGTTCAACTGTTCCTCTCATTCACATGACAGAGGGAGGGGTAGTTCAACTGTTCCTCTCATTCACACGACAGAGGGAGGGGGAGTTCAACTGTTCCTCTCATACACACAACAGGGGGAGGGGTAGTTCAACTTTTCCTCTCATACACACGACAGAGAGAGGGGGAGTTCAACTGTTCCTCTCATTCACATGACAGAGGGAGGGGGAGTTCAACTGTTCCTCTCATACACACGACAGAGGGAGGGGTAGTTCAACTGTTCCTCTCATTCACATGACAGAGGGAGGGGGAGTTCAACTGTTCCTCTCATACACACGACAGAGGGAGGGGTAGTTCGACTGTTCCTCTCATACACACGACAGAGGGAGGGGGAGTTCAACTGTTCCTCTCATACACACGACAGAGGGAGGGGTAGTTCGACTGTTCCTCTCATACACACAACAGGGGGAGGGGTAGTTCAACTGTTCCTCTCATTCACATGACAGAGGGAGGGGGAGTTCAACTGTTCCTCTCATACACACGACAGAGGGAGGGGTAGTTCGACTGTTCCTCTCATACACACGACAGAGGGAGGGGGAGTTCAACTGTTCCTCTCATACACACAACAGGGGGAGGGGTAGTTCAACGGTTCCTCTCATTCACATGACAGAGGGAGGGGTAGTTCAACTGTTCCTCTCATTCACATGACAGAGGGAGGGGTAGTTCAACTGTTCCTCTCATTCACATGACAGAGGGAGGGGTAGTTCAACTGTTCCTCTCATACACACGACAGAGGGAGGGGGAGTTCAACTGTTCCTCTCATTCACATGACAGAGGGAGGGGTAGTTCGACTGTTCCTCTCATTCACACGACAGGGGGATGGGGAGAAGAGTGTTTCATTAGGCATGTTGAAAACAATTTAAGTTCATCTTGAAGGACGTGTTTTCTTAAAATAGGAGTTTGAGGGGTTTGAAATGTGCCGTAAAAATTAACATTAATTTATTTAATAACAAATATTACATACTATTTCTTGTGATACTTTTAGAAGGTATAATTGGCCTATAGCTCAATTTTCTTACAAATGTAATTATCAGAGAGCTAGATAAGGTTATTAAACTTTAATGTATTCTTACGTCAAGTAATGCGATATGAGTGTCACTTTAGAAGGATATTATCAATACCTATAAAATAATTAAAATAATAATAAATTATTAAAAAATTAACATTTCCTTAAAAAAAACTTTACTGTACTGTAGTTTCTAAAAGTTGCTTAAAATGTTCTTTCGTAAGAAAATCAAAGTAATATTTTGATGTAGTTATTATTATTATTATTATTATTATTATTATTATTATTATTATTATTATTATTATTATTATTATTATTATTAATATTATTATTATGACAGCACCCATTTGCTTGCATGCCTATGTACTGCTTACACTAAAGGGCAAAGGATGAGGAAGGTTGAGTTTGGAGGAAGATCACCCTCATTTGTGTGGGAGAGAGAGAGAGAGAGAAAGAGAGAGAGAGAGAAAGTGGGGAGCCATTTAGTTCACCCAACTGGGTTTAAACCACAATATCCCTGTCATCGGCAGTCTAGTTTATTGCGAATGTAGTGCCCTAGACCTTGTGGCAACCAAAGCGGATATTTATCATTTTATTATATTATTTACTATATTTTCTATATTAAATATTATTTTGATTATATTATAAACTTATGATATTAATTATATTTTCTTTATTATTAACTATGTTTAACACCGCGTGTTACCACTCACTTTGGCTACACGCAACCATTGTTACTAACGACATATTATCTGTCCAGACAATCTGTATATCTTCATTAAGGAGATAAAGACAGTGAAGGTAAAATTCAGAAGAAATGTATCCACATATTAGTGGAGTGAATTGGCGTGTGAAAATTATTTAGTTAAAAACAACTCTGTTTAATTAGCCGGAACTCTAACCCCAACCCACCCGTCACTGAAAAAATAGATATAACGAGACTAACATTCCAACTAAAAAACTTGCAAACTAGATAGTTATAAAAAAAATTCTCAAAAAGACAGACCGTAGTTCTAAACTAAGTCAATATACTTAAAGAGGTTTAAAAATACATTGTTTTGTGCCTCTTTTAAGGTTTTATTATGTGTATTCGTTAATATTGATAGGATAGCTGTAGATTTTATTCAATGTTCACACAAATATAGAGTGGCCAAAATGTATATAATACACGTGTTCATAGATAATTTGGATGGATTTTAAATGTTTGGTATATCCATCTTTATTTGTGTTAACTCTTTTGAATTCATTAATTCTATTTATTGTATTATTTTGCAGTATGCTCTATAAATAGTTAAATGAAATAAAAACCTTGTCGTATAGTTATCTTTGAATGAAAATAGTTTTGCTCCTTATTTGAGATAAATAAAAAAAGTACATTTGACTCTAAGAGAATGTGAAATTTCTATCGTGACGAATTACAGAGAATTGCACTTTAACCAACATCTTTTGTCTTCCGCTATTATTATCAACCGGAAAACAGAACAAAGTTTAGTCTTGGGACCGTCAGTGCTTGTAATGTCACATTTAACCGTCACCTTTATCTCTCATTTATCATCCTCTCGCTCTTTTATTCCTCTCTCTCTCACACACATACATACACTTATGCCTTTACACTTTTAATCATATTATTCATCCCCATTTGTAATTCTCTTTAGCTTCAAACATGTTCGAGAATGAGTCGAGCATACAGATTTTGGTTCAGATCCCGGTTGGATAGAAAAAATATTTTCATGGGATGATTCGATAGTAGAGGCAGATACCTCAGTGCTTATTATGATTGTTGTTGAACGTAATGTCAGGGTTTGAATCATGGCTGAGGGCAAAATGAGTGGCTACCTAAATATTATTTTCCACTGTGGTTTCCACGTGAATGTAAGTATTTTTCCTTTTGAAGTTCTCAAAATTATTTCTGTTTGAGTTAAATTGCTAGTAAAATTAGTGCTAAAAGTACAAATGACCTGTACTCGGAGTAGGTGTCAAGAGTATAGTTTGTCGGTAGTGGGAAGATCGGCCAGGCATATCGAGATTTGATTGTATAGATGTTTCCCACTCTACCTCCACACAAATGAAGGTACATCTCCTAATACTACCTTTGTCATCACTATTTCATTATTTTAATTACTATATATGCCAATACACAGAACGGAGGAGTAAAGAAAAAAAAATAGTACATAAAGAAAAGGTGAGGCCTTAACTTTTAAGAGATCACTATAAAAAGGGTCTAAGTCACTAATACTCTCCTTCCTCCAAAAAATAATATCCTGGGGAAATATTGTAAAACAATTGTTAGTTCATGATAATAATAATCTAATCAAATTTCACGTCTGGATACATCACTTGTAAAGCAGTTTGGGAAAGATTAGCTGGTACTAATGTACCGTTGCCCAGGGAATGCCCAATTATAGTGATAAAACATCCTTTCCGTGGAGGCTCTTTTCATGTTCCTATGAGATGAGTTAATGGTGATAGTGAGTATGAGGGTTTGGAACCAGTAGAAACTGTTAAACCTAAATTAAACCTAACTAGCCAGACCCTGTTGACCGTTGGGGTGATTCCCCTTTCGGTAAAAACACCCAAGGTACCGGTTGGCAATCGAACACGAGACTCCTATGATCATAGCCAGATGAACTGACCACCACACCACGGATCAGGCTGTAAATTCATAAATAAAATGTTTGTCACTAATTTTCCTATTGTATTGATTTAGTTCCTGTGTTTATGTTATCTGGACCATACAATGTATAATTTCTAAATAAAATGTATAGTAAGCACATACAAACTAGCTTCATATTACAAAAAAAACAACACAATATAACATTTACAAATTTACAACCAGAAATTTGAATACAAGGTTAACATACTATAGCCAGCTTTGGTGGCCCCATGGTATAAGGCGTTACTGTCATGTTAAACTAGATAGCCAATGAGAGGGAGATTCGGAATTCGACTCGCAATCGGGTGAACTGAGTAAGGGTGGCTTTTCCAAAATGGTTTTCTACTCCTCATCCACGAAAATGTGGGTACACTTTCTCTGAATCTAACCTTCATCATCCTTAACTCATTAGCGTTAGAAGTACCTGTGCATATAGCCTTCTTCGGTAGTAAGACGTGCTAGAAAAAATTACGAAAAGTAGGCCTACCTAGATATTTAAATTATTTTTAATACATTGGGATTAAGCCACAGTCCGATATATCAGAAGTCGATATAATTAATTACTTGTTAAGTTTAAATATAACGGGTCTAAATATTAATAGTATTAGAGCTTAAATTTTGGGATTAAGATTTTTATAAATAATGGTATGCATATCTACAATAAACATATTTTGACTGTGATTCTATTTTCAAAGATAAGATGAACCTTAACGGTTCTCTCAAGTACTGATCCCTTCTCTTTTCTTTTTTTATATCTTTTTTCTCACATTAACAAAACATATCTGTCATCTTCATGCATTAGCCTACCTTAAAAAGTTGGAAGATATAATATTTGACAGAATAGCAGCAGACGTCTCAGCCATTAGAGTAGTTCGTGTCATCCATTTCTTCTAAACTTTTTTATACTTTGCCGTAAAACTTACTTTCAAGAAAAATATGTCACGGTTTTACGTAAGACTTTTTATGGAATTTTATTTTTATTATTTCGTACAGTAAAAAGATTTGAATGTGATGAGTAAGTAGGGGCTTTTCAACTTGGATAGTTTATCATTATTACTTGTATTTGTAGACCATAATTATAATGACAGATGATTTTCAACAATATTAAGCTATTACTCGCTTCAGTGGTCACATAGTTGGAGGCATATCCATCCCAATAGATTGAATTGCCAGTTATGGGGAGATCGGAGTTTTAATCTGGGTTATAGATTATTTTTTCCTAAATTGTTTCCCAATATAGATCCAAGCAAATTCTTGTACATTTTCTTGATTCAACTGTATCCACTTATTCAACTTTGATTCAACAATATAACCCAAAAGTGTAAATTTCTAAATTTCACCCCCAGCCTCCCTATTAACAACTCCATTATTTTAAAATTAAGAGTTTTCAACGTTTCTTTCTGAACCGACATATTATATCATCACATGACTTGTAGGTTAGATTGATTTAATAACAAACACTCCGCCTGGTCCGTTATAATCTCCGTGAAGTCCTAATGCCACCAAATAACAATTCTTCTACTCTCCCGGGAACTGAACCCTGAATTCCTTACTTGGCAGGCAGACACGCTATCGATTGTTGGAGTAGCTGCAGTAATGTGACGCTGGTACAAATTCTTCGGATCCCTCGGTCACATCTGTGCGTAACGTTATTGATTGCTTCGCGAAATAGGTCCTGTAGTCCCTTGTCCTGTCCCCAGAAATATTCACGGGTGGACAACGTGCCCCATGCAGCTGCAGTCAAAGGTGAACATTTTCCGAGAAATGTTCACCAGTAGTGACTTGGCGGGGTTGAGTTACAGAGGTGGCACCTAGAGTCTATTACAAATACATCAATCAGATCATGTGTTAAGATACGAGTGGATTGATAAGGAGGGGGTGAGATTAGGGGCGTGGTGGTTTGGAGGAGAAAATATTGTTAGAAAATACTCTGGACAACCTTAAATTTAATTTAATTAGCTTATTGATGATAAAATTATTAAAGTATGAACATAAGGTACAAAAGAGGATCGCAGTCATTCGTTTATTTACTACTACTACTAATACTAATATACACAATAATAATGATGATGATGATATCATAATAATTGAAAACCTTTTATAGCGGTAAATCTTAAGGAAAAATATAGGGTACAATTTTCCGTGTTACATCTCTGGCTAAATTATTCTCTTTAAACGGCACTAGGAAAATTGATTGATGTTTAAGCGTGCTGATGACTTGAAGATAAATATCATCACCCCCTATGGTATTTTCCATGGTAAGTGCAGTTCTGAAACTTATTAAACCACTAAAACAATCCTCAGTGGTCTTATATCTGTCTTTTGTAAACCTATTGAGGTGCACCTAAACGGAAAACAAGGTAAAGCTTGTATTTTTTAGGTAAAATATATTAAATAGTGATCCAGTGGCTATATTTAGTTTTATTTTCTGTGTATAGTAATTTAAATTATTTTTTTATTAGAATATGTTATAGTCTTTACGTAACCCTCCCAGGACATTTTCTCTTATTTTTAATCTCTTCTGATCAAATTCCACTATATTAATGCCAAAGATATTAAAATTTTTGAGAGATATATGCTTAAAAAATTACACCAAATTTATTTACTGCAGCTTTATTTGATCTATTTTAGGCAAACAAATTTGCTGTCATAAAAACTGTAAATATATGTACCTACAATAAAGCTCAAAGCTCCTACCTTAAAAGTTAGCCTTATTTGCTTAAGTAAGGTTATATCTATGTTTCTAATTACTATCTTTGATCACAGAAATAAGACTTTTCCCGCCAAGCGTCGGTGATTCTTTATGACTATTTTTAATAAAAAGTTAATTTTGATTGCGGGGTTTTTTAAAACTATACTAGCATGTTGATACCTTTCACTTACATTTGGGCGTGAAGCCATATTTTGAAATAGTAAACATAACCTTAAATAGCGTGAGAATTATAGACATTTTCAACGTGTCTCAGTGCACCAGTAGGTGGCCTCCTTAAGGATATCTGAAAATTATCTTTGGATCAATCTTACTTAGGGAGGAATAACGGTATTTCTTTTATATACAGCATGTTCAGAAGCGATCACAATAATTGGCTGGATTTTAATCCTGATTTAGGGATCGCTATCAATTTTACGTTTACGTAACGTTGCCTCATATTATCCGCATCCTATTTTCCCTACCACAGTCCATTTTTTTTTAGCTGCGTTTTACTAACTTTTCGAACTAGACTTATCTGTGCTGTTTTGTTAATGTGTTAAAAATGAGGGATGCATTTAAAGGAAGTGTACCTGGATCTGCGTTAAGGGAGAGTGGAAAACCAATTAGGAGCAATCATCTTCAGTACACCCGACTACTAAATACACACACAAAATTGCTAGATAGAAAATATTGGTATCATTTTTTTAATAATTGTTACTTGTTGCATGATTTTAAACGAGCACGTGACCATACATTTTCTCAAAGTAGCATATGTGAGCACAGTTCACATTATTAATCCAGTGGTAAAAACTCAGTTAATAATATAATTTTTTAATTGATCACTTCTTGCAATTTTTAATATTTTTAAGAAATTATTTGACTGTAAATGTATTTTATGTAACGCTCTTAAAAATAAAACATTTAAATTGTCCCACACATATTAAATTGATTTGACTTTTAGCGTAATTTGACCGACGGATTAACACACGTGGTTTCACCGTGGTTGGTCATGTGTAATAACATGATCCTGGGCTATTTAACATTTCTATCTTATTGGCTACGCTTGTTCTATACAGCTATACACACAGGATGAACCACTTGTGTACGTAATGATTGGGCTGCGGGTCAAATAGGTCCCACAGTCGAAGTAGGTGATATCACACAGTTCCAAACGGTCCTGGCTGTTTAATGTAAACAAGTAATTACGGTCCCACCTACTAGATATCTCTTTAATCAGTTCTCGTTTTCACCTGTTGTTACGTGCGCTATATAATGTCAAGTGAAATGTTGAACCAACGGGGGAGGCCCATTCGAACTTTTCTCAACTTTAAATTTTGATTTGATAAGTTCCTGGCAAATAACGTTGAGAGAGATATAGATTGAAGGTCCTCTCTGACAGATTCACCAGAGGGTGCAATCATTCTCCCTTCTAGTTCACACGACCATAGCACCCACGATGAATGTATACTGAACAGACAGCGGATGAGCTACGAGCTGAAAGATAACTTGCCAAGGCCATGTAAGCTCACAAGTATAATAACTGCCCATGCTGTATTAAGAGAGAATGACGTCAGTATTCTAACCTCAAATGATGAGGGACTAATTCGAAAATGCATGTATAATTCTAAGGCACGTGCGTTGTCAAAATTGTCTAATAATACCGATGAGGTCCACGCAGCACCTGAGAAAATGACCCAACGAACGTTGGAGATAACTTCCTTTGGATCAATGACCCGTCTACAAACATATTTGCTTTTGAAATGAGAATTAACCTTGGACTTCTCATGAAAGTACAAGGCATGTTTGTGGATGAAGCCCTTAAAAGTGGCCCTAAGCAGTTCAAACAGATATTTTCAATACGTGGCTTGGAGAGCATCCTGTATCTCACACTCATTGTATTATTTTTCCCCAGTTACACTACTGCTATGTATATTGAATCATTGCAATCTTTAATGGCTGAATACAACAAACTTGAAGTCACTCTCTCTCTACACTAGTCGTCTTCATTGATTTTGAAAAAAAGCATTCACGACGCTGTGAACAAGGTTTGAACATCAAATTATTATAAAGGATGTCGATTGTACTCGACACAAAGATAGTGCATTTGACATTCACACCATTTGTTTGGACTGAGTATTCGGCGTCAAACACGATAAAAACCAACGGTGTGAATTCCTTTAACTCAAAACTGAAAGGTATATTTCACTCTAGTCACCCTGATATTGCTCTTCTAGCTGATGCCTTTAAAGATATCATGTGACACACACGTCCAAATGCGTATCCATAGTATACAACGTCCTGAAGGAGGAATTTATTCAAAAATACATGAACAAACTAGAAGCAGGAGAATACATTCGTTGGACTTTGTTCAGGATGTGAGCATAAAAGTTATTCCCCAAAAACATCAAGTATAAGAAATTGAAATTTCGGTGATTTTGACGATTGTTTTGGGATTTGATTTGACTGTGACTATATATGTTGTAATGTATTACACTACCTTATATTACACTATTCCATTATTATATATTTATCCATGGGATTTATTTTAGGACCAATTTGTGCTCCTTTGCGGGACTGACTAGAAATGTCCGCTAAAATCCGTAGGACCGATTTAGATCAAAATAACGCCAATGGGACCAATTTTACAAATAGGCAATGACTGGAAGTTCGTAGGATACGCTTGGCTCTGTGATATTTTATTGTAAAACCAACTGTACGTAGATCAACTGATCTAATACCAATAATAATGATTATAGGGCAAAGGCATATACTGACTGAAGGCCCAATTGGAATGATAATAAAATGTTCGTAAAACCAACCGTTTACAAGAAAATTATTTTAAGACAAATGGTTTGGAAGACAAACAATACTTCTAACTAATATTTCTTGCATCGAGTCTCACTACTTGCTCGGACTATAAGCATATGTACCAATTACTGTGTGTTAGGGATAATAATTGTTCAATCTAGAGGACGTGTGCCAGCACCTGTGTGGAAATCGAAACCAGAAAACTACCCTAAGCACACCTGGCCGTGATTAAAACCCCGATCTCCCCGTCATCAACAGTCTAATCTATTATGATAGTGACGTCTTAGACCATGTGGCCACCGAAGTGGGTAAACCAACTGTTCATAAGTAAAAATGTGTGTAAATTGACTTACTGAAATATTCTACAGTTGAAACCTTTAGTAAAATATTTATATAAACATTTCTTCTTACCTTTCTTGTGCTTAGCACGC